>CM062816.1:1602999662-1603584662 GCA_031772625.1 Pinus tabuliformis
GTACTACTGCATCAAAATAAAGAATCACATGCTTATGTTAAAATTGAGGCTTAATAAACTTTCATGTTTTACCAATGTAAATCATGCTCAAAAATTGAATCTAATGACATAAAAATTGTCTGTGGGCTAAATTTTCAATTCAAACAGATTCAATAAAACTTTATGATAAAACTTATTAATTCATAATTCCTGTGGGTAGGTTATGAAATTTTATCCTAATTAATTACATAAATATAATAAAAATTCCCGTGGGAAAAAATTTATTATATTTAGTCTAATTAATTACAATTTAATGTCTAAATAATCTTTATGTGATCTAACCAATCAAAATATATAATTTTATTTAATTAAAGATGTTGTGGCTATTCTCTAATTAATTAAAATTATATGGATCACTAGACATTATTTTTGTTGCATAAACAAAACTTAACCAGAGAGAAAAAATAATGTTTACTGAAAAGAGTAAGTCAAAATGACATTTTAAATAAACTCCATATAACTGTAATAATTCTTCACAAAATCAAAATTAAGGTTAAAGCAGTCAGCATTACCGTAAATGACTGCAAATTGATTGTTCAATTTATAAACAAAACAAAAAAAAATAGACCAGCAAACAAGCTATTTTGCTCACAAGATAAATAAAATTAAATTTAAATTTAAATTAAATTTCAACAACGCTAAATCTGAACTTTATGCGAAATAAGCATGGAACCAAAAACTGATTGCCCGAATGAGAAATAAAGACTCGGTATGGCATACAAGCAGAATTTCAATCTCTCAAAATCCCGCATACATAGAATAGCAAAAACCAGAATACCAATATAACCAACGTGGCCCACGTGGAAAGGACGTTGGGGTTAATACATATAAAAAAAAATTATGAATACTGCAACAAATTTTTCAGTTCCTGAATAAAATTAAAATCTAAGTGAACTGGTAATCAAATCTATATTAGCATAGATCCTTGTTCTATTTTCTGAATAAAAATCCAAGTGCACTGGTAATAGAAACTTCCAGATTTATTAAACACTAACAGGGACCAAAAAGCTTCAGATGCAACAGTGCTTAATTTTCTTGTTGGGTTATATTAAAACTCCATAACCAACATTCACGTGGAAAGGTTAATGTTGAAACAAATCAACATATATGCCATGGGTTACATAACGTTAAAGCCTCAGCAAGTGAAGTTGTAATATTATTCCAATGTTGATTTTAATAAAAATCGAATAAACATTAAAATGTATATAGTATTCTAATAGTTTACTATTGTTCTGCGGAAACTGGAATCTCAAGAGATCATAGCAGCAACGCTGCAAAAAGTACCCAGGGCGATAGAATATAACATCCCTCTTCTCGGAGGCTTCTTGTTGTCGTCCCACTACTCTGCTCTGCTGCCTTCACAGAGGAAGAACAGCAAATGGGCAGCAGGTGAAACAACAGATGCCATCGACGAGTAGAATTTACTCTGTGACTCTACGACACCAAACAAAAATTGTTTACAGTCGCCCCTAGCCGTGAGGACGAGGAGCTCTAGCTAGAATGAAAGTTCGTAAAATTTCTGCCATTGGGTTTTATAATGTAATTCAAGATGAGCTCGCAAATAACCTACTTCAAAGTATTCGAATCGCACACCAAGGCAGAGATAAATATTAAGCTCTGATACCAATGTTAAACAATTATGCAACAACGATTCTGTATGCGGAAAAACTCAAAGAATCGTAAAACTTAATGCCCAGAAATATAAATTACCTCCAGCCATTGGTGACATTCTTGATTCAAACCACAGTTCACTTGCTTCTTTACTTCAGCACTCTAGCTTCAATCCAAGCAAAAAGAAAGGAATACAGAAGGTCTGAAGGCACTTCCAAGCTCTGCTCTCTCAACTTGATGGTGTAAAACTGAAGGAATTGAGATGCAAGCTTGGGGACCAAACAGATAAATTTATAGCCAAGCTTCTATCAAGCTTCTGATGGCTATGTGTCAGGTGTTCCACAGATCAAGGTAGAGAACTCCAGATGGAGTAATGGACCACTTCAGTAGCTCCCAACAATAAATTTATTAACTGCAGTTGATTTCCTTAATTTAAGGAAATTACTGCAGTTTGTTTCCAGAAATTAAGGAAAGACTGCAGTTGGATTCCAGAATTGTAGGCAGCAGTTGTTAAAAAAATTAATGGAGCTTAACAGAAGAAACAGCGCAAAGACTGTAAGAGGAGGCCAAAGGCCACAGTTGTGGTCACAGACCCATACAATTTCCGTGAAAAAGTTCACAAGTTCATAGGAATGCCCACGCCCCTGCTAGTAGTACATATGAAGAATCTGAGGGGAGGCCTTTGCTCTTCAAGCCGAGAGCACAACGAGCAGAAATTAATGTACCACTGACCACCTTCCCTGCTCTATCTTCAGTGCTCATGAATTCTACATTTGCTGCAATTTTCCTTTAGCTGATCATCTTCCCAAACTTCCAGTAACAGAAGGTGATCATCCAGTTGAAATATACACCAGTAATCCCGGTGATCAGCCGGTTGTAATCTGTACAAGTAATCCTATGTTGCCGCTTCCTGCTTTCAGTGATTACAAAGCAAGTAATCAGCAATCTGGTGAAAGCGTTACCTTGCTGTTTGAAGAGCTTTTGGAAGACCTGGGGCTTACTGAAATTGCTGTAATATGAAATTAATATTTCACATGCAATTAACTCGTCTTACGATTTTTTTGCTAGTTTTTTTTTTTTTTTTCCTAAAGTTTGGTGGGATTATATTTTTATCATATCTAATATATCTCTTGGATTAGGGGTGGAGAATTGAGTGACTACTCTATATCAAGGAGTTTTCCGATTGGGATGGAGAATTGAGTGACCACTCCACATCAAAAGGTGCCTTAACAGAGCACTGGATCTTACTATGTATATTTTATAGTCATAAATGAAAATATTAGTGTATTTTTTTATTACTTTTATACATTTTTCTAATACAATTATGAAATTACTATGCCAATTCTCTAATAACAAATGATGTCATATGCTATGTTTACTTTTACAGTTTTTCTAATACAATTATGAAATTACTATATAAATTCTACAATAACAAATAATATCATATAGTATCATGAGAATAAATGTTTGCTTTTTTTCATATATATTTAATACAATTGTGAAATTATCATACAAATCATCAAATAATAAATGACAACATGTGAATATGCAAGTTTATAAAACTAATAATTTTGCTAAATTTAGATGACTATATAAATTAATGGCTAAACTAAATTAATATAAATATATAAAATTAATAATTATATTAGATCCATATATATATATATATATATATATATAAATGAATATATATATATACTCATCAATATATATATATATATATATATACTCATCAATATATATATCAACCAGAATTACTAATTTACTATTATTATTAAACTAACTTATTTATATAATTTACTACTATTATTAAACTAACTTATTTATATATGAAATTCTGATTAATGTGAAGTTTTTTGTTTTCTGAGTTTCTGGCTCTTTAATATAGAGCGACTGTATTCGTTCCTGTTTAACTGTCGCATAACAGGTACAAGGTTAAGATAAAACCGGAAACAGAAATCTAAGTTTTAATGGTGGTGTAACTTTCTGCGAAAATTTTCCTCAAAGTGTAAATCGATTGAGAGTTGAATTCTTAGAAAAATTTAAATCGATTCAAAGATTCAAATTTCTCTGAAAATTTCGAGGGAATGAAAATTTTGTAGCAGAATTTTAATTTATGTTCTATTTTTGGTGCTTCTATCAAACTCCATAAACTAAATTAAGGGGACAATGCACATGACGTGCATGATAGGACAGCTGGGGCGGTTGGCTTTCGCACCCCCCAGCCGTGATCGAGTCCTGCGGCTGCCCCTTGCTGGGCGATTTCGAACGGCTATGCCGTATTCTGCTGGCTTCGGCCATACTCTGCTGGCTTCGGCCATATTGTAAAAATATCTGTAGGCTTCGGCCATATGTGGATTTTCTCTCTGAAAAAAAAAATTAAGGGGACAACGATTAAACTCCATAAATTACGGAAACAAAATTTTAAAATGTTCGCCTTGAAAGGCAAGTTTGAACTTTTCCCATGCATACGTTCTTCTAATTTTTTATTTTGTTTTGTTTATATTTAATTTATTTTATAAATTAATATATAACACAGTTTTTTCATTAGAATTTATTAAAATCTGGTTTTGTTGTTTAAAATATATTTTTGAATGTAAAAATAAATTCTATATTTTTGAAAACCCCCAAGGCACTCGAATTATGTAGGTTAAACAATTTAAACTCAAATTTTTAAAAATCTTTGTTGAATTTTGATTAAAATTAAATAGAAAATTGGTCGTTTATAAGTTAGACTACCTTTTTAAATATTATTAATATAGTTGATATAGCTGAAAGCTTCATAAATATAACAAAAAAAAACTATTGCAACACGAAAAATGCCTTACCAATGAACACATTTGACTGATTAACCATGTATATAAAGGTTATGGGTCAACTTTAACTTGAGAAAAAAAAAAGAATTACACATCTTATTGTAAAATAGACCACTTTGCTAAATAAAATTTGCTTATATATTAATTTCCCCATCTAACTAAATATGAACTTATTAGAATTGGAATAATTTCAAATCCCTAGGAAATTGGTGGGCTGGAGACAGTGGCACTGTTATCACCCCAAGAAACTCACCTAGGTTGTATATCAGTGATGCTCGGGAACATTATAAACTCAACAAAAATGTTGGATAAATGGTAGATGAATGAAAGAAATGCTGCATATTCAAGCCAGATAACCACTTCCACTGTGATTGACCCTAGACATGGGTGAACACCCCCAGACTACAAGGCTTTTAACCACCAATTACTCACGGTTTGAGGATAAGGTGATAATGGAGAAGACTGATCACACTAGCAAATGCACAGGAACCTGTGATGGCTAGCTGCAACCAGTTTAAAGGTTTGTAAATCTGTTTTTTAATACACAGACAAGATGACAACTCTCTGATATTAAAACAACAGAAACCTGCAAACATTTTCAATGATGTCTGCTAAATCCTAACACAGAGGTGGGATGACAGCCCCTCTAATGCTAAACATTAACAACACATGAACAATTGCAAAACAGGCACAGCCTGGAACAGGTAGAAGAAGTGGAAAGTGAGCAATTAACAGCGAAATAAGCTTGTATTAGTTGGAAATGAAGACCAGAAGCTGTAGGTTACACAATAGTTACAGTCTCTAGAAGTTGAAGCTTACAACAGAAAATCACTCATCTAACACTCATCAGCCTGATTACATCTTTCTTCTGAGTATATATAGAGTTTGTTTACAAAAAATCTCAGCTAGCCTATGCGTGGAGGGGTCATAACTGACCAACAACCACATTTACTAACTATTATGGGCCTCTGATACACTCTGATTGTTTTAATTAGCAAAATAGACATTCCCTAGTACTTTGGTGTACTCCTTAAACAGGTGGAATGTTTCCGACATAAATGTTCATAACTTCCGAACAAATGAACTGCTCAAGGCAGTACTTTCTCATCCTTGATCGTGCTGTTCTTGAATGCAGGTAGATGAAGGTTTAAATGCGCAGGTCACTGGATCGATCTCTTCCTTCTTTGCGCGCACAAAACGGGCCGAAACACTGAAAAAATCCATTGAAAACGATGAGGAGCTGAGATGAAACACTGGCCATTGGATGGGTTACGTGAACGATCGCGATCTGCTAGTGGGAGGAAATGGAAGACATTCGGCGCAATGGGAATCAATAGCAGCCGTTGGATTCAACAAACGAGCGACAGAGATTAACGTATGGAGGCTATCGGGAGACATATGTATGAGAAGAACGTGGACCGTTGGATCATGGTTGGGCCGATCCAACGGTTGACGGGCGGCGGAGATGCGAGAAAGTTAGCAGGTGGGGACCGTACTGGATGGCAGTAAACGGTTTCCCCGCACCGCTCTTTGGGCAAAGGTGGTATACGTACAAGGCAGCACGATGCAATGGAATGAAGACGCGTGGCAGATGCGATGGTGGGGAAACCACTTTCCCCGGGAACTAATGGGTGTGCAGGTTTGCAGAGCGGGGAATGCGACTATCACTGGATGACGAAGCGGGAAGATCGGATGGCCGGAGCTCAACGCGCATATGTTGAATGATGTGACAAGCGAGGGGCGGGCCCGGGCTTTATTAAAGCTCAGGGTTATGAACTTTATTATATGCACGGTTAAATGAGCCAAGGTTAAAACTTAATCACCCGGGAGTAAACATATAAGGTTTATGCAGGGTTTAAAAGGCTTTCGGGCTTTTATTAAAGGTAACGGAGATTATAAAGGGTAAGCGGGGTTTAATAACATTATAAACAAAATATGCCCGGGAGTAGGTAAAAGAAAGGGTTTAGGCGGGTTTTAAAAGGCTATAGAGGAAAAATGATGATAATAGGATTAAAGGAGGGTAAGGAGAACGATGGAAAAAGAGGAAACGTAGGAAGCGAGAATTGTAAGGGAATGAGGCAAGTGAAAAGGGAAAGGGTAAAATGGACTGCCATAAGCTCCTTAGCAACCAAAACCAGCATTCTCCAACCTAATATCAACTCTTAAAAACTGAATCTGTAGCAGAGCTAACAGGCACGAATCTAATTTAACTTGAGAATAAAAAGGAAATACACATCTTATTGTAAAATGGAATATTAAAAGTCAATGCAACTTAACAAACTCTGTAAGACACTATAGCATTCAGACAAAGCATATGCTGAGCATATTCCCTTGAGCATCAATCTAGGTCTTGAATTAAAAAAATAAAACTAAAAGTCAACAGATCCTCATCCACTTTAAATTGAAATAATAAGCCTTCGACAATTATTGTTCAATTTAAAAAAAGAAAAATCACATAAGCAATATAATAAAAATATATAGAATATAACAATAATTTAATTTTAAAATAGTTGCTAAGTTAATTAATAAATACAATTATATTCTTTCAAATAAAATAATTATTTATTTGAAATAAATAAATTAAACTAAATACATTTTTTTCATGCAAAGGTTGGGCGATAGATCGTGGTCTCCTCGGGAGCTCTTCGGTGAGCGTTGTCGTATAGCGAAATACACCTTTTGCGCACTCTGATGGAAAGGCTGCAGGGACAAAGAAGAAGATTAAAGATGATCACTTGGGCATCTCACTTCTTCTCAGTGGAAATGTGAAATGTATTCTTATGTTGGGCAGAGGATGGCCCTACAACACTGCAGGTCGGATTATTGTTTGGTCTTGACACGATTCCGATATTAAGGATCTTTGATCATCTGAGGGCTTCAAATTTTGTTTAAGTGGTAGCAACATCACAAAATCTGGGGAGGTCGTGGAGGTCAAGCCTATTTGGGTTGTTGCCTAATTATTCTTTTGCTAAGGGCTCATGTCATTGCTCTACTCTGACATAAATGCAAGTAGCAGAGGAGCAGGTACCCATAGTTATGTGTGGCTCTAGCTGCTCTACATGGGAGGGAAGAAATGAAGACTTAGAATAGGCAGATTTACAGATCTTTGTCATGAATCTACAAGGGAAGCATACCCTTTTCTGAATCATGGATTTAGAATAAGTGGAAACTAAAGTGGTGCATAGAGAAGAGGTTGGGTATTGTTGTCCTAATGATATTTTTTGCAAAAAATATTAGTGTTGTATAATATGTCAATTTTCCATTAAATGAAATGTTTGTCCTTGCAAATTTTCACACATCTTAAGAGGTATGTGTGTGTTCACGTAGCATAACTTAGTATAAAATGTGTAATTTTTATAATATATATATATGATCTACACAAAAAGAGATAAGTTTTTCATATTAAAATTTTATTCTTTTATGCAAAATTATATTTACACTGAAGGTGTTCCCTTTTTGAAATTGGTCATGCTAAGCATTGTCTACCCTTTTCATCTCCATTTGACATCTATCCCGATGTTTACACCCATGACATATGTACGTGTGTCTCGTGAAATTATTCACATGTAACCAAACTTGTGTGAGTTGACTCATGGCGCCAATGGTCACAATGGATCCACTGAGTAGCTTGTCGTTCTAGTTATTCAGCGACAGTACCTTCAAGCTCGACGAGACACCTGGTAAGATCATGTTGTCGACGGCATCGGCAATATCCGGCAGCGACCACGTCGACTCTATGTCCCAAATCATGGCCTCCAAGTAGAGCCACATGTGCACACTGATGGGATTGAACATGAATGACCAGACCCCAAACTCAACCGTCATTTGTGCGAACAAGCCCATGAAGAGATCGTAGATGAGGATGAAGTGGTTGGTAGGTAGCAGGCCCCTGGATTCATAGTACTCGCGGCTGGTCAACTTCGCCATTAGAGTTTGCAAGGGTTTCTCCATTTTGTGTACAAGATCAGGTATGATGGGAAAATTATTAATAAGGTGCAAATATTTGTTGAATTTAAGCTTTTGTGATCTATATAATTTGCAAATAGGTGCAAATTATTATAATAATTAATAATTTAATTAATATTGTCATGAAATACATAAGTTAAGACGATAGTGAAGTAATGAGCTAAGTAAACATTAAAGAGTTGAATCTAAATGAGTATGGTGAAAGGGGTGCTAAAGAATAGATAACCTCTTCCTATCCTCTCCTTTCCTTTTCCATTTTCAGTAATATTCATCAAGTTAATTAAAAATGAATATATACATTAATCATCAAGTTAATTAAGAATGGCAATATATGAATGTATAGAATTAAATATGGCTTGTATAATTGTGGGATATTTTTGTTCATTTGGTTAGAATTTAATTATATGGTTGTATTTAAAATTGTGATTTTTAGTTATTTAAAATACATTTTTGGATGTATAAATGGATTTAGCATTTCAGAAATTTTTAAAGGCACTCAAATTATGTTGATTGCACAATGTAAACTCATTATTTTCAAAATTCCCTATTAAATATATGGTAAAATTAACTCAAAAATATACAAAAAAAAATTTAAAAAACTTCTAATAATTAAACTACACTATTAAATATCCATATTAAATTATAATAAACTTTTAAATTATAATAACCATTGGTGTCATTGTAAGATAATAATAAATTTAATTTGCATAAATATTTATTATGTATTTTTTAAAACTAATTATTTATATGAATTTATTCTAGTGATAATTACACCGAAGGTGTCCCTTTCAAAATTGGTCAGGCTAAGCATTGTCTACCCTTTTCATTGTCATTTGACATATTAATGAGCCTAGGTATTGCAAAAATAATGTTGCAACTCCTAGGGCTACCAACTTTACTTATCAACTTGGGGTTCGTAAAAACTTGGAGGTGACAGTGCTATATGCACAAGTAGAAGTGAAGGTCCTGCTTGTTGTCACTGTTTATCTAGCAAGAGACCCCAGGGGTTCCAAGCCAAACTTCTATAGAGTCAGAAGAAGATTAATTCTTTGATGGAAGGAGAGCAAACCTTATTCTAGGAGAGAGCTACTTCTACTGCAATAATGAAGAAAACAACATGAAATGCTAAACTTACACCATAATTTAACTAATCAATTAAACAACTATGCTAAGCAGAATTGATAAATTACCATTAACCTAATGCTAGTTATTGAAGTAGGAGAAGTAAAAACATTAAACTGGACTAAGGTGTAGCAAAGAAACTTAGGCTAAATTAGGTTTCAAGCAGAGAAAGCAATTAGAGGTATAAATTAGTGAATGGAGGACGTGAGGGAGCAATAGTGCAGAAGAACCGTTGGATCAGTTGGGTGAAAGGTAAATGAACGGCAGGGATTTGATCGCAGGAGGTTATGTAGGTAGATGGGTGAACAAGGTTAACTAACGAGATGAATGGTTGAGATCTTATCACGAAGGTTTAAGTGAATAGATGGATGAACAAGGGAGCAAAGCAGATGAACAGCGGAGATCGTGTCGCGAGGGATTAGGTGAGTGGATGAATGAACAAGGGAAAAAAGGAGATGAATGGATGAGATTTAATTGCGCGGGTGAGGTCAAGAGATGGACGGGCGAGGCTAACAAGAGCGATGAACGGCAAAGATCTTATTGAGTGGGTGAAGGCAAGAGATGGATGACAGAGATTAGATCGCGGGCAAAAGAAATGTGCGGGAATGGTGGAGCAGGTTTAGAGGGTGGTAAGTTGTATTTCGCATGCCCTCAAAGTTGTAAGCTATTTTCTAAAATTTCACGCGATTAGCCTAACTGGGTGACACGTAGCACAGAGAAACCACTTTTCTCGCATGCTCTCGGGCGGATAACGGTTGGACAGAAATCCACACGATATCGCGCGATAGCCATCGGATCTGGTGAGGTAGATCAATGGTGGAGATCAGCCAAGCTAGTTGGTGATCGGGTGAAGCGACAATCGTCAAATCAGGCAAGGCAGATCGATGATAGGGACTTGAAGTTCATAAAGTAAATGGTGGTCTCCACGCGAGGCAACAGTTTGAGAAAATAGTGAATCAGATGATGATTGTGAAGGTGTGTGGGTGATCGGACGACGAGGAAGCGATGTAGGGGGAATGTGTTGGAGGCGGTTTCAAAGGAAAATGATAGAGAAAACCAGTGCGGGTAAACAGATAACTGCATTCAAACAACAAACTCCATAGCCCATGCGAGAACCAAAGACTTTGTTTTTGGGGTTGCTGAAGGGTCTTCGCCTCAAGTCATGGTCCCCGAGGGAGGAGATGAGGCCGAGACACCTGCGCACAACTTGATAGTAATATTTTACTCTAACTAACCTATGAATTAAAAACACAAATGAAAGTAAACTAAAGAAAATGCAGCTGTTGAGCTATGAAAAAGGTATTAATTTGCCATTGATTTCATCATCCTTTCCTGTAATTATATCCCCTTTATGTTCTAAAGATATTCATATATCAAAGGATTATAGTAAAAACTAGGGAACTATTTATTATCACAATTTAGCTAATTATTGTCTTTTCTCATGTAGGAAAAAGATGAAATGGGAAAACTACCATTCCCTACCCGAGAGAAGGAAAAAGAAAAAGTGGAGTAACTGTTGTTCCTTCAACAGGAAGCAGTGTATAGGCAGCAAGCCAAGGATGGAGCACACAATTATGGATAAGTATAGAGAAGATCACATCATCAGCGCAAAAGACAAAGAGCTAACTGAAGATGGAAGATTGAGCAGATCTCTTAGGATATCTTGATCCTGAGGGATCGTTGTTACTACTCTATCCGCTGTTACTATTTTATCCGCCTAGCCATTATAAAAGGGACAAAAATTGTAAAGAATAAGGGAGATTATTCAGAAATTACTTTTGTATTTTTACTTTGATCATCGACTCTCATTGTTAAAGCAGAGTATGAACTGGCTGTAACCATTTTGCATATGATTAATATATGATATAGTTGTTGTTCCTTCTTTCATATTGAAGTAATCCGATGGTGTTCACTAGCGGCTAAGGGCCCGGCCCTAGTGGATTCACTTGCTGTTCTTGTATCATCCCTTTACGATTTCTGCTGTGTGATGGTTTGGTTTCATTTCTATCTATTGTAGTCGCATCGCTTTACTGTTTTATATTTCCAGACTTAATGAATTGATCTGTTTTATATGCTGTAATTGAATTGCGTTGTTGTTCATTTCCCTCATAACAAGATCACTGCTTTTTACAAGTAAATTGTTGTGTTGTTCATTTTACTTACAAAGCTTTGTTGTTCATTTCAGTAAATTAGCTTTGCTATTCGTTGCAGTTACATAAGTTTTACTGTTCATTTCTATTATATAGCGTTGCTGCTTATTTGCTTTCTGCAATAATTTAGGTTTGCCTTTTAACATTCTTACAATTAGCATAATTATCTCATTTCGATCAGTGACAGTAGCATTATTGATTTAATTCATTTCCATTTTCAATTGGTTATTTAGTGTGGTGTGTGTGAGATCAACAACTGTAAAGAACATTGGCTATTACTGTCAAAGCTCTCAGATTGATGATCTTATTTATGCTTGATTTAGTTTACATCAGTTAAACAAGGAATGAGTTATTGCTACTATATCCTTGACTAATAGTTGTTGTTACTTTGTCAAATAAATAATACAGTTTCAGAGCATCGAGTTTCCTTTAATTGCAAGTGAGTTTTATTTAAACCATCCGTTTACTCTTGTATTTGAAAGCACTTTACTGCAATTTAGAAACATTACTCTTGAGTAAATAGCCGCCACAAACTGTGTACACTCTTGAAATAGAAAATCTTTCCTGGAGTGATAACTAATGTGAAGATAATTAGGAGTTAAAAAGACATCTTTTATACCTCAAAATTTTGGCTCCGTTTCTGGGGAGAGTTTAACCATTTCTAAAGAGTAGTGTGCATCTGATGGGTGCCTGTTAGGAAAGAGTTGGGTATTAAAAATGGAAGGTAAGAAGCTGCGTACAGAGCATGTAAAAGCCCTACTCCCCCGCCCTATTTCTAGCAGGATTGTTAAAGAACTTAGGGTAGAAATAAATCTTTGAGTTGTGTGTATGACTAAGAAGAAAAAACTTGAAAATAATCCAAAACCACTACCCAAACTTGACAAAGATAAGGGACCGGTGACCCTTGGTCGATTAACCTTCATAGCCGATATCATTAAGAAAGCCGAATCTCCGCCATCAGTAGGCCCTAGAAAAGTTTCTTCTAGACAACCTACTGGCTCCCTTCGGGCCATAGACTCACCATCTGTAGCTTTTACTGAGGTGCACAACAAAACAGAAGAAACTGAGCAATATTTTCAAGAAATTCAGAATTCTCGCCCAATTTCTTTACAAGAAGGGAATTCTAGTAATCTTCATGAAGGAGGAGGAGAAACAGGGGAAACAGAAGAGCCAAGATCCCCTCTCGAAATAATTCAAACACTTAGCAGCCCATATAAGGGGAGTTTATCCAAAACGAAGTAGGAGAACTTGAGGATCCAAGATCCCCCCAGGTAGTAGTTCAAAAAGGAACACTCATTATCCCAGACCAGGGAAGTGTTGTTAAGCTCATTGCTATTCCTTCTAGTCATCCTAGGAATAACTCTCTAGAAATCCCAGAAGGGTATTGGCACATATTTGATCAAATGGCCCAGAACCAGCAAACACCTCAAACCTCCACACTACAGTATCCCATTGTGGACATTGTTGGCATTATGACACAGGGTTGGCACCATGATGCAGGTGTTGTCCTTGATGGAAACTCACTCAGATGACAGATCACAGTTCAGGATCACAGAATGAAGGAAAAATAGGTATAGGCAGGTTCCCCTTAACCAAACCGCGTATACATGCGGGTTCACAGACCAAAAGGCACGTATGTGTATACATGCACTTTCATGCAAAGAAAAGTGCATACATGTTGGAAAACTTGGTTTTGGTCCGTGGTATTTGGTCCTTGGTATTTTGACCCATGGTATTGGTCCAAGGTATCTTGTCCAAAGTATTGAACCCAGGTATTTGGTCCAAGGTATTGATTCTAAAGTGGTTTTGGACCATGGTATTGAGTAAAGCCTAAGACTATAAAAGGAGGAGGAGATCATTAGGCAAAGGCACTCAAGTATTGAATATCTAATGAAGAGCAAGATCTAGAATACTGGTCATTGGGTTATGGTGCATAGCTGGATCTGAATCAAGGAAGAACCTGAGTGCTTGAAGAAGGATAAGTTCTATTGATGGGTCAAGATCTTTAAGCTTGAAGAGAAGTATCTTTGTGTGTTTTTAATATTTTATAATCGGCGCATGTTGTAATCTGTAAATTTGATGATCTAGGTATAACTGATATCTGAATAGTTGTAAAGGTTAAATCATCTTTTATAGATCTGTACGCAGGTTTAGCATAGCAAAGGCGCATATACATGCTGGTTTGGCATTTAAAAACAACGTATACGCAGGTCTACCTTCAGATAATAGCATATGAACGCAGGTTCGACACATTGAAGTAGCGTACATCTCATAAAATATGTTTTAGCTACTTTTGTTTGTTGTTGCAGTGTTCTGGGTTCTGCATTGGGTTTTGGTTACTGTTACTGTGTTCTGGTTACAACATTCAAAAAAGTGATTGTTTGATTCAGTTTTGGTTGGTGCAAAGGAGATTGATTGATGCAGATATATTTGATGTTTGATTGATGTTAATGATGAATCCAGTCTGAAAATTTATGAAACGTGGTCCCTGGAAGAAAAGAGAAGGTTGTAGCCTTCTGAGGTCAGCACCTACGTACTAGTAAACACATCAGCTAGTACAAGAGCTAAGGCGGTTGTAGTTCCCTTCCAGGAAAAGCTGGATAAAGAGAGAAGGTTGAAGCCTTCTACAGGTAGAAGCTTGTGTACTGGTATAAGGCTGCACCAGTACAAAATTTGTAAAAGAAGTTTCTTATTAAAGAAAGATTAAGACGATTGCAGTAGGTGGTTTTCACCCACGTTGGGTTTCCACCTTATTTCTTGTGTTCATGTGTGTGATTGCATGTTCTGTTTACTGCATCTGATTATTGGTTATATGGTTCTGATACATAGATTAAAGATCAACTAACTAAATTATAAGATTGCAAGGTATATGCTGGTTGCTTTAAACACACTTGCGTATACATGCAGGTTTCATTAACAGAAGTAGCGTATATAAATTTGTTTATGAAAATGAAATATTGTTAAATTTCTAATACTGATTCACCCCCCCTTTCAGTGTTATTTCCAACAATTGGTATCATAGCAGGTCCTTCAGAAAAAGCTTGATCGCTTGAAGGAAGATCTATCATCATGAGTACCTACGAAAGAGAGGGATCCATTAGACCACCAATCTTCGATGGGAGCAACTTCGTCTATTGGAAGGTAAGAACCACAACCTATCTTCAATCTCTTGGAACAGAAGTTTGGGAAATCGTGGAAGGAGGATACACATTTCCATCAACAATTCCTACAGATACTGCAGGTAAAAAGCAGTATGAAACAATGCCAAGGCTGTCACACTGTTGGGGAGTCTGTCACAATCATAATTTGTCAAGGTTATGCAGCTCAAAACCACCAAAGAAATATGGGACAAGATTTTCCTAAGCTATGAAGGAGACGATCAGGTAAAATGTGCAAAACTACAATCTCTCAGAATTCAATCTGAAACTCTAAAAATACACAATGATGAAAGTATAACTAATTACTTCTTACGTATAGATGAGATTGTTAATCGCATGAAAAAATTTGGTGAAGAGATAAAGAAGTTACTGTAGTTGAAAAGGTTTTGAGATCACTGTCTTCTAAGTTTGAATCAAAAGTTTCTGCCATAGAAGAAAAGCAGAATCTTCAGAGTATTACTATGACACAACTGCACGGAATCCTAATTGCTTTCAAAATGAGAGAAGGGGGTCCATCAGATATGAGAGAAGCCGCATTCAAGGCTTCAGGAAGAGAAGAGCTCACTGAATCGGGACACATTTCAGAAGGAGAGGAAGAAGAAAACTTTGTCAAGAACCTTCAACAGGGTTCTGGAAGATTCAGAGGTAAACTACCTTTCAAATGCTTTTCTTGTGGAAGAGCCGGTCATTATGCAGCCAAATGTCCTCATAAAGATAAGATGGATAAAGGTAAGGAACCGACAAAATGGAATAGAAAACAGAATGTAAGTAAGAAGAGATACTATACACATGAAGGTAGCGATGGGCTATCAAATAATGATGAAGATGAACATGGTAACGATTATAGACTTTTGATGGCTTTTGAAGATGATGATTTCTTGGATGCTTTAGATGAAGATGGTCTCTATGAAGAAATTTCTAAACTTAAAATATGTTTAGAAGAAAAGAGTATGATTATAGATACTCTGACATTCCAACTTGCTGAAAGGGAAAAACACAATGAAAAGTTAGAATGTGAAATTGTGGGTCTAAGAAAAGATATTGAGAAAACAAAAGCTCTCAATCTTAGATTTGCTAAAGGATCAGAAAATTTAGATGAAATTATCAAAGTGCAGCGTTCTCCTCTGATAAAGACAGGTCTTGGATATACAGAAGAAGCATCTCAAGCACAGAAGCCATCAACCTCCAAAAGCTATCTTGATGCAGCAAGGAGAAGTGAACAGGTTGACAATTGTCAACAAAGGCATAAAGCAGATCATCAGGTAAATTGGGTTCAATCTACTTCAAGGATGAACAGCTATAACCAACCACAGGTAAATCAGTCTCAATTTGCTTCAAGAATGAATGTCAATGGAAACTACAATCATCAGGTCAGTAGATTTGATAATCGCAGGAATTTCTTTAATGGCCAATGTTTTTCATGTCATAACTTTGGACACAAAGCTGCTCAATGTGTTTCTTACAAGACCATCATGACTAGAGAAGCACGAAATCAAAGGAATGCGACTAGGATCATGAAAAGGACCTACAATAACTTTTCTGCTCTTGAAAATTAAATAGAATGCTTTATCTGTAACAACTTCGGTCATGAAGATTCTGAATGCATGAGTAAATTTCGGCAAACATCTCAAAAGGATCAAGCTTCATTCGGTCCCAAAACATGGAGAATGAAAGAACTGCAAATAGAAAGATGTGGAATAGCCTTATATGCAGAAGGACAAGAAAATCAGTGGTATATGGACAGTGGATGCTCGAAACACATGGCAAGTGATAAAGAAAAACTTCAGTCATATAATGCCTTAGAAAAGGAAAAGAAGGTCTCATTTGGTAATGACACTCCTGCAGTCATAAAAGGTAAAGGCTATATTCTCTTAAAAGAAAAGGTTAAAGCTCGGAATGTTATGTATGTAGATGGTCTAAGGCATAATCTATTGAGTGTCAGTCAAATGTGTGATCAAGGAAATGAGGTAGTGTTTCGATTAAATGGATGTGTTTTTCGTGAGCTTGATACAGGAGAAACAATGATCAAAGGTGTAAGAACTCAAAACAACCTGTACATACTCAAGGGGGGACAACAAGAGTGCTACCTAAGCAAAAATGATGAACACTGGCTATGGCATAGAAGATTGGGGCATCTAAGCTTCCCTCAAATAAGAAAAGCATGCAGATACAAGGATGTTCGTGATCTTCCAGATATCAGCATTCCAGAAAACACAATATGCAAATCATGCCAATTTGGTAAGCAAACCAGAGCACATTTCCCTGAGAAGGAAGGATCAGCTAGTAAGCCTCTTGAACTTCTTCACACTGATTTATGTGGCCCATCTAGGAAAAGTCACCTCGTGGGGAAGAATACTTTATATTGTTCATTGACGACTTTTCCATAATGTGTTGGATAGGACTTCTAAAGCATAAAGACGAAGCTTTCGAAAAGTTCAAAGCCTTCAAAGCCTTGGTTCAAAATGAATCAGATCGAAAAATCAAATGCCTCAAGTTTGATTGAGGAGGGGAATTTACCTCAGATGAATTCTTCGACTTCTGTGAAGAACATGGAATAAGAAGGGAATTCTCTACAGCAAGAACTCCTCAGCAAAATGGAATGGTAAAAAGGATGAACATAACTATTCAACAAATGGCTCATGCTATGCTATATATGAGTCTGGAACTCTTGCAACCTTCTGGGGAGAAGCTGCATTTGCTGCCATCACTATTCTCAACAAAACAATCGCCAGGGTAAACATCACTCAAACTCCACATGAAATTTGGTATGGTAAGACTCCTACTGTAAAATACTTCAAAGTTTTTGGAATCAAATGCTACATCAAAAGGACTGATGAAAAACTTGGCAAGTTTGAACCTAGAGCAGATGAAGGCATTCTCCTTGGTTACTCTTTCAGTAGTAAAGGATACAAGTGTTATAATAAAATACTTGGGAAAATTGTTGAAAGTATTGATGTTGTGGTTGATGAAGCAGGCAAAGTTTCAAAGCAGGTAAAAACTGAAGATTATGAAGAAAATGAGGACTATCCTTCCACATCAAATGATCTGAATTAGATCCATGAAGAATAATCAAAAGAACCATGGCTGTACTAGGTCAGGAAAAACATTAAAGAATTCAAGACAGCGATAAAAAACACCTCTAAACCAGTGGCAGTTGGCAGCCAGCATGGAACGACAAAGACCTCGGTCAAAGCGCGGTGACCGAGGCCCATGGAGACTGCGCGGGAGGCGAAATTAGCCCTTGGGAGGCCCAGATTGGGAAACGAAGGAGGTTTTTGATGCGTGATGGGCGAAAACCCTCAAAATGGAGAAGCCCCGAGTGCTTGGTCGCATGGAGAGCCGGAGAACCGAAGGACAAAAGGCGGAAAGGCTAAAAGATAAAAGGCGGGACTCACTCCAAAACCGATGGTATTGATCGAGGGCTCCTTAGGCGGTAAGCAGTTTTGGTGAAATCGGAGTGATCCCACTCAACGCCCGACGCGTGGCAAGCAAAGGAGAGAGAAAACCGTTGCTCATCGTGCGCTAATGGTTGAGCAAGTCAACCGCGAAAAATGAGCGGATGGCGTTAGATCTAGGGGATCCAGATCTGACATCGCATCCGACGGACAAACCAGATTTAATGAGGGAATAATCCACTATTTGGAAGAATTTGAGGTCCGCTTTAACCGCCACGGTGGCGGAAGACTCATTCCATGGCGTAATAGAGGAATTGAATTGACGAAGCAGGCTGGTGTAGTTTACAGGAGGACATGTGGCCACTCCATGTGAGCTTGATGATGACACCGAACAGGGAACTCCAAGCACAGCTGCAGAAGGTGATTCAACAGAGGCGGAAGAGGAACTAAACAACCATGAGCTCGAAGGCCTTAAAGCCATGAACAGAGAACAGAAGACAGTAGAGGAAGAACTGAAGACAAAAGACAGAGAAGCAAAGAAGACAATGAAGCAAGAAAAAGCAGAAAGATGATAGAGGGCCGAGCTGACCAAAGGCAACATCGAGCACCAGAGAGCTTGAGAGGTTCAAGCCATCCCAGAGAGGATCTGTTAGACCCGAGAGGTCAAAAGAGCTGGTAGGGAAAAGAGTCTGTGCACTCCAGTGGCTTGGGGAATCCAGGAACCACCTTGCCAAGCAAATTTGTTTCAGGAGACTCACATTGAGCTCCTGCATTGTAATTCTCTGCTTAAGACACAATAAAATAAGGCCACCACTGAGAGCTGGAGCGAAGATGTAGCCCTGGGGGATAGGGTGAACTCCTTATTAATTTCTTGTGTTCTCGTATTTGCTCACTGTATTTCTTTGCTGTCTTTCCATTTCAAGTGTCTGTGTATTTGAAATCTGATCGATCCGTTGCTTAAATAACATGGACACACACTAGCACATGAGTCTGTAATACCTTTATTCAATAAATCTTTAACTGAGGTCACTCATAGGGTGATTATCAGATCAAGTGGTATCAGAGCTCTAGGCTGTAAGGTTAGACAAGCTTGTGTTGGTTTAGCTGTTGAATGCTCACTATATTGAAGCTTGAATTAGGAGAAGGAGAGTTGGTCGAAACTAATCCTAAAATTGGGAGAGTCTATCCTCGGAAGGAAACGTCAAAGGAAGGTTTTGTAGGGCCAGACCCTCAATTCCTAGAAAGTTTCCTATCTATAAAGTCTATGGTAGAAGAAATGTATAGGGACTTTAGAAAGCATAAGGATGAGGATTCATCAGGTTCTAAACAAGATAGAGAAGAAGATGAGTCTCATTCCCATGACCACTCAAAAGGAAAAGGAAAAGAGGAAAGCTTTCTCACACCTCCTAACAGCCCTGTGCATAATAAGAAAGCATCTTTGATCAAGCTAGATGTTAAATTTGATTTGCCTATATATGATGGAGAGCTAAATGATGAAAAGTTAGACAATTGGATTAGACAAATTGATGCTTATTGTAGGGTACAGAACATAGACTCAGACAAGAGAAAGATTCATCTAGCAAGCCTACGCCTAGGAGGCATTGCCTTGGTTTGGTGGGAAGGTAGAGCTCAAGCTAACATGAAAAGACATGGTAAGACTATCTCTATCTGGAGTGAATTTGTTTCTGCAATTACAAAATAGTTCTATCCATTGGCCTACATGCAACAAGCCATGATGAGTTGGCAAACTCTTCGACAGTTGAAAGGGAAAAGTGTGCAAGGGTACACTCAAGAATTTAGAAAGAGAGCATTGATTCTAGGGATCTCATTAGACTCACCAGAGACTCTTTTGAAGTACATTGTTGGTCTACACAGCTACATGAGGCATACCATCCTCATGTTCAATCCTACTAGTATAGATGAGGTATCTGTACAAGCTACTCATCTAGAAGCTAGAGGAAAGAATGGAAATGCAGAAGTTGGGGGACCATCCCAACCCACCACAAGCAAGAGCAAGGAGAAAAGAAAGCAGAAGTGGAAAGCAAGGAAGGCTAACATTGCACAGAAAAGCAAAGCTTCATGCACTCATTGTAAAAAGGATGGGCATGATGATGAGCATTATTGGATTCTGCATCCAGAGCTGAGACCTAAGAAGTCCGAGGGCAAGAAGAAGAAGACTACTACAACTATTCGGAAAGATTTGGGGTCAGACTCAGGAGATGAAACAACTATTGTAGCCACAACATCTACCAGTAATTCTGCTTAATCTGTTATTGATGAAGAAAATGAGAGAAAAAGACATGAGATTTTCCATATTCGAGTTACTTACAAATATCAAAAGATTGATACTTTGTTTGATAGTGGCTCACAAGTAAATTTAATTTCTGAAGCAATTGTAAAGAAATTGGGATTAGCAACTACACCTCATAAGAAACCATACCCATTAATATGGTTGAATGATAAAGCACAACTACAAGTGACTAGACAATGCAAACTCAAGTTTTCTTTTGGGTCAGCATTTGTACATGAGGTGGAGTTAGACATAATTCCTTTGGATATATGTGGAATTGTTTTAGGAAGTCCTTACTTGTATGATAGAAAGGCTATTTTCTATAGAGCTGAGAACAAGTATCTAGTTGTTAAAGATGGAATCGAATACTTTGTAAGAGCTCATAAGCTCAAGAATAATTATACTCTCATAAACTCAGGACAGATGAAAAGAATGATAAATTCATGCAAACAATTCTTACTGATGGTTGTAAATGAAAAGAAACCTGATAAAACCAATGTATTTGAGGGTTGTAATGCTGAACAACAAGCTGATATAGAAAAGGTTGTTTCAGAGTATGATGTCTTATTTCAAGAACCTAAAGGTATGCCACCCAAAAATGGAATAGTACATGATATTATTTTGCAGCAAGATGTTCCATTGCCTAACATTGGAATGTACAGGTTTTCTGCTTTAGAGAATGCTGAAATCAAGAAGCAGGTGCAGGAGTTGCTCGAGAAGGGATTCATCAGGCCTAGCACATCACCATGTGGGTCACCAATCATTTTGGTGAGAAAGAAAGATGGCTCGTGGAGAATTTGCATTGACTACCGAGTACTAAATAAGATAACAATAAAAAATCGTTATCCCCTTCCTCGCATAGATGATCTTTTAGATCAATTGAAGGAAGCTGTTTATTTCACCAAGCTAGACTTGCACAGTGGATATCATCAGGTTAGGGTTGCAGAGAAAGATGCATGGAAGACTGCTTTCAAAACAAAGCAGGGATTGTATGAGTGGTTGGTTATGCCTTTTGGCTTGAACAATGCTCCTGCTACTTTCATGAGATTAATGAATGATGTACTCAGACCTTTTCTTGATGATTTTGTTATTGTGTACCTGGATGACATTCTGATATTTATAAAAACATGGGAGGAACATTTAAAGCATGTTAAGCAGACATTAGATGTTTTAAAAGAGAAAAACTTTATGTTAAACTCTCAAAATGTGAATTTGGCAAAACATCTCTAAACTACTTGGGTCATATAATAGGGGATGGTGAATTGAAAATAGATCCCTCTAAAGTGGCAGACATTGTAAACTGACCTAAACCCAAGTCTGCTACAAAAGTAAGAAGCTTCTTAGGAGCAGCACAATATTGAAGGAAGTTCATTTCTAACTTTTCCTCAATTGCATCTCCCTTACATGCTTTAACAGGATTGAATAAGGTGTTTCAGTGGGGAGGCAAACATCAGAAAGCCTTTGACACCTTGAAAGAAAAGATTAGTACAACACCTGTACTAGCACTGCCTGATCTGCAAAGACCTTTGAGATCCAAACAGATGCTAGTGACTATTCCATGGGAGCAATGTTGACACAACATGGTAAACCCATATGTTATCATTTTGAGACTTTTAATCCTGCAGTAGTTAACTATCCTACATATGATAAAGAATTGTGTGCATTAGTTCAGAGTTTGAAAAAGTGGAAACATTATTTAATGGGAAAAGAGACAGTAATATATACTGACCATCAACCACTTCAATATCTGCACTCCCAAACTAAGTTGCAGCAATCAAGACATTACAGATGGATGGGTTTTCTACAACAGTTTCATTTAGTCATCAGATATAAAAAGGGCATACATAACAAAGTTGCAGACATGTTATCTAGACCCATTATAAATGCATCTACCATACTTAAGCATAATTCTATACTACATGAAAGCTACATTGAACAATATGCTCAGGATATGGATTTTAAAGATGTATTTGCAACTTTAAGTCAAGGAAAAAGAGTAGAAGAATTGGATTATCATGTGAAGGATCGACTCTTATATCATTGTGGGAAACTCTGCATTACACAAACTAAGAGAATAAAGATAATTAGGAAATCAAACACTTCTCTGATATCAGGTCACTTTGGGGTAAGTAAAACAGTTGCACAGCTGCAAAGATTTTGTTATTGGCCGAAAATGAATGAGACAGTTTCTAGATATGTAAGAGGGTGTGCTATGTGTGCTAAAAGCAAGCCCAGTAACAGAAAACTAGGCTTGTACACTCCCTTACCAATACCTTCTCACCCTTGGGAAAGTGTTTCCATGGATTTTGTTGGAGGATTGCTTAAATCTAGGAAGGGTCATGATTATCTATATGTTGTTGTGGATAGGTTCAGCAGGATGTGTATTTTGATACCTTGTAATAAACAGATTACAGTTGAACAGATTGAAAAGTTGTTCTTTGAACATGTATGGGTTCATTTTGGATTACCCACTTCTATTGTATCTGATCGAGACACCAGATTTGTGGGGAAGTTTTGGTCAAGTCTGTGGGAACTGATGGACGCAAAACTGAAGAAAAGCACAGCTTTTCATCCACAAACTGATGGCTAGACAGAAGTAGTTAACAGGACAGTGATCCAGTTACTGAGAGGATATTGCAGCAAATATCCTAAACTTTGGGATGAACACTTGTGTTATGTGCAGCATGCTTGCAACAGAGCAAAACATTCTTCTACACAGAGATATCCTTTTGAAACCTGTTTTGGTTTCACACCAAGGTCTCCTTTGGATTTTGTCTTTGGTAAAGATACCATGGTTGATGGACAAAGTGATGTGGACATGGCAACTAGGTTCATTGAATATATCCAGGAGATCCACCAGGTAGTACAGGAAAAGCTGGAAAAGAGCCAAGCCAAGTACAAGGCTAGGCATGATAAGCATCGAATGGAGCATAATTTTCAAGTTGGTGACTAGGTCTGGCTGTATATCAGCAAGGACAGGATACAAGGTGAAGGTAAAAATCTAAAGCCCATCAGGTATGGACCCTTTAAGATACTTGAGAAGATTGGTGAAAATGCTTTTCGCCTTGATCTACCGCTTACATGCACATCTACTCAGTCGTAAATGCAGATTGCTTGAGATTGTTTGAACCTTCAATGATTGAGGACCCTGAAGAGAAAAGTCAATTGCCTTCTATTGATGACTTGCTACCTGAATATCTTAATGAATTGCAGGAAGACACAATGCTGGACAGGAAGGTGAGGACAACGCACAGGGGCGATGTCGAGTACCTCAGAGTTGGGCTCAAAGGTTCAAATCCAAGCAGTGCAAAGTGGATTGAGATTGGACAAGTGAGACAGCAGTACCCTCACTTAGTCGATGCTTGAAAACTAAATTTTGGTTGTCCAAAAGCTTTTCAGTGGGAAGGCTGTGATCCGAATTGGATCCATGAAGAATAATCAAAAGAACCATGGCTGTACTAGGTTAGGACAAACATCAAAGAATTCAAGACAACGATCAAAAACACCTCTAAACCAGTGGCAGTTGGCAGCCAGCGTGGAACAACGAGGACATCGATTAAAGTGCGCTAATCGAGGCCCATGGAGACTGCGTGGGAGGCGAAATTAGCTCCTGGGAGGCCAAAATCAGGAAATGGAGGAGGTTTTTGACGCGCGATTAGTGCTAATCGCACATCGCTAGGCAAAAACCCTCAAAATGGAGAAGCCCTGAGTGCTTGGTCACATGGAGAGCTGGAGAACCAAATGAAAAAAGGCGAAAAGGCTAAAAGCTAAAAGGCAGGACCCGCTTTGAAACCAACGGTATTGATCGTGGGATCCTTGGGTGGTAAGCAGTTTTGGTGAAATCATAGTGATCCGACTCAGCGCCCGACACGTGGCAATCGGAGGAGAGAGAAGACCGCCGCTCATCGCACGCTAACGGTCGAGCAAGTCAACCGCGCGAAATGAGAAGATGGCGTTGGATCTGGGGGATCTAGATCTAATGGTTGACATCGCATCCGACGGACAGACCAGATTTAACGAGGGAATAAGCCGCGATTTGGAAGAATTTGAGGTTCGCTTTGATCGCCACGGTGGCGAAAGACTCATTCCACTACGTAACCGATGAATTGAATCGACGAAGCAGGCTGGCACAATTTATAGGAGGACATATGGCCACTCCTTTTGAGCCTGATAATGACATCGAACAGGGAAATCCAAGCGTAGCTGCAGAAGGCGATTCGATGGAGGTGGAAGAGGAACTGAACAGCCATGAGCTCGAAGGCCTTAAAGCTATGAACAAAGAACAAAAGACAAGAGAGGAAGAACCGAAGACAGAAGACAGAGAAGCAAAGAAGATAGTGAAGCAAGAAAAAGTAGAAAGAAGACAGAGGGTCGAGCTGACCAAAGGCAGCGTCGAGCACCAGAAAGTTTAAGAGATTCAAGCCATCCCAGAGAGGATCTGTCAGACCTGAGAGGTCAAAAGAGCTGGTAGGCAAAAGAGTCTGTGCACTCCAGTGGCTTGGGGAATCCAAGAACCACCCTGCCAAGCAAATCTATTTCAGGAGACTCACATTGAGCTCCTGCATTGTAATTCTCTGCTTAGGACACAATAAAATAAGGCCACAACTGAGAGCTGGACCGGAGATGTAGCCCTGGGGGATAGGGTGAACTCATTAATTTCTTGTGTTCTTGTATTTGCTCACTGTATTTCTCTGTTGTCTTTCCATTTCAAGTGTCCGTGTATTTGCAATATGATCGATCTGTTGCTTAAATAACATGGACACACACTAGCAAATGAGTATGTAATACCTTTATTCAATAAATCTTTAATTGAGGTCACTCATAGGGTGATTATCAGATCATCAAATTAGACAAATTCTGAAGAAGAAACCGATGAGGCACTAGAAGAACGGATAAAGGTAGAAGAAAAGACTCCATCCAGGTATGTTCAGAAGAATCATCCAGAGACTCAAATTTTGGGGTAGAAAGAGGCAGGAGTGCAGAAAAGAAGAACTATTACAGAAGCTTCAAGCTATCTAGCATTGCTTTCCTCCGTTGAATCGAAAAATGTAAATGAAGCATACAAAGATGAATGTTGGGTCAAGCCCATGAATGAAGAACTTGAACAGATTGAAAAGATTAATACTTGGGAATTGGTTCCTAGACCTAATGATAAGAATGTCATAGGAACCAAATGGATATTCAAAAACAAGCTGAATGAAAATGGAGAAGTTATTAGAAACAAGGCCAGACTTGTTTGTAAACGGTATTCTCAACAAGAAGGTATAGACTTTGAAGAAAATTTTGCACTTGTTGCTAGACTTGAAGCCATAAGAATGTTTCTTGCTCTTTCTAGTTTTTAGAAGTTCAAAGTATATCAAATGGATGTGAAATCTTCCTTTCTTAATGGAGACCTAGAAGAAGAAGTGTATATTGAGCAACCAGACAGATTCATCCTTGGAAATGATCCAAAACTTGTATGCAGACTTAGAAAGGCTCTCTATGGTCTAAAACAAGCTCCAAGGGTCTAATATTATTGTCTTGACAAATACCTTCATCAACAAGGTTTTTCAAAAGGATCAGCTGATAGCAATCTATATATAAAAATTGACAATGATAAATTGCTAATACTTGTTGTGTTTGTTGATGATATCATTTTTCGTAGCAATGAAGAAGCCATGAGTCAAAACTTTGCCTTGGTAATGCAGAAAGAATTTGAAATGTCCCTGCTTGGTGAGCTCACATATTTTCTTGGCTTACAAGTTCAACAAAATAAAGATGGTATTTTTTTATCACAAACCAAGTACCTCAAGTAGATCTTGAAGAAATATGGCATGGAAGATTCTAAACCAGTATGTACCCCTATGGTATTAGGATGCAGCCTCAGCACAAATGATGAATCAGCAACCGTACATCAACCAGCCTACAGATCCATGATTGGTAGTCTGCTCTATCTAACAAGTACCTGACCAGACATCATGCATGCAGTGGGAATAGTTGGAAGATTCCAAGCAAATCCAAAGGAATCACACCTGCAAGCAGTCAAAATGATCTTCAAATATCTTCAAGGAACTCAGAATTTTGGCTTATGGTATCCTAGGGACACAGATCTTACACTTCATGCATACACAGATGCAAATTGGGCAGGAAGCGTGGATGATAGAAAAAGCACTAGTGGTGGTGCATCCTATATGGGTTCCAGATTAATGTCTTGGTTCAACAAGAAACAAAGTTCAATTGCATTATCTACAGCTGAAGCAGAATATGTGGCTATTGCATCTTATTGAACACAACTCCTTTGGATGATGCAAACATTGCAAGACATTCAGATCACATGTACTCCACCCATCTCCATTCTATGTGATAATACAAGTGAAATTAGTATTTCAAATAATCCAGTCATGTATTCCAAGACCAAGCACGTACCTATCAAATATCATTTTCTCCACGAACAAGTGCTTGAACAAAAGGTCAAATTGGAGTATGTTTTCTCCAAGGAACAAGTTGATGATATATTCACCAAACCACTACCTAGAGAGTCATTTGAATACCTCAGACAGAAGTTGGGAGTAGTTGATGCATCATCTTGCTGTTGACACTTATCTATTTCAAAGAACTGTGGTTGTACATGAGTTTCATGAAGTGTATCCGCATACATACGCTGGTTTTTGTTGATATAGTCGCGTATATGTTGGTTTGAAGAATATTAGTGGGCCAGACTTAGGATGAAAAGAGTCTGATATGGGTCTAACAGTGATCATCTGGCACAGGTTCAGGGGGAGCATATACTTCTAATAATGCATTATCATTGTTGGCATTACCTTAGAAGATCTTGGTACAATTTCACAGTTGTTTTTTATTCAGGTGGAACAGGTGCAGAGGGATATCATGGTTGCTGGTTTGGATGGTGATTGACAGATGCTACTGATGATAGTTGCTGATGACTATCATAGTCTTGTTTTAGATATTTTGTCTCTATGTCATGTATAACTTTTATTATCAAGGTCATGTAACGACCTATTTTGTTTCCCCACTATGCCTGGGATGGATGATGTAATGTTCTTGTTTTATCATGTATAAACTTTTGATGTATGCCCACTTGGTTGGGTGAATGAGTAAATCTTCATATATCCCCTCTTGATTGGGAGATGGATGTACGTATGAGTCTTTGGTGATAGGAAGGTCATTTATGATGTATAGAGTCATGTTCTTCTTGTAGAACATCTTTTTGCAAACCTTGCTTACAATCAGGGGTAGCATGAACAACACACTTCAGCATATCAGAGAATTCAACATGTACTTAGGGGGAACATAACCCTTTGCCCTTGATGACAAAGGGGGAGAATGAATTGGGGTTGCCATCAAGTCCAAAGGGGGAGATTGTTGGCATTATGACACAGGGTTGGTGCTATGACACAGGTGTTGTGCTTGATGGAAACTCACTCAGATGACAGATCACAGTTCAAGATCACAGAATGAAGGAAAAAGAGGTATACATAGGTTCCCCTTAACCAAACCGTGTATACACGCGGGTTCGCAGACCAAAAGGCGCGTATGGTATACACGCACTTTCACGCAAAGAAAAGCACATACATGTTGGAAAACTTGGTTTTGGTCCATGGTATTTGGTCCTTGGTATTTTGACCCATGGTATTGGTCCAAAGTATCTTGTCCGAAGTATTAACCCCAGGTATTTGGTCCAAGGTATTGATTCTAAAGTGGTTTTGGACCATGGTATTAAGGCCTAAGACTATAAAAGGAGGAGGATATCATCAGGCAAAGGCACTCAAGTATTGAATATCTAATGAAGAGCAAGATCTAGAATACTAGTCATTGGGTTATGGTGCATAGCTGGATTTGAATCAAGGAGGAACCTGAGCGCTTGAAGAAGGATAAGTTCTATTGATGGGTCAAGATCTTTAGGCTTGAAGAGAAGTATCTTTGTGTGGTTTTGATGTTTTATAATTGGTGCATGTCATAATCTGTAAATCTGATGATCTAGGTATAACTGATGTCTGAATATTTCCAAAGGTTAAATCATCTTTTACAGATCTATATGCAGGTTCAGTATAGCAAAGGCACGTATACATGCTGGTTTGGCATTTAAAAACAGCATATATGCATGTCTGCCTTCAGATAACAGAGTATGAATGTAGGTTCGAAACATTGAAGTAGCGTACGTCTCATAAAATATGTTTTAGCTAATTCTATTTGTTGTTGCAGTGTTCTGGGTTCTGCATTGGGTTCTGGTTACTGTTACTGTGTTCTAGTTACAACATTTAGAAAAGCGATTGTTTGATTCAGTTTTGGTTGGTGCAAAGGAGATTGATTGATGCAGATATATTTGATGTTTGATTGATGTTATTGATGGATCTAGTCTAAAAATTTATGAAATGTGGTCCCTGGAAGAAAAGAGAAGGTTGTAGCCTTCTATAGGTCAACACCTATGTACTAGTAAACACATCAGCTAGTACAAGAGCTAAGGGGGTTGTAGCTCCCTTCCAGGAAAATTTGGAGAACGAGATAGGGTTGTAGCCTTCTGCAGGTAGAAGCCTGCGTATTGGTATAAGGTTGCACTAGTGCAAAACTTGTAAAAGAAGTTTCTTATTAAAGAAAGATTGAGACGATTGTAGTAGGTCATTTTCACCCACATTGGGTTTCCACCTTATATCTTGTGTTCTTGTGTGTGATTGCCTGTTCTGTTTACTGCATCTGATTACTAGTTATATGGTTATGATACACAGATTAAAGATCAAATAACTAAATTATAAGATTTCAAGGTATACGCTGGTTGCTCTAAACACAGTTGCGTATACACACAAGTTTCATTAACAGAAGTAGCGTATATAAATTTGTTTATGAAAATGAAATATTGTTAAATTGCTAATACTGATTCACCCCCCCTCTCAGTATTATTTCGAACAGACACAATAGTTAACGCACCTATGAAATCCATTCCTCTCCAGAATATCCCTACATTCCATGGCCTAACATCAGAGGATCCAGATGCATTTCTGTTTGAGTTTGATGTATTATGTCAGGGGTATGACTATACCACCGATCCCCAAAAACTAAAATTATTTCCCTCCACATTAAAAGGAGTAGCTTTACGATGGTTTATGGGGTTAGGTGGGGGCGTTATAAACGATTGGGATCAGATGAAAACTGCTTTTCTAAAGAAATATTAGGACTATTGTAGATCCAGAGAATTAAAGGATGAGATATTTCAAATGACAGCAAGACCTAGTGAAACACTGGAGGAATATGTAGAACACTTTCAATACAATCTCCAGAGATCTCCTTATGCATCTTTACCCTTGCCTGACAACGTGTTAAAAACTACACTAATTAAAGGGATGAAAGAACAATGGATTGAAACATTAAACATTATGGGTAAAGGTGACATATATCAGGAAAATTTTGCTGACATCATTGATTTGTGTATCAGGAGTTCAAGAGGCAGCACAAGACTGAAGCCAGTAGAACGTGACATGATCACAAGGGATAACAAGATCTCCGGTGGAGGTATAACCCGCACAGAAATCGGCAATCTACTAGAAGATTTCAAAACTGATATTCTAGGGACTCTGACAATGCAGTTGGACATTATGCAAGCTAAAAAAAATCAAGTAGAAGCGGAACAAAATTTGGCGATATTCTGCCCTAGATGCAGAAAGAAACATAGCCACAAAGAGTGCCCGCTGGATACAGTCAAAATCTGCGCTATTTGTATGAAAGATCACGCCACAGAAAGCTTCCCATCACTCCCAGGATTGAAAGCAGTCTACAAAGAAGCAGAAGAAGAAACATAACCGGTTTACCTACTAAATCAGTGCCACCAGTGGTATTCATGACAAATAGGTATGCCCATTGATCCATCCTCTTATTTTCAGCCTCCTCAGTATAATGCTCAGTAGTATAATGGAATGTGGTAGAATCAACAACCTTTTTCTGGCTGGTCACAACCATTCCCCATATCACCATGGCCAAATCAAATAAATCAAACCAATTGGTTGAACTTTCCTTACTGTCCACCATTTTGGAAAAATAATGCATATTCAACACAATGGTCACCCTCCACCTCGCAGAGTCAAAACTGGCAGTCGAACTGGCAAAGACCTATAAATCAGCGAGCTGGAACAATCCATCTCCCTCAACCCACACTGCAAGAACCTTATACATTGCAACAAAACCCCCAGACCAAATTAAGACCACAGCTCCCAGCTCAAACCAACCCGAACCCCAATAATAGACCGGTTCAATCTGTGCAAATAATTGAAGGACCAAAACCAGAAACCGAGTTAAGGGAGTGAAATGACCTTCAATTAAGATCTGGGCGTATAATAGAATCAGAGGGAGATAAAAATGTTCAAACTGAAAATCCATTACCTATAGAACAAACACTACAAGAAGAGAATCGGCTTAGACAGAAAACTCATGAACAAGCAACCACCTCTTCTCCACCATTCCCAAAACGACTGATCATACCTCACCCAATAGAACATCCTGATTTTGATCTTCTGGGAGAAATAAAAAATTTGTGTATGAAAATTCCACTCCTTCAGGCTATTCAAGACATCCCGATTTATGCAAAAACTATCAAAGAATTATGTATGAAAAATCCAAAGAGGAAAGTAACAACAAATCCAACTTTCCACATAGTCGATACCTTATCTTACTTACTATCAGGAAGAGAAGCACCTGTAAAATATGAGGACCCAGGAAATCCTATAGTCACGGTGCAAATCAATGGATGCTCCTTCCCTAATGCTTTAGTTGATTTAGGAGCTGCAATCAATATTCTTACATCCACCACTTGTCAAAAACTTGGAATTACATCATTAGACCCAACCACAACCTTATTGGAGTTGGCTGACCAATCGGTAGTCAGACCAGAGGGAACATTACATGATGTAATGGTGTCTGTAGACTCCTGGGAATACCCTGCAGACTTTCTGATCATCAATCCTAGAAACCGACTAGATGGACACCCCTTAATTCTAGGTAGACCTTGGCTAGCAACTATTGACGCTTACATTGGCTGTCAACAAGGCAGCATGACTATAGTAAGAGGAAGTAATGTAAAGAATTTAGCCTTATATCTTCCAGCCCAACCAAGTTTAACAATAATAAAAACAAAAAAAACAACATGTATCATACCTAATTGAAAACATTAGATCACCACTAACCATAGAAGATGCCCTCGAATTTAAAGACCAAACAGAGGACGACATCATTAACAGCTTCATTAACCAACCAGAAACTAGATCCCATCTAAAATGTCACATGATCGAAGTAGCATTCGATAATGAAGTAGAAGAAGATCCCCTAAAAGATACTCATGATCAATCAATACCAACCACCTCTGTTTATAACAGCAAAACCATAGAAATTGAGCCAGGAAAAACTTTGAACATTAACAAAAACCTGACTGCTGAACAAGAAGAAAAGCTGGTTCAACTCCTGAGAAAATATAAAGAAGCCTTTGCATGGGATTACCTGGACATGAAAGGAATTGATCCCCAGTTGTGTACGCACCACATCTATACAAAAAAGGATGCTAGACCCGTTCGCCAACCCCAACGGAGATTAAATCCTCATCCTAAATATATTGTGAAAGTTGAATTGCAAAAACTTTTAGATGTAAACTTTATCTACCCAATATCTGACATCAAGTGGGTCTCTCCATTAGTAGTGGTGCCGAATGTTATGCTCTTAACTTGAAAAACGATACCAGAATACCAAATATGCGAAGAAATATACCTAGAACATAGAACAATGAGAAATAACATCAAGTATTTTACTATTCAGAAAACAATGTTCACTTGCCTCTTTGAGGGGGCAACCTCTAATAGAGCTGAGCTCAACTACAAAATAAGACATGATGCTCCTCGAGGGGAGTCTCTATCCTTTATATAGGATTTATACATGCAATACCATGGGGAAATACCATGGTTCTTATTAATACCATCTATCTAATACCATGGCCCATTTGCAACTAACTGTGATCCCTTCTTTAAATGCGGGTTAACCACTTACAATTATTAATATGGGCTTTATTGACTCTTTACTTAACTATAACTATGACTCGATCCTATTACATAAATAAGGGGGTTAGGGTGGGACCATAACATGCCCTCCCCCATAAGAATAGCCTTGTCCTCAAGGCTGAAGCTGCGGAAACTGCTGAAGAATAGTGGTTGGTTCCTAGGTTGCATCTTCTGGAGAGGTGTCTTTCCACTTGACGAGGACTTCCTTGATCATGCGGCCACGCAAGTGCTGTTCTCATGTGTCAAGGACCTGTTTAGGTTGGAGCCAGATTGACCCTTCTTCATCTAGTTTAGGTAGACTGGTTTGAATTCTGCAATTGTTCCCAATCACTTTCTTGAGGCATGAGACATGGAAAATTGGATGGATTTTTGCAGTGGGTGGCAAAGCTAGCTTGTAGGCAACTTCTCCAATGCGCTGAAGTACTTGATACTGTCCGTAGAATTTTGGAGATAGTTTCTGACAACCTTTGTCTTTGAGTGATGTTTTCTTATATGGTTGCAACCTCAAAAATACCTGATCCCCTTCTTGAAATTGGCGTTCTGAGCGATGTTGATCTACTTGTTGCTTCATGCGATTTTGAGCTTGATGAAGATTCTCTCTAAGGTGGGCCAGCATGGTTGTGCGGTTCTGTAGGAGTTGATCCACTGCTTGTACCTTCGAGCATCCCTTGATATAAGAAGTAGGGGAAGGAGGGAGTTGACCATAAACTGCTTCATATGGAGTCATTTTGGTGGTGGCATGATAGTTGGTGTTATACCACCATTCAGCTAGAGGTAACCACTGTACCCAGAGATGTTGCTTTTCTGAAGTGAAACACCTAAGGTAGGTTTCCAGACATTTGTTGACTGCTTCAGTTTGACCATCAGTTTGTGGATGATAGGAAGTACTAAGTTGTAGTTGGGTACCTTGTAGCCAGAAGATTTCCTGCCAAAATTTACTGATGAAGACTGGGCCACGATCAGACACAATGGAAGTGGGCATGCCATGCAATTTGAAGATCTGATCCATGAAAGATTGAGCGACCAAAGTCGGTGTAAAAGGGTGGGGTAGGGCACAAAAATGAGCATACTTAGAAAGTCTGTCCACAACCACCATGATGACTGACTTGTTTCCTGACTTTGGAAGACCCGTAATGAAATCCATAGAAACCTCCGTCCAGATTGAGGCTGAGATGGGCAATGGTTGTAATGTGCCTAGGGATTTGACCATTTCTCCTTTTGTGGCACTAACAGATGTCGCATTCAGCTACAAAAGTAAGAATGTCATTTTTCACGCTTGTCTAAAAAAATGATCTTCGAGTGCGAGCATATGTCTTCTAAAAGCCTGAATGTTCTATAGTGGGAGATGAGTGCAACTCCGCCAAAATGCGGCTTTTGAGGGTGGATGTTGGTGATATTACGACTATGTCCTTGTAACGAATAATCTCATCCTACCACGAGTAGGCCGTTGTGGAATTTGGATCTGCCTGAAATTGATTAATGAGTTTGGAGAGCTAGGGATGTGAAAACCATTCCTTGTGAGCCTCTTCAATCCATTCTGGAATGGGAAGGGAAATTGCAAGCAAGGTGCTTTCCTCCTCAAATTGGCGGGATAACGAATCTGCTTCAATATTTTCGCGCCCTTTCTTGTAAATTATCTCATAATCATATCCCAGCATTTTGGCGAGCCATTTATTTTGTTGTGGTGAGGATAGGCATTGATCCAAAAAATATTTAAGGCTTTAATGGTCTGTGCGGATTTGGAAATGTCGCCCCAATAAGTATGGTTGCCAGGTATCTACTGCATGTAAGATGGCCATCATCTCCTTCTCATAGGTAGATTGTCCCAGATTCTTCCCACTTAGTTGTTGGCTCGTGAAGGCCAAGGGTCGACCTTCCTGCATTAAGACTGCCCCAATACCCGTACCCGAAGCATCACATTCAATCACAAAAGATTTGGTGAAGTCGGGTAGTGCTAAGACTGGAGTGGAACACATGGCATGTTTGAGAGCTGTAAAGGCCTGTTGTGCTTCATCATTCCAGAGGAATGAATTTTTCTTGAGGAGTTGAGTGAGGGGCCTAGCAATGCGACCATAATTGCGGACAAATTTGCGATAGTAGCCTGTGAGACCCAAAAATCCTCTGAAGCTCTTCAAGGTCTTAGGTTGAGGCCAATCCTGCATTGCCTGGATTTTTTTGGGGTCCACCCTGACACCTTGATGCCCCACAATGTGGCCCAAATACTCAACTTCTTCCATGCCAAAATAACACTTGGACATCTTGACAAATAATTTATGCTTGCAGAGCAGTTGCAAGAGCAGAACTACATGCTGAAGATGTGCGGCCCAGGTGTGACTATATATGTGGATGTCATGAAAGAAAACAAGGACAAATTTTCTAAGATACGGTTTGAGCAGGTGGTTCATAAGGCTCTGAAAAGTGGATGGGGCATTACAAAGACTGAATGGCATGACTAGGAACTCATAATGGCCTTCATGAGTTCGGAAAGCAGTCTTTGGAATGTCTACTTATTGGTGGTAGCCTAAGCGAAGGTCGAGCTTAGTAAAGAATTAAGCCCCATTTAGTTCATCCAACAAATCATCAACAATCAGGATGGGAAATTTATCTTTGACTGTCAACTTATTAAGGGCCCTGAAATTTGGACACATACGCCATTCCCCATCTTTCTTGAGCACCATGACCACCGGCGATGAATAAGGATTAATGTTGGGATGAATGACGCTTGCTTCCAAGAGTTCCTTGATTATTTTTTCTATTTCATTATTTTGGGCGAACGGATATCTATATGGGCGCACATTTGGTGGTTGGGCCCTTGGGACCAAAGTAATGCTATGATCATGTTCCCTTCTCGAGGGTGGAAGCTCATGAGGCTTGTCAAAGACTGGCAGATGGTTGTTTAAGATCTGTTGCATCTCAGGATGAATATGAAGAGAATGGGATTCAACGGCTTGGATGGCATTAAATTGAGCTATAACTCCATGGTGGCCCTTTTTTAACAATTTTTCCATCCGATGTGAGCTGATGATAGAGGTAGTTCCCGCCTGGAGTTCGCGAAGGGTATGTGTGTGGTTGTTCTGCTTAAAGCTCATATATAAGTCCTGGAAATCCATTGTGATTGGGCCAAGTGTGCGAAGCCATTCAGCACCGAGGACAATGTCGCACCCTCCCATGTGTATGGAAAACTTGTGGGTCTTTAGCTGATAATCCCCCATTTGAAGTTTGAAATTTTCACAACGGCCTTCACATTTCATTGTTCCCCCATCAGCAATTTGGACTTGGAAGTTAGAAACTGCTCGGACAAAACAATGCACTGCTTCCATGACTCTTTTATGGATAAAATTATGTGTACTTCCACTATCAATCAATACTACTACTGGGCGATGCTTGAAAAACCTCTGATTTTGAGAGTTTGAGGCGAAGAAATCCCTGCCAAAGCATGCAGCGAGATAACTGGTTCTACAGGTACATTGTCCTACTGGTTGTCCTCTTCTTCCTCCTCTGGTTCCTCAAGTGGTGTGGCTTCCTTCGATGAATTGTGATCAGTAGCATCAATTTGAAAGAATTTGGGCTCCTTGCATTTATGTCCAGGGGAGTATTTCTCATCACAGTAGTAACATAATCCTTACTTTCTTCTTTCCACCATTTCTGCTAGAGACACCTTTTGAACCTTGAGTGTTTGGGTAGTGCTTTGAGCCTGTGGGGGGCGACCCTTGGCGATAAAATTTGGGCGATTGGACTCGGCCGCTAATGCACGTTCGACTTCACAAGCTATCCCGCAAGCATGCAGCCAAGAGCTAGGGTGGTGTAGTCAGACGTGGGCTTGTATGGCTTCTTTGAGACCACTGACAAAACATTCCGTGTAGAACTCATCTTGTAGACCTCCAGTGTGGAAAGCTAAGGCTTCAAAGTCTGTAATATATTCGTTCATTGTTCCTGTTTGTTGGAGCTAAGTGAGACGACCCAAAAATTCAGATTCATGGTCAAAGAGATCCATAAGAGCTTTTTTGAATGTCTCCCAAGTCAAGGGCCTTCCATAGCAACGTTGATGCCATTGCCACCATTGCCATCTTTCATTTTCCAAGAACATGATACCCACACTAAGCTGAGTCGCATTATCCAGGATGTAATTCAGAGTGAAATATTGCTCCATTTGTGCCATCCATGTGGTGGGGTGAGAGCCATCAAATTTATACATGTCTAGCTTGGGTGGTCGTGGATGGGATTGTTGGTGGGTGCCAAAGAGGTGAATAGACTGGCTAGACTCACCCTCACTATTTTCATTGCCAATATATACCTCTGCACGTTCCTACATCTTGCCCTTTGAGAGTGTTTCATTTATGTTCTTTAGCAACAACATTATCCGGTTCAATGTTGATTCAATTTTGTCGATCCTCTCATTCGGCATAGCTTGAGCTCTAGTTTGTACCATGCACCAATCCAATGTACTTGAAATTTGGGACTGCCCAAATTTTTTGGCACTAACAATTGAATGGTACCACCTTGCTCAGTTCGTCGTCCTGATTGATATGGGCTAAGTCACCAATAAGCGCCTCGGGGGGTCTCAGACTTTTTTTTTTTACTCCAAACGGATTTTTACTCCTTGCTTAGGAATACTGTTGTAGCCGAATCCCAGAAATGTCAATGCTGCCAAAAGTTCTGCGAAAATCACACCCTAGGTATAGGAACCCACACAACTACTCAGATTTGGATGGCAGATCTGATGGATCTGAGAGATCTGAATGGATGATCTAATAGATCTGAACGACAGAGCTGCGGATCTGATGGATCAAATAGATCTGAATGGCTGATCTGATAGATCTGAACGACAGAACTGATTGCTGCTGCTACTACAAAACCCCACTTGCGAGATCTTATCTGGAAAATATTATGCGTGATCCAAAGATAGAGAAGGGAACTATGGTCTCCAGGAGTGTCAGGTGCTACAGATTGCAATATACATAACGGTCTGACAGTAGTACTCGACCCAATTTTTTAGGGCACTAACCAAGGAGGATCAACCATACCCTTAGCCGTACAACCCGACTACCCTATCGTATGTGTGAGTAATCTCTCCGAGTGCTATTCTCGGTGTACTGTAGCAGCAAGACGACCGACGGTTTATCTATGGTGAGGTTTCAAGGGAGCTAGGGGGCTTCCGATATACCCAGAGGGTACTTGGAAGATAGTTCGTGCGCGGTTCTGTCTAATGCGTTACTACTCGAAGGGGTACCCACAGGGGTTAAAAGGGAGTCCAACAAGCGTGACCACCTCTTGTATTTCCTGCGTGCATGCCTCCCCAAATCTGCAGGTTTATGTGCTCAACGATAGATCCCGTGGTTTAAAGACGTCGGAACACGTCTCTAGCCAATTTTTTTTTCTAAAAATTGGAGATCCCACCTGCCCTAGAAAACGATCTGATACCACTTGTTATGCTCTTAACCTACAAAATGATACCAGAATACCAAATATGTGAAGAAATATACCTATAACATAGAACAATGAGAAATAACAACAAGTATTTTATTATTCAGAAAACAATGTTCACTTGCCTCTTCAAGGGGGAAACCTCCAATAGAGTTGAGCTCAATTACAAAATAAGACACGATGCTCCTCGAGGGGAGTCTCTATCCTTTATATAGGATACATACATGCAATACCATGGGGCAATACCATGGTTCTTATTAATACCATCTATCTAATACCATGGCCCATTTGCAACTAACTGTGGTCCCTTCATTAAATGCAGATTAACCACTTACAATTATTAATATGGGCTTTATTGACTCTTTACTTAACTATAACTATGACTCGATCCTATTACATAAATAAGGGGGTTAGGGTGGGACCCTAACACCGAAAAAAATGGAAAGTGGTAGATATGTGTTGACTATAGAGAACTGAATAAAGCAACCCAGAAAGACCACTTCCCCCTTCCATTAATTGATTAGGTCTTGGACACTTTAGCAGGAAAGAAATTTTTTTCTTTCCTAGATGGCTTTTGTGGATACAATCAGATCCAGATTGCTCCTGAAGATCAGGATAAAACTACCTTTACCAGTCCTTGGCGAACATTTTCTTACAGGGTCTTACCCTTTGGGCTATGCAATGCACCTGCCACATTTCAGAAGGTTGTACTCAACATTTTTTCAAATTTAATAAATGAAGGGCTCGAAGTATATATGGATGACTTCACACCTTATGGGGATGACTTTGAGCCAGCATTACAAACATTAGAAAAAGTGTTGCAAAGATGCATTGCCACCAGGCTCTCTTTGAGCCATGAAAAGTGTCATATGATGATGACCGAGGGACTCATCTTAGGTTATTATATCTCAGTAGCTGGAATACAGGTAAATATGCTAAAATTCAGATGATTTTGTTAATACATACCCCTACCACACAAACAGAGGTACGCAGTTTTTTGGGATTTTCTGGTTATTATAGAAGATTTATAAAGCATTTTTCTCATATTGCTGCACCTTTATATGCACTAATAGGAAATATTGATTTCATTTGGACAGATAAGTGTGACCGTGCTTTTGAGGATCTAAAAAATCTTGTATCAACAGCCCCAGTGCTAAGGGGCCCAAACTGGGATTTTCCATTCCAGATTTCATCTGATGCTTCAGACACAGCAATCGGAGCAGTTCTTGGGTAGGAAGAAGATAAAAAGCCATATGCAATATATTATATCAACAAAAATCTATCTCCTGTTGAATTAAACTATACTGTGACTGAAAAAGAATTTTTAGTTGTAATATATGCTGTAAATAAATTTAGACATTATATAACTGGATATCCTATAGTTTTATATACAGATCACTCTGCCATTAAGTATTTAGCAAATAAACCTGTTACAAATGGAAGAGTGACAAGATGGTTGATTCTCTTGCAGGAATTTGACATCACAATTAAGGATTGACCTGGAAGAGAAAACCTTGTAGCTGATTTTCTCTCACGAATGCCAAAGCTAGCGGACGTAGCAGCAGTTGAGGATCAATTTCCTGATGAACATTTATTTGCTGTTACTGTCAGAACACCATGGTATCCCGACGTTGCAAATTACTTGGCAGTGGGCAAATTACCCAAGCACCTAACGCCTAATGAAAGAAAACAAATAGTGTAGCCCAGTACCCTATTCTCTTGGATTGGGGGATACTTATTCCATACAGGGGCAAATATGCACATTAGAAGATTCCTCCGGGAAGATGAAGTGTTTGACATTATAAAAGCATGCCACGATGGGCCATGTGGCAGACATTTCGTATACCGCAGAACTGGTCACAAAGTCTTACAAACAGGCTATTACTGGCCCACTATCTTTAAAGATGCTGTAAAGTTTGTTCAAGCCTGTGATAGCTGCCAGAGGGTGGGACGCCCTGGACAATCTGATGAGATGCCTCTGAACCTGCAATTAGTAATCGAGCCTTTTGAGCGGTGGGCGCTAGATTTTGTTGGTCCTATTAACCCATCATCCAATCAAAAAACATACATACTGGTTGCAACAGAGTATGTTACTAAATGGGTTGAAGCAGAGGTGTTGCCAAGAGCTACAGAGGATTCAGTAATACATTTTCTTTTTCAATTATTTGTGTGATATGGCTTGCCGAGAGATATAATTACAGATGGAGGACCGCAATTCATAGGTAACAAGATTGTTGCAACATTGAGAAATTACCATATTCTGCACAAAATTACAACTCCATACCACCCACAGGCAAATGGCCAAGTAGAAAGTACTAATAAGGTAATTAAGGCAATACTTACAAAAACAGTTGCATCACACAAACATGACTGGGCTTCAAGATTGCCAAAAGCCTTGTGGGCATACCACACAACATGGAGAAACACCACGGGATATTCACCATATCAATTACTATTTGGTAAGGAACCCATCTTCCCAATCAAATTCGAGATTCAAACATTAAGAACAGTGCAGGAGGTGGGTTTGAATTTAAATGAAGTTCAGACCAATATATTACAGCAAATCAAGGAATTAGATGAAATTAGGCTCTCAACTCTTCAACACACCGCATTAATTCAACAACAGAGGGCGAAATGGCACGATGCCCTTATTAAAAAGAAGATCTTCCATGAAGGAAACTGGGCACTTCTATACAATTCAAGGTTCCAGGATTTCCCCGGAAAACTCCAGACCAGATGGCTAGTACCTTATGATATACAAAAAGTGCATGATAATGGTACCATTACCTTGACAACCATTGATGGATCTAGATATTCCTTCAAAGCGAATGGTCATCGAGTGCGACTTTATCACAAACCGCTTACCAGGGAGTCCTTTTACCAATAGTTACGGGAATACTCCACCATACAAATTCTCGCTGAGGAGGTTAACCCATCCTTAGCATCAATCTAGTAAACAACTCATTTTTTTTTTAATTTTGTATATAAACTTTTCTTTTTTAAATTTTCTTGTATAAACTGTTTTTTTTTTACAGATTTTAGTGTTGTTCCATTTAAGGAACAACTATTGTTCCTCTTAAGGAATAGTAGCCGTTCCATTTAAGGAACAACACTTTTCTCTTTATTTAATTTTCGTGTTGTTCCTCTTAAGGAACAACTACTATTCCTCTTAAGGAATAGCAGCAGTTCCATTTAAGGAACAACAGTTTTTGCATGTGTTTTCTTTTTGATGTTCCTCATAAGGAACAACTGTTGTTCCTCTTAAGGAACAACAGTCGTTCCTTTTAAGGAACAACAGTCGTTCCTCTTAAGGAACAACAGTCGTTCCTCTTAAGGAACGGTAGTTTGCATGTTAATATTTTTGTTGTTCCTCTCAAGGAACAATAGCCGTTCCATTTAAGGATCAAAAGTTTTTGCGTGTGTTTTCTTTTTGTTGTTCCTCTTAAGGAACAGTTGTTGTTCCTCTTAAGGAATAGCAGTCGTTCCTCTTAAGGAATAGTAGTTTTCATGTTTATATTTTTGATGTTCCTCTTAAGGAACCGCTGCCGTTCCTCTTAAGGAACAATAGTTTGCATGTTTATATTTTTGATGTTCCTCTTAAGGAACTGCTGCCGTTCCTCTTACGGAACAATAGCCGTTCCATTTAAGGAACAACAGTTTTACGCGTGTTTATATTTTTGATGTTCCTCTTAAGGAACATTTGTTGTCCCTCTTAAGGAACAACTGTTGTCCCTCTTAAGGAACAACAGTCGTTCCATTTAAGGAACAACAGTGTTGCGTGTTTGCATTTTTGTTGTTCCTCTTAAGGAACAACTATTGTCCCTCTTAAGGAACAACAGTCGTTCCATTTAAGGAACAACAGTTCCGCGTGTGGTCTATTTTTGTTGTTCCATTTAAGGAACAATTGTTGTTCCTCTTAAGGAACAACAGCCGTTCCATTTAAGGAACAACAATCTCGCCTGTTTGTATTTTTGCTATTCCTCTTAAGGAACAACTGTTGTTCCTCTTAAGGAACCACAACCATTCCTCTTAAGGAACAACAATTTTGTGTGTTTATATTTTTACTGTTCCTCTTAAGGAACAACTGTTGTTCCTCTTAAGGAACAACAGTTGTTCCATTTAAGGAACAACAATTTTGCATTTTTGAATGTTTGTTGTTCCTCTTAAGGAACAACTGTTGTTCCTCTTAAGGAACAGCTGTTGTTCCTCTTAAGGAACAACAGTCGTTCCATTTAAGGAACAACAGTCCCGTTTACATTTGTTTGTGTTGTTCCATTTAAGGAACAGTTGTTGTTCCCTTTAAAAGGAACAACAGTCGTTCCATCTAAGGAACAACAGTTTGGTATGCGCATGCTTTATGTTGTTCCATTTAAGGAATAGTTGTTGTTCCTCCTAAGGAACAACTGTCGTTCCTTCTAAGGAACAACAGTTTTGTCATTTTTTTGCTTGTTGTTGTTCCTTCTAAGGAACAACAGTTTCGCTTCGGTTTGTTTTTATGTTGTTCTGCCGAAGGATCAACACTTTCACTTGCGTCTGTTTTACTTGTTGTTCCTCTTAATGAACAACAGTTTCGTGTGTAATTTTTTTTTTCTTTTTGCCATTCCTCTTAAGGAACAACATTTTTGCATGCAGTTGTCTGTTTGTTGTTCCTCTTAAGGAACAACAATCGCTCCATTTAAGGAACAAAACCTTTTTTTGAGTGCATTTTTTGTGAATAATATTTCACTCTTCATGATCCTTTGAAGGCAAGAATACAAATATCTGCAAGGATACAAAATTAAAGGTTACTGGAATAAGAAAATCAAAGAAAAATTATCATCTTTAATGAGATTTATTTGTATTGATTAGAAAAAGGGAAGGACACAACTATCTATATTACTTTGTTGTCCTTATCTTCACTAGAACTCAAATTGATTGATTACTTGTATCATGCTAGTTCTTCCCTAATTCTCATAATTCTCTTTGATTATTATTAGTAAACAAGAATAAGGGCATATTTTCTTCTATTGATATGTTCAGACTTCTTCCACCATCCCTACTCTTAAGGAGTGTTGAGCCATCCTCTATATATAAATAGGAAGTGCTATATAAAAGAAAAGAAAAAAGAAGGAAACATATATATATATATATATATATATATATATATATATATATATATATATATATATATATATATATATATATATATATATATATATATATATATATATATATGATTTGTCAGATGGAGGATAGGGGGTCTCATCATGAGCCAGCCTACCATGATCATAAGGAAGCAGTGAAGTGGCATTCCCACTATGGCCACCACACCAGGGATATGATCCAATGGACACATCAGAAAAATAAAAGTCCTTGGAATAGGAGGTCTCATCACGAGCCGGAATTTCCACCTTTCACTCCTTCCCAGTGAATGTCATTGTGATCCATCTGGTTACCAAGTCAGCACAATGGTCTCCATCCTGACATCACAAGGCACTTTCCTAGGCATACATAAAGGATTATGGTTCCAAAGGGTGAAAAAGCAACTTTGTCAAGGTTATAAACACCTGTGGGCAACAGAGCTCTACTGATGGTATTGGAGTCATATGTTTCAAACATCAATAGTAATTATAAACCCTTTTCTTATTTCTTTATCTTTATTTCAAAAGAGATTATGTTCCCAATTCCTTTTGAACCTTTTATGCATGAAATATCGTTTAAAAAGTCAATCATAATAGTTTAAGTGGAATAATGACCGCATAACATCTTACCTACGTCAGCTGTCCTTTTCCCTTTTTCGCATCACTCCATAGCATCTCCATATTTATTCATAATTTCCATTCTAATGCATCGATTTCAACAACTCGATATTTTTGTGATCTTGTCATAAATATGTACACCTTGCCATTTTTTCACCACGGTACGATTGCCGTCAGTACGTCGTTCCTCCATTTAACCAGTCGAAGGCGACCTATCATTTTTCAGGGGGGCGCGGGTGACTTCCAAAGCACTTTTGCATATGTGTCAGTCTTTTATTTGGTTGTACTAGGCTGCATGATATCCCATAATAGCAAGCTTTAACGATATCTATGTTATTAAAAGGGTATTATCCGATATTTACAGTTTGTTGTTCCATTGTTGGCTCTGTGCATTGCTGTGTAAAAATAACAGTGTGTAGAATTCAGACAAAATGGGAGGACGATCAGTACGCAGCGAGCCATAGACACTAGTAGTTTCTGATGCCACACGAGAAATTCTACTAAGGGCTGTATGGGTCGCATATTTTACACAACTACAACAACCCAATGAAACCATGGCTATCGAAATTTTACAGAATTTGTAGGATGATCATTCTATAGTAAGAGGAAGACGAATAATAGTGACGGATACAATAATAGCTGAAGTATTTGGACTACCAGTAGTCGGACCCATATGGACACATAAGAAATTGAGGCTTCAAGACGCCATGGCCATCTTTCGGGACAAGGGACAGAACCTGATTGTCAAAGGTAAAGGAGTCTAGCCTTCATCTCTGGGAGAACCATGGACAGAGCTGGCTAGAGTAGTTCAGAGCTACATTACATGCAACAAAAGAAAGGATGTGGTAAGACCATGCCACATTAAATTACTAGCAGTTTTAAAACAGAAATGTTCTGTAAACTTGCCTGCATATTTGAATTTTTTGTTGCATGATGCTACTCCCAACATAAAGAAATCTCGGCATATAGATACGTTTGTAAATCATCATTGTCTAATCTGGTTGATAGTAAGCTACAATCTTGTCCAGCAGCGAACCAGTTGGGAAGAATTAATGTTTGTTATAGATGGGGGGTTAGCCTTACCTGCCCCAAAAAGAAAAAGAACCACCAGCACAGCAAACAGACCACAAAAACATAGACACTCTTCCAGATTGAGAATAAGCATGAGAATAGTTGAAAACCTCCAGGGTAGCAGTAGCCAACCCTTAGAATTATCTAGCCCTGAAAATGAGCAACCCTTACAGCTGGAAGGAAGAGACAACCAAGAATCAGAACTTGAGGAAGAAACATAGCATACTAGTGAAGAAGAGAGGGATGAAGCAGAACTTCCCCTAACTCCCAACACAAGTCCACCACAAGACCCATTATATGAGGTGTAATTGGCCCAGATTTTGGCCAATATGAGTGAATATATTAAGCTTGAAAGTCCGCTCAACCTCAATGTCGAAGCAAAACAATCAAAAGAAAACTATGCCCATAATAGGAGTATATTAGAAGAAATAGTTGGTGAAGTAGAAACAAAGGCAGAAACAACTCAGGAAAAGGTTGACCAAACTAGGGTTACCTCTCTAGAAGAACCTAGTCAAGTTGATGCAAACATAGAAGATGTGGGCCAAACAGAGGAAATGGAAACTATTCAAGGCAAAGACACAGCCCTTGGAGAACAAAACCCAACTGAGAAACCAAGCTCAATAAGAGCAGAAGCGATTAGTGAAATAGTTGTTCCTCCTAGGAAGAAGAAAAGCGAAATTAAGAGGTTGTGAAAGGAACAACAGAAGCTGCAGAACTTAGTGAAAAGAATTAGACAAAAGATAATAATATTAAAAAGGAGAAAAATTGCAAGTAGAACCCTAAAAATGGTGAATGCAGCCATTCAAACTAAATTCCATGATACAAGGGCTACGGAGACTCAAACCGAGCCCATACTCATTCAAAACGATAAGGAACAACATGCAACCATTACAGAAGTGGCTGCCCAAACAGAGATTGCACATTTTTGCAATACAGCTGTTCAAACGGAGGCAATACCCTCCAACAGTGCGGACACCCAGACAGATATCCAAGCCAAAGATGTTTTGATAAGAAACGATCCTGGTATAACAAATCTTCAAGAGAAGCTAGCACAAGCTCAACTGACTATAGAAAGGCTTGAGGAAGAAACTATTCCCCAAAATAGGTACCGAGAATTACAGAGGCAATTGCAGAATATCAACGCATCGAAAAGTGAGGCCTTCAAGAAATGTTGGAGGGCAAAAGAAGAAAGAACTGAAAAGATAAAGAGCAGGCTGGAAACAGTCATGTGTCAGATGGATACTCTCTGTTCCCTTTACATAGATGTTTTAGCATGCAGGTCCCCTGCCAAGAACTATGCTTTATTTTTGTTAGAAAGGTATTTATAGTTAAAAAATAAGGATGTTAGGGCAGGGAAACCCATAGAATTAAAAATTGTTGAGGATTTCATAAACTGCTCTAAACACCATGGAGTGAAAGCTCAACGCTTACTCTATGAGTTTTATTTGCATAATTTTATATTGGAAGAAGAAATGGAGAATAACCCTAGCCCTTTTGTGGGTGATGTACAGTTTCAGGCCTTCATTTCATTTGCTGTTAACCAGTTGAAGTGGTTCAAAGCCCATAACACTTTCCAAAGGCAAGAAAATGGGTTGGACCTTTGGGTTAGGGGTGAGCCGAAAAACCCATTACAACTGCTGACGAAACATAAGAGTCTAATGCAAAAGGAAGGAGTATTCCAGACCTTGGGACCCATCCATAAAGGAATTGTCCAACAAGGGGTAGAGTATTTCCTCTCTATCAAAGACAATTCCTTGACAGCAGCTAAATTCAGATGGAAAAATTCCAATCGTAATGTACAGGACAGAGAACCATTTAACTATAAAAAATTTAAATTAGCTATAGATATCTTGGTTACTTATAGCAACCTCATCTTGAAAGAAGGGCCATATTGGCTAGGCTGTTGATTTCGTAGTCCTATTGTCTGGTATCCTGCAAAAGGGTATAAAGCGATATATGAATTACCTGAAGGACAAACAGGGCACATCTTTGAAATTTTGGCTAAAAATCATGGTTTTAGACCACCTCATGACATCCCTTCTCCAGCTTATTCTTTGACTGCTTTGCACATGAACTACATGGTTTTCATGAGGGCATGAAAAAGGGTAAGCAGGGAAGTGTGTTGAGTTATGAAAAAGGTATGAATTTTCCATTTATTTCATTATCCTTTCCTATAATTATATCCCCTTTATGTTCTAAAGATATTCATATATCAAAGGATTATATTAAAAACTAGGGAACTATTTATTACTACAATTTAGCTAATTATTGTCTTTTCTCATGTAGGAAAAATATGAAATGGGAAAACTACCGTTCCCTACCCGAGAGAAGGAAAAAGACAAAGTGGAGTAACTGTTGTTCCTTCACCAAGAAGCAGCATACAGGCAGCAAGCCAAGGATGGAGCACACAGTTATGGATAAGGATAGAGAAGATCACAGCATTAGCGCATAAGACAAAGAGCTAACTGAATATGGAAGATTAAGCGGATCTCTCAGGATCCCTTGATCCTGAGGGATCACTTTTACTATTCTATCCGTTGTTACTATTTTATCCGCCTGGCCATTATAAAAGGGACAACGATTGTAAATAATAAGGGAGATTATTCAGAAATTACTTCTGTATTTTTACTTTGATCATCGACTCTCGTTGTTGAAACAGAGTACGAACTGGCTGTAACCATTTTGCATATGATTAATTTATGATATAGTTGTTGTTCCTTCTTTCATACTGAAGTAATCCAGCGGTGTTCACTAGTGGCTAAGGGCATGGCCCTGGTGGATTCACTTGTTGTTCTTGTGTCACCCCTTTACAATTTTTTCCGTGTGATGGTTTGGTTTCATTTCTATCTATTGTAGTCACATCACTTTACTATTTCATATTTCCAGACTTAATGAATTGATATGTTTTATATGCTGTAATTGAATTGTGTTACTGTTCATTTCCCTCATAACAAGATCACTACTTTTTGCAAGTATATTGTTGTGCTGTTCATTTTACTTATAGAATTTCGTTGTTCAATTCAGTAACTTAGCTTTGCTATTCATTGTAGTTACATAAATTTTACTGTTCATTTCTATTATATAGAATTGCTACTCATTTACTTTTTGCAATCATTTAGGTTTTCCTTTTAGCATTCTTACAGTTAGCATAATTATCTCATTTTGATCAGTGGTAGTAGCATTATTGATTTAATTCATTGCCATTTCCAATTGGTTATTTAGTGTGGTGTGTGTGAGATCAACAACTGTAAAGAACATTGGCTATTACTGTCAAAGCTCTCAGATTGAGGATCTTATTTATGCTTGATTTAGTTTACATCAGTTAAACAAGGAATGAGTTATTGCTATTGTATCCTTGACTGATAATTGTTGTTACTTTGTCGAATAAATAATTTAGTTTCAGAGCATTGAGTTTCCTTTAATTGCAAGTGAGTTTTATTTAAAGCATCTGTTTACTCTTGTATTTGAAAGCACTGTACTGCAATTTAGAAACATTACTCTTGAGTAAATAGCTGCCACAAACTATGTACACTCTTGAAATAAAAAATCTTGCCTGGATTGATAACTAATGTGAAGATAATTAGGAGTTAAAAAGACACCTTTTATACCTCAACAACAGCTACTATAACAGATGAACAGAAATAGGAAACTATTCAAATAAATGAACAGAACCAGAAAGCTTCTTAGTCAAATGAATGAGAACCAGAAAACTTCTTGAGAAAATGCACAGAAAACCATGAAACTACTTAAGTAAATAAACATAAAAGAACTCTATGCTAGCATAATAGTACAGTAAATAGGAGTTGTGGCTACTTGGGTCAGGTCCTAACCCAAGAGCTTCAGCCCTCAAAGTTTAACTCAGAACTATCTTAAACAGAACTCATCTTTATTATATAAATCATGGATTACGGAGCAAATTGTCACCAGTCTTTGCAACTCATAAATAAAATAGAGTTTTACAAATGAAGTCTGAATCCTAATGAGGTCCTAAGCCTCTCTACTCATACATATGAAGTCTCCAACAACTTCCTTCCAAATTAGGGTGGTTTGGCTCCCAACTCAAAATAAACTGTTTTTTGTCCTTTTCACTTGCTTGGTTGCCTTTTAGTCCTCATGATGTGGCTATTTGCACTCCGAGATGATGGAGGAATATTTGAATGGAGGGGTAGTAGATGAGGAGGATTAACCTCCTATAATTCCTTTACCTTGTCCCATTCGAGTCTTAACCAAGGTCTTTACTATGGTTCTTTGCTTTTATCCTTTATACCTGCATTTCTCCTTGCTTTTATCCTTTATTCCTGCATTATATGCACATTAGACCACAAAGCCAAATATCCAACTCTAACTCATTTCATAAACAAAATATAATAAAAAATATGCAATAAGTTGTGAGAATAGTTGGTTTGACTAATCTAGGATGTGAATTAAGGCTAATTAAGGCCCATATAATTACTCAATAATGAGGCTCATCATCACCCCCCTACTGCAAGTGTTTCTCATCCTCTGAGAAACTTAGTGGCTCTAGTAGTCTCTCTAACATCCCATGCTTCTATTGTGGTCTCTTCTTCTTGTTCATAGAAGCCTGCTTTCCTTTCTACTTCTTCCCACTGCCTCTTTTCCTCTTCTTCTTTTCTCTGATCTTCAAACTGTGTGGCAGTGTGTTCCATTTTAGCAGGAATGTATATTATCATCTCTTAGCAGCTAAAACATATCCTCAAAATGTGAAATTGCTTGCCCTTGGGAAGCAATATATCTAAGTGCCAGCTGAGGATCATTTACAATTAGATTATGGGTGTTGAGTAGGGCCATGGGATTTGATTGTTCAGCTTTGATGAAAAGAGGTTATTTTTTCTCTCTGGCCAATATTCTTTCATCTCTGCAGCCCTTGACTTCTTCAAGGTTTATCCATGATGCCAAAGCCATTAATTGTAGATCTCATAGCTCTGCATTAGGATCTCAAATATTCATTGCTATGAGGGCCATGTCATGCAAGTAAAACTCAGCCATTTTGGCCCTATCCTCTAGTGCACTTTGATCACAAAGATCAATAAATTGTCTGCAGTCCTGAAATGGCATGGTGCTCCTTTGTGCTAGTGTTTTAATCTGAAATTGCAGTTATTGCTCTCTAAGGTAAACAACATAGGATTTAGCTGGCATCCTACACTAGATGACCTCCAAGGAGAGGCTGGCCATACATGCTAGCTGGTTTTCCTTTTCCTGCAGTTGTCTTCTCTGTTTTTCTTATCTTATTCCTTTTGTTGTTCTTTCACATCTCCATCAGTTTCTTCCTTTGTTTCCTCCTCTTTTTTTAGCATCATCTTCCTTGTCTTCTTTCAATATTTCCTCTGTATTAGTTTCTTCTTCACCCATCTCATCCCCATCTAGCTCTGTATCTTCTTCTTCTTGTTTTGCCTCCTCCTCACTGACAGAAGGACTAACATCATAGGTGAGGGTTTTGATTTCATCTTCTGTTGGTAATTTTATGAACACTGACCATGTTATGGGGATCTTGAGGCTTTGGAGGGAATCCTTAATGAGGATCCTGATCAACCCATGGTGAACCAACTGCTGGGAATTTCCTTCCTTTACTTTTCTGCTGGAGTCTATGAGTGATTGCATCAAGAAATAGGGTATGTTGAGTCTTTGGTGAACTAGTGTTTCTACCCCAAATATTAATTCTTCAAGCATTCTCAAATGGTTTCCATAACAACATTGTATATATGGACTCTTGCATTTTCTTTTTAATTATTAAAGAATTTCCTTTTTGCCACATTTTCACTTATAAACCAACTACCTCTTAACCTTTACAACTTTTTATCAAATGATGTGTATGAGTGAGTGAATGGGATACTTACCTGTGGTCTTGATGCCATGCTACAGTTGTCAAAGATTAGAGGTGCTGTTGATGGTTTATTAGCTTTTGCAGGTGTCTGTGACTGAAGATCTAATGTTTTTGTTGCTGCTGTGGAGCTCTTTGATTTGATGTTGTTGCTGTTGTGGAGCTCTTGGATTTGATGTTGTTGTTGCTGTGGAGCTCTTTGATTTGATGTTGTTGCTGCTATGGAGCTCCTGGATTTGATGTTGTTGTTGCTATGGAGCTCTTTGATTTGATGTTGTTGCTTCTGTGGAGCTCCTGGATTACCACTTGGAAATGTTTGGTGTCTCCCTTAGAATTTCTTGATCATGTTGCTGGTTGGTGTTGTGAGGATGCTGTAATGAATGGAAAAAGGGAGTAGGAGTGTGTGTGGATGCAGGGATGATGGTAATGGTTGAGGTGATTCTGTTAGAAAACACAATATTCACATGAATTGAAGCAATGAAGTGAAAAACAATGGAATTGATGGAGGGATGCATGGCAAGGAGTGGAGGAGAGAAATAGATATGAGGCAGGGTTCCCTTTGGATATTTTCTTTTCTCCTTGCTTGTCTTTTTCACCCACTTGCAAAAATCAATTATGTTTTTTTCTTTCCTTTTTTTTTATTATATTTTTTTAAAGAAACACCTAGGCTGCCTTAGAGAGGTTTTCACCCTAGATATCTACCCTGGGCACCTCAAGGAAGGTTTTCACCCAGGGATCTTCTTACTCTTTTTCATTTTTTTCTCATCCTTGGGCCGTCTCATGAGGTTTTCAACCCAAATATAGGACTCAAGCGCCTCATGGAGGTTTTCACCTGAATCCTTATTCTTTTTTTCTTTTTCAGTGACATGATGAGGGAGGAGCTAGAACTTGCTCCACCATCATCACTGTCTTATTAATGTTGTCAATTAACTCTTGTCTTATAAAGGCCTCTTGTACATTTTCAATCAGTATCCCTTAACTAGTAATGGAATGGATTCTTCATCAATAGTTTTGATTTGTACTGAACCATTGTCATGGCATCCTTCCACTAGATAAGGTTCGATCCATCTTGTCCTTAGCTTTCCCTTGAAGTATTTAAACCTTGAATCATACAACAATGCCTAGTATCCTTCTTGAAATTTCTTTTCCTTGATGTACTTGTCATGCCAGATCTTCCTCTAAAGCTAAACTATCTCTGTATGTAGGAGGGCCTGCATTCTGAATTCATCCAAGCCATTCAAATGTAACAACCTTTCTTTTTGTGCATGACTAAGATATAAATCTAGTTGGGATGCCATCATTAATGTGCTATATTCAAATTCAATAGACAACACAACCTTTTTACCATAGACCAGCTCATAGGGTGTAAATCCAGTTGTGGTCTTCCGTGTTGTATTATAGGCCCAGGTGGCCTCAACTAGTCTCTCTGCCCAATCCTTTCTGTTGTTGCTCACTACCTTGGTTAAGATGTTCTCCAGTGCCCTATTGGTCACCTCCACTTTCCCATTAGCTTGTGGATGATAAGGAGTGGAGGTCCTATGCTTGATTTTGTGACGGTTGAGTAGTTCTTCAATCATGCTGTAGGTAAACGGGCTGCCTTGGTCTATGAATAGCTCTCTAGAGTACTCAAATTTGTAGAATATATTCTCCCTTAGGAACTCAACCACCTTCTCTTCTGTTGTTGCCTTAATTGCCTTGGTTTCAGCCCACTTAGTCAAGTATACATTGCACACAATGATGTGTTGTTTTTGCTTTGAATGGTGGTTAATAGGCCCAATGAAGTCCATGCCCCACTTGTCAATGGCTCGAAAGTCAGTTGAGATTGTAGGGGCATTTCATCTCTTGGAGTAGGTTTTCCCATCCTTTGGTATCGATCACACTAAACAATGTACTTCTTCACATCCCGATGAAGTGTAGGCCAATAATAGCCTACTTGCAACACTTTGAATGTTGTCCTCTTTGCTGCAAAATGACCTCCACAAGGCCCATCATGATAGGTCAGAAAGATATCAAATACTTCCTCTTCCCTTACACACCTTATTAAGATTTCATCTGGGCCAAGTTTGAACAGATTGCCCCCAATCCAGGTGAAGGGGGCGCTCTTCTGACTATCTTGCTCTTTTCTTTGGAGGGCAAGTTTTGTGGGAACTGTGATGATACCAGATAGTTTTCTATATCAAAAAACCATGGGGAGAGAATTGAAATAGCAAACAAATTCTCATCTGGTAACTGGTCATCCACCATTCCTTCTTCACCTACATGCAGATTCATTCTAGATGGAAATTCAGCAACAACATTGACCTTACTAGGCTTATTAACAATTGTTAGATCAAATTGTTGTAATAGAAGCAACCATCTTAAAATTCTAGCATTACATCTGGTTTGTTGATTAAATATTTGATTTCCGCATGATCAGTATGCACAAATGTTTGATCGCCTATAATGTAATGCCTAAATTTGTTTAATGAATGCACAACAACTAGGAGTTCTTTTTCAGTTAAAATATAGTTTAGCTCAGCCTTTGATAGGTTCTTATTGATAAAGTAGATGGCATAAGGCAATTCCTCCTCTTCCTGACCTAAGGCTACTCCTATGGTTTTCTGTGAGGCATCAACATGAATATGAAAGGGGAGGGCCCAATTTGGGCCTCTAAGGATTGGTGCAGTAGTTAACTTACCTTTTAGAATGTATAATGCCTCTTTGCAGCTCTTTGACCATATAAACTCAGAATCTTTGGCCAACAACCCAAACAAAGGAGAGGCCAACTTGCTGAAGTCCTTTATGAACCTCCGATAGTATCCAACCAATCCTAAGAAACTTTTGACATCTCTTTGCTTTTGTGGAGGTGGGACCCCTTGGATGATTGCTATTTTGTTTGGGTCCACCTGCAGTCCTTGTTGAGATATTGAATGACCTAGCATAGTCCCTTCAGTGATTAAAAATTCACACTTTTCTAGATTGAGAGACAGATTCATTTCAATGAATTTTTGTAATACTTTTCCTAGGTTAGTCAGGGCTTCTTGGAAATCACAGCTATAAGGTGTAAAGTCATCCATATAGATTTCCACAACATCATGTACTAATCAAGCAAAAATACTCAAGATTGCTCTCTGGAAAATGGCAAGAGCATTGCATAGGCCGAAAGGAAGGACCTTATAGGCAAAAGTACCCCAAGGACATGTGAATGTGGTCTTATCCTGGTCTTCTGGGCAGATTTGGATTTGGTTATACCCACTGAATCCATCTAAGAAAGAAAGGAATTTCTTCCCTGCCAGGCCATCTAGCACTTGGTCAATCAAGGGTAGGGGAAAATGATCCTTCTTTGTGGCTTTGTTCAACTCCCTATAATCCACACAAATCCTCCTTACCATTTTTCTTGGGCACTGACACTAAAGGAGAGACCCACTCACTGTCTGATATAGGGTAATTAAATCTTGCATCTAGTAGTTTTTGAAGTTGTTCCTTGACTATCTCTTTAAGAGCTGGATTCATCCTCCTTTGTGGTTGCCTGACTAGCTTGCAACCTTCTTGGATGTAGATGTGGTGAGTACAAACTAAGGGGTGTACTCCCTTCATTTCCTTATAGCTCCAAGCGAAGGCTTCTAGGTTCACTCTCATCATGTTGCATAGCTTTTCCTCTTCTAAAACAAAAAGAGATGGATTAATTTGCAAAGTTTTCTCTGGGCAAAATTATATGGTTTTGACACAGAGTGGGTTGGAATTGTCTAGGAATAAGTCAACTGGATGTTTGTTCTGGGTTTCCCTTACTTCTTCTTCTCATGGAAGGGAACTAGGAGTTGGATTTGGAGCAGGTGTTCGATTAAATCATCCTCATCTTGTTGTCCTCCTCCTATGATTGCTTCCAAAGTATAAATTTGGGCAGAATAACCCCCATCTTCTTCCTCCTACTCTAACCATAAAGGTAAATCATGCTCTAGATAAGGTTGAGAAGGAGGGTATAGGACTAATTGTTTGGACATATGCCCATTCATGATGGTCATATTCCCATCTCTGCAGCCAATGCAAGCATCAACTGTGGCTAACCATGGCCTCCCAAGGATGAGAGGGTAACCAGTAAGCTTAGCCTTAGGCTGGAGAACTAGGAAATCTACAGGGTATTCCCAGGAATCAATGGAGACCATCACATCCTCCACAATTCCCTCAGGGGTGACTGTGGAACGGTTTGCAAGTTGCAGCACTGTTGTGGTCTTTCTTAATGACCCTTGGAGGTTGAGTTTGAGCATGATGTCCTTAGTCATCACATTAATGGTAGCCCCAAGATCAATCAGAGTGTGTGGGACAATGGTGCCATTGATGTGCACATCTACTACAGGGCTTCCAGGGTCCAAATATTTTGGACATATCACCTGCCCCAGCATTAAGTCAGACAACTGCCCAATGACATTAATGGTAGGGGCATCCCTTTTCCTTCTTCCTAGATGCTTGAAGCACTTCAACTTAATAAAATTGTTGTAAATGGGAACATCTTTGATGGTCGGGAGAAGGGGGATTTTTACACATAGATTTTTCAATTCTCCTAGAAGTTCAGTTTCTTCTGGGGTAGGCTGGAGTGTTTGGGATAATCTTTGAGGAAAGGGTGGATTTATTTTAAGGTTTCTTTCCTCATTTTCTTCCTCAACCTCCCTATGTGGAGAGGGAGGTTGGTTATCAGGGAGAATTCTCCCTGATCTTAAGTTGATCTCCTAGATTTCTACAACATAAGCTGGGTATGATGTCTCTCCACTGTATGCTTGTTGAGCCTGCCTATTGTTTGGGTTCGGATTTGGTTGGGCAGGAATTTGGGGTTGCTTGGGTGGAGCAGAGTGCAGGAGTTGTGGTTGTGCAGGTGGTGGAGGAAATAGGGCTGGAACATTGTTGAATTGGGGCCTCCACCCCTGGGGTGGGGCATTCCACTAATGTTGTGGCTAAACATAAGGTTGAAATGACTGGCTGGTTGGCTGGGATTGATACTGAGATGCATAGGACCAAGGAGGGGGTGTAGACCAAGAAGGATGAGCAGGGGGTCCCCAAGAAGGTATAGTTGTGGCTTGGTTGGGGTTGTAGTATGCATGGGATGGCCCTTGCATACCCTGCTGGTATGGTCTAGGCCTAGGAGGTCTCCTTTGGTTGATGTAGAAAAGATTCTCAGTGACCCCTTCAGCTCCTTGATATACAGCTTTGAGTCCAAGTAAAGAAGGGCACTTGTCTATGGAGTGGTTTTCTTCACAGACTGAGCAAATCTTAATGCAATTTAATGGACATTCGTTCCTAGGATGCCTCCTGGTGCATCTAGGACAAAAGATGGCCAAGGATCTCTCTACTTGCTCTTGCTTCCTTTTGATGTTCATGGTGTCCAATTGCAAGGCAAGGGTTTGCATCATGTCACTTTTGAAATCTTCCAGCATATTTCCAATTTCACCCTTGATGGATAAGTTAGAGGATGATGTACTGGCCATAGGTTGACTACCCCTACCCTTTTTCCTGGCTGCCCTAGAATGGTTTCTAAAGACAGTCTTAATATCTTCATAGGATAATTGGTAGACATATCCTCTTGCTATCATATTTAAGGTATCCATAAGATCTTCCCCTAATCCTCTAAGCAAGACCATCTTTAGTGACTCAGGGTCAAGTGTGCACCTGGCCCTTTTGTAATTAAGTTGGAATCTTTATTCATAGTCTTCTAGGGATTCATCCTGACCTATGGTCATCCTAAAAATCTCTTATTTAGTGCCTTTTGACCTACAATAGTCCCTATATTTGTTGTTAAAAGCCTGCTACATCTGAGCCCAAGTTGTGATGATATCTCCAGGTAAACCCATGAACCAGCACAATGTTGCATCCTTGAGGTTAGATGGGAATAATTTTAACTTTTTTCATCATCTGTATAGTCATAGGTTCAACATATAACAACAAATTCAAATAGAAAAGTATCAGGGTCCTCTATGGTCAGACCATGGAAATGAGGTAGAGCAGATGGGCTTATATTCTTCATCTTAGTGTCCCCTTTGGAAGGCACTCTCAATTCTCTCTCTATCTCTCCTGTCATTTTGGTTTCCAGCCATTGGTTTAGTAGGAATGGGTTCCTCCTCTTCTTCTTCTTCTGTAGGTTCCTCAAATAGGTAGGTAGGGTCTTTCAATTCACCGTCACTGAAGAAGAGAGAAGGTTTCCTGTTGGATGCAGTGGGGGTATTTGACAAGAATTTTCCTGAATTAGCCCTAATCCTACAAGGCATGAAAGGAAATTTTTTTGGGTTGGTTTTTGTAAGATTTTGTTAAATCTAGAAAGTACTTGCAGAATGGAAAGGAAAACAGACAATGAAAAATGAAAGAAAGAAAGAAACAATATTACTTTTGTAGAAATAAACTAATGGAAGAAAGTTGAAGACTAGAAGTAGAAGAAAAAAAGTTTGGAGACTAGAAATAGAAGAAAGCAATAATTACTTCTACTTAGACACCTCCCCGGCAACAGTGCCAAAAAGTGATAAGATTAGGTATTGCAACAATAATGTTGCAACTCCCAGGGCTACCAACTTTACTTATCAACCTGGGGTTCGTACAAACTTGGAGGTGATAGTGCTATATGCACAAGTAGAAGTGAAGGTCTTGCGTGTTGTCACTGTTTATCTGGCAAGAGACCCTAGGGGTTCCAAGCCAAACTTCTATAGAGTCAGAAGAATATTAATTCTTTAATGGAAGGAGAGCAAACCTTATTCTAAGAGAGAGCTAGACTTAGACTAAACTTACACCATAACCTAACTAATCAATTAAACAATTATGCTAAGCATAATTGCTAAGTTACCATTAATGTAATGCTAATTATCTAAGTTGCAAAAGTAAAAACATTAAACTAGACTAAGGTGTAGCAAAGAAACTTAGGCTAAATTGCATTTCAAGTGGAGAAAGCAATCGAAGGTCGAAATTAATGAACGGAGGACATGAGGGAGCAACAGTGCAGAAGAACCGTTAGATCAGTCGGGTGAAAGGTAAATGAATGGTGGGGATTTGATCGCAGGAGGTTACGTAGGTAGATGGGTGAACAAGGTTAACTAACAGGATGAACGGTTAAGATATTATTGTGAAGGTTTAAGTGAATGGATGGACGAACAAGGGAGAAAAGCAGATGAATGTCGGAGATCATGTCGCGAGGGATTAGGTGAGTGGATGGATGAACAAGGGAACAAAGGAGATGAATGGCTGAGATTTAATCGTGTGGGTGAGGTCAAGAGATGGACAGGCGAGGCTAACAAGAGCAATGAACGGCTAAGATCTTATCGTGCGGGTGAAGGCAAGAGATGGACCACGGAGATTAGATCGCGGGAAAAAGAAACATGCGGGAATGGTGGAGCAGGTTTAGATGGCGATAAGCTGTATTTCACGCGCCCTTAAAGTTGTATGTTGTTTTCTAAAATTTCACGCGATTAGCCTAACTAGGTGACACGTAGCATGGAGAAACCAATTTTCTCGCACGCTCTTGGGGAGATAACGGTCGGATAGAAATCCAAGTGATATTGTGTGATAGCCGTCAGATCTAGCGAGGCAGATCAACGGTGGAGATTGGCTAAGATAGTTGGTGATCAAGTGAAGTGACAGCCATCAGATCAAGAAAGGTAGATCGAAATTGGGGACTTAAAGTTCATAAAGTAAATGGTGGAATCCACGCGAGGTAGCGGTTGGAGAAAATAGTGAATCAGACGGTGGTTGTGAAGGTTTTTTGGTGATAGGACTGCGAGGAAGCGATGTAGGGGGAACATGTTGGAGGCGGTTTCAAAGGAAAATGACAGAGAAAACCAGTGCGAGAAAACATATAACTGCATTCAAACAACGAACCCATGCGAGAACCATAGACTGTGTTTTTGGGGTTGCCGGAGGGTCTTTGCCTCAAGTCATGGTCCCCGAGGGAGGATATGAGGCCGAGACACCTACACACAACCTGATAATAATATTTTCCTCTAAATAACCTGTGAATTAAAAACACAAATGAAAGTAAACTACAACAAATGCATCTACTGTAACAGATGAACAGAAACATGAAACTATTCAAATAAATGAACAAAAGTAGAAAGTTTCTTAATCAAATGAATCAGAACCAGAAAACTTCTTGAGAAAATGCACAGAAAACCATGAAACTACTTAATAAAATAAACATAATAGAACTCTATGTTAGCATAATAGTATAGTAAAGAGGAGTTGTGGCTGCTTGGGTCAGGCCCTAACCTAAGAGCTTTAGCCCTCGGAGTTTAACTCGGAACTAGCTTAAACATAACTCAACTTTATTACAGAAATCATGGATTACAGAGCAAATTGTCACAAGTCTTTGCAGCTCATAAATAAAATATAGTTTTACAAATGAAGTCTGAATCCTAATGAGGTCTTAAGCCTCTCTACTTATACATATGAAGTCTCCAACAACTTCCTTCCAAATTAGGGTGGTTTGGCTCCCAACTCAAAATAAACTGTTTTATGTCCTTTTCACTTGCTTGGCTGTCTTTTAGTCCTCATGATGTGGTTGTTTGCACTCCGAGCTGATGGAGGAATATTCGAATGGAGGGGTAGTAGATGAGGAGGATTAACCTCCTATAATTCCTCTACCTTGTCCCATTCGAGTCTTGACCAAGGTCTTTGCTATAGTTCTTTGCTTTTATCCTTTATACCTGCATTTCTCCTTGCTTTTATCCTTTATTCCTGCATTATATGCACATTAGACCACAAAGCCAAATATCCAACTCTAACTCATTTCATAAACAAAATATAATCAAAAGTATGCAATAAGTTGTGAGAATAGTTGGTTTGACTAAGCTAGGAGGTGAATTAGGGCCAATTAAGGCCCATATAATTACTCAATAATGAGGCTCATCACATATGTCCCGATGTTTACACCCATGACATATGTCCATGTGTCTCGTGAAATTATTCACATGTAACCAGACCTACTTGAGTTGACTCATGGTGTCAATGGTCGTAATGGATCCGCTAAGTAGCTTGTCGTTATTTTTATTCACCCACAATACCTGCAAGCTCAACAAGCCACTGAACGATGTTGGAATGGACCCATTCAGATTATTGTAAGCCAGTTGTAGTGCATGCAACCTTTTTATTGTCCCATCACCCAAAAAATTTGGTAGCTCGTCGACAATACTAGCATCATTGGCACCGAACGATGTGAGAGCCACAACGTTCGCAAGCTCGATCAGATTGATCACGACACCAGTAGTCTATTATCATCGATCGAAAAACTTTGTAGATTCGTGAGCCCGTCGAAGAAATCTGCTGGTATGAAATCAAACTCATTACTCCCAAGAAACACTGATTAGAGATTCGACAATCTGCTGAAACTAGGCAATGACCTTGACAACAAATTCCTCTACATGCTAATCGAGATCAGGCCACTTAGCTTGTTGAAATTCATTGGCAATGTCCCTTTCAAATTCTTCCCTTGAATGTCAATCCTTGTCACTTTGTTGTTTGAGCAAGAAACGCCCATCCACTCGCTACACTGATCGTTGTCCATCCACGAGCTATCCACCTTCAAAGTATTCGCCATTTCAGACATCACTTGAGCATTGATTTAATCTGAGGCACCATAGACTAGGCAAGAAATGCAACCAAAAACCCACAGGCACCACCACACCTAGTTCATCGCTTCCGATTTCAAAACCAAGAGTCACACAAACTACAATCATATTCAATAAATCCTACCCCCACTTGATTTTTATGGGTGGATTCATTCTTGGTCATCTAGACACCTATGTCCCCTCCAAAATGGATAGTAAGACATGCAGATTCTAGAAGTTCGGCCCCGAGAAAAGCAGACACATGACACAGATTTTGTAAGCCCGGCCTCTAAAAAACCATACACACGACACAAATTCTAGACGTTTGACCCAGAGAAAAGTGGATACACTGACAATATAAGAGCGTAGTCTAAACAACCTTCAAATTAGCCTGGTAAATAATGGAAATTCCGGTAAGATTATGATAAAATGTGGAATAATTTTTTGAAATCTTGGGTTACAACTGTCAAAATTTAGTATTTTGGGCGCCCGATGGGTTGTTAATGGTCCTGAATCCATTTCCACCATCAAAAAACTGATTCAAACTCTCCAGTATTATGATTTTTTTTTTTTTTTTTTTTACCGAATTCCAACAAGAAATCTACAATCTAGACGAATTTGTAGCGTCTGTAGACAACACCCAATATAAGTTCCTTCATTGGAGAAAACGTTGACACGCAGACATGACAAGTCTCAAAAAAGGAAACAATAAATCCAAAGGGCCACAATAGCCACCACAGACAGTCCCCGTTCATCGGTCCGAGTTCAAAACCAATTTCCATACAAACTACAATCATATTCATTAAATCCTCAAGCCCCCAAATTTTTCTTGGCACTTTTATTCATAGTGAAGACTTCCATGGCCTCCAAAATAAATGTTGACACGATCAATATAAATCAATATGGGTCTCATCTGAATTTAAGAACTACCAACCCATTCTTACCGGGTGTAAAAAGTAATTTTCCTGAATTTAAGTTGTAGTGCAGTGATATAAACTAAATGTGTGGTGTGTATTTTAATTTTAAAGTTGGTATTTTTCTTGATTTAAGAACTAAAGTAGCTATATAAATTAAATGGTTGGTGTATGCATGTCTAAATTTAAGAACTAGCGCAACTATACAAATTAAAAGGTTGGTGTTTGTCTTAATTTAATGAGTAACACAGTGGTCTAATTTAAATTGTTAATGAACACCACTATAAGCGTTAAAACATCTACCTCATGATAAATCTCACGTTACCAAAATTAAAAAAATCATAAAAAACAACTAAATTATTATTTTATTATTATTATTTTAGAGCATGTAATAAAATCCTTAACCATGAGAATTCACTTTTACTTTATCATAGATGATTTTAATCTATAAATAGGTTTTATTTCAATATTATGGACAAATAGCATGGCTTACTAATACCACATACCAAAAAAACCATAACTTATGTTCGTACAAAAAATTGCAACCTTTTCAATATAAAAATAACAATTGCTTAAAAAAAAAACTATAAACTAATAATTACTTCCAAAATCTAAAAAACTGCAAATTGATAATTCGTATAAAAGTTACAAACTAACAATTATTTTTAAAGTGTAATAGTATATTGTAAATTAATAATTGTCCTCAATGTGCAAAAATTACATTGTTTTTTTCTTCGTAAATAGATAACAGAAATTTCTATTAACAAAAAAAGGCGTATATTATTGGTTACAATTGAGATCCAGGCCAGAAGTAGTCCATACTGAGGCTGAATAACACAATGGAAAAAAATTATTGTCCATCATGAAAATTACAAACATAGACTAAGTGTCGAACCAAAGAAATTGCACGCCTAGATAGAAGACACATCATGAGAGAGACTCTCCCTCCAAAAAAAAAAAAAAAAACAAACAAACTTCTGCCTTCACCAAAACTTACAAAGGCATATGAACACCAGGAAAGAACAAACACTATAATATAAGAGATACACAATAACAGAGATTTACACATGAGCATAGACTCCAAGGTCTGTTGACAGAATGCCCAACAAACAAAAACCAAAGAGCCGTCGCCAAACAAATGAGTGAAGAACCAAATCCAAAACTTGATGTCACCCAAGAAATGCATATAACATTATGAGGGTTTGAAATAAATTAAAATCATGTGCCCCACAACATTTACTCATATGTTTTTTAATGAGAGGAAATTATTATCAGCTAAGAGTATGAGGGATTGTAGGGAGAACCAATAGAGTTGATACTATCTAATGAAAATGTGTTGATGAATAGATAATGTCATAAACATATAAGTTAAAAGGTTGATAATGTTGATAGGTTTAGTTTCTTTTTTTTCATTAACATTTATTTATAAACTAACAATATATTATAAAATATATTTACTCATATATCTTCTTACAAAACATATTTAATCATATATCTCCTTACGTATCTATGTGTTTTAGGGAAAATTCATTATATAATTTAACTCATCTTAAAATTCATCATTTAACATTCCCTTTCTTTTCAAAAATAGTTTGAAACCAACAAAAATTTATTACTAAAATAACATTTCTATTGCTAAAATTTTATCATTTAACATTTATATTCTTTTGACAAACATATTTTTATTAGCAACAGACTTTCATTGGTAAAATGACATTTATACTTTTAAATTGTTAAGCCCCTTTATATCAATCCATAGAAAACATAATAAAGAAAACAAAAAAACATAACACCCTCACCTTGCTGATTTGCTCAATTAACTTTTAAATATCTTCAAATTATTTCTATATTATAGAAAATGATAGTCAAAACAAGTATACGACGTTGCTATTGTTTACTACTTTTTTTACCAAATTAAGTTTTAATTTTCTATATTCAAAATTTTGACCCCAATTTCTAAATATATGGCCAAATTTTGCATACATTTCAAAATTATTATCCTTCATACAAAACCCTGACAAATACATTTATCTCACACCCTCTCTTTAGTGTAAATAACCGTTCACACCCTATTCCTTCGTTGTATGTTTGCACCTTCAAGGGTAATTGGTAGTTTTTATTATTTTTCGAAGTTGGCGAAGTAATATTTCAATTTCATTTTGTAGACAAGTGTTCACGTAAGTCTTTTTTCAATTATTTAAATAAATTGAAAGACCAAGAGTACCCTTTTGAAAAGGACCTGTAAATGAAGATAATGGTATTTGAAAAAAAATAAAACATTGTGTATATTTATGATATTGATTTTTTATTCAACTTCTCTAAAATTGTTCAAAAAAAATTCAAGCATTATGTTTAAAAGAAATTTCATGAAAAATATCATATGAATTTGAAAATGTCAAACTCATATGCCATTAGATAGAGGATTCCATCATAAATCCAACATAATTAGCTTCGCCACCTAAGAACAAAATTTTCCCTTAGTCTACTAGGGTACAAAATGGTGTTGCAGGAAATTTTGCAGAAGTTGTGCTGAAATTGTGGATTTTAGGACTTCAAAGACTCGATTGAGTGCTTAAATTTCAAATTCAAATAGCTTGATCAAGAGTTTAATAAACCTTCGATCAATCCATTTATCTGGTTAATAGGTGCTTGATCGAGCCTTTATAAAAAAAATTAGATCTAAAATTTAATCCATCAATAAAGATCTAAAATTTAATCCATCAATAATTTAACCAAGTTGATATGATATTATTTTACTAAAAATGAAAATTCAATTGGATCTAGGTTATAAGCAACATTAGAAAATTTGTATGTTATTGCATCAAGATGCACATTAGACAACCCAATATGGGAGCAATGTGTAATTATGTTGTTCATTCTCAAAATATACCAAGTATCATATACCTTGAGTTTGAATAGAACATAAATTTACCTTCCACTAAAGTTTTTACCACATTTTAAAAATTCAAATATTATTATAATTCTTATTATCATGTCATTTAGAAACCTTATTAAATTTAATATTAATACTAAAAGAATATTATTATTATTAAATTAAATTATGAAATATGATATTAATATAAAAAAATTAATATAAATATATTTTAATAATATTAATATTATTAAATTTATTAATTTTGGATTAATATAATATTAACTTTAATATAATATAAAATTTGTTATATTATAATATATACTAGCACAACCACATTAATAAATGTGGTTGATATACATCGTAAGTGTCAACAAAAGAGTCATACAAGCTAACTCAATATGTTATTTATTAACCTAATTTTTTATAAATCTAAAATAATAAAATATATAATATTTTTAAAATCATGAAGTAATCATAACAAAAATCTACCTAAATAAATAAAACCTAAATAGTTTCAATTGGAAGACATAAAGTGTTCTATGTATGTATGATGGAGGTAATTGGAACATTAATATTTTGGAAAATTTTGATAAGATTTCCATAGAAATTTATCTTTTTCCCTCCAAGTGAATGTACAACACACATTTAAAATCTTGAATTTTAAATATGTATCATATAAAATAAATAAATTTTTGTACGACATCAAAATAAATTTTTTTATTTAAACATAATATCTTACTTGTCAAAGTATTTTAATTTTTTTGAAATATAGAGAGAGAGAGAGAGAGAGAAGGGTAAGAGAGAGAGGGGGACACAAAGATGGAGAGAGGGAGAGGAGGAGAGAGTGGAGGAGAAATAGAGGGAGCTCGAGAGATGGAGTTGGAGGAAAATATAGGGAGGGAAGAAGTTCAAGTCATATAGAGAGAGAGAAAGGTGGAGAGAGATAGAGAGGAAGTGACAAGGGAGATATGGAGAGAGAGTGTGTATGTTTTGGGGTGAGATAGAAATACAAAGAAGGAGAGATGGAGAGAAGGGGGAGAGAGAATGAGAGAGGGAGGGAGATAGTCAACAGAGTTGCAGGACGAAGCTCGAGAGAGGGAGAGAGAGAGTGACGGGGGGAGAGACAAAGGGAGGTGGGAGAGAAAGGAAGAGATAGATGACTTGAGAGGGAGGGAGAGAGAGAGAGAAAGGTAAGAAGAAATAGATATACAGAGAGAAAGGTGTAGGGAGAGAGAGGGAGTGAGAAGGGAGATGGAGAGAGAGGGAGAGAGAAGAGTAGGAGGGAAGAGAGATAGAAGGGGAGATAGAGGAAGAGAAGGGGAAGAGGGGGAGAGAGAGAGAGAGAGAAGGAGAGGGAGAGGGAGGGAGATATAGATAGATATGGAGAAACAATGCATATGTTGGCAGGGTGATATAGAGAGATGAAGAAGGAGAGACAAAGGGAGATAGAGACATAGATGGAAGGGGGAGAGAGGGAAGAAGAGAGAGATAGAGGGAGGTGTTAGCTCAAGGAGTTACTCCTAGATTGCAAAAGGAGTAAGCCTTACACATCATGATTTCATTTCAAAATTTAAAAGGGTTTTTTGAGTGGTGGGATGGCTTTCTAAAGGGATTTTGAAATGATTGAGTTCCTCTTTAACTTTCATGCGTTTGGTAAGCTATGGAAAGCATAAATTGTATGGTTAATTGAGTAGTATATGGGAGTAGAGGAAGGAGAACAGGTAGCTGATACTTATCCTAATAAAATTGAGTATCTTAAGACAATCACCTCAACTACATAAAGCCTTATAGCAAACTCTGTTTTTTGATAAGGAGAATAACAAATAGAAAGTAGGAAAAAGTATAAAGTATTTCACAAATCCTTTGTGAAACCTTCACTAACAATTTCTACTTAAACTGATATTATGATTTATAGGAAACTGGATAGTAGATAAGTCATCATCAAATCCTTTTAATGATTCTCACTCATACTATACTAGTTGCTGTAATTTATCATTTAAAATATTAAAACATGCTTGACAAGGAAAACAACAATTAGGAAGAAAAAACAGGTATAAGTATCTCACAAATCCTTTGTGAAACCTTCACTAGTAAGTTCTACTTGAACACATATTATAATTCACAGAAAACTTGACAGTAGGTAAGTCATCATTAGATTATCTTAATGATTCTCACTCATACTATACTAGCTACGACAAATTTATAATCAGAAAGTTGAAAATAGGAGATAGACAAACCACACATTATTTATGACTTGAATCACAAAATCCTCCAGCATGAAGTGTAGACAAAGCTATTTTATTAAGCTGAGTCTTCAGGTGAAACAAAATCCAACCCCGTAGTGATATTTACAAAAGGTATATATAGGGAGAGAGGCACCAACTCCAACTCTCCTAAATTGGTGGTTCCACTATATTCTTGTTACATGAGTGTCTTTTAGACATTAAGATCATCTCCCATTGAATTACAATAGAAAGTACATGTGTAGATGAGAAGAAGGGGAAGAATGACACTTTGTTGCTGGAAAACTAACTGGTTGCCCCTTTTGCTGCTGAATTTTCTCTTTATGGTCTTGCGTATTGAATGACCATCTGTCTTCATTAAACATAACCTTCAACAACCTCATAACTGTTTCATATCCATCATATTTCTTATCCCTATTGTTATGAGTTGTTGTCTTCCAAAACCGTCCTGGAGGTTTGCGGCTGACAGCTATATATTTCTGTTGTGATAGGTGCTGCTGGAAAATCCGGTAATACCTGTAATGGCAAAAAAACTGGAAACACTTTGAAACTTTCGGTAGGATAATGTTTCCACTTCAAAATTTCAACAAAAATGCTTGAAAATACCCTTCCATCTTATGTGAGCTGCAACCTTTGTAAGCTTATCCAAGTTGGTTTTAATTCTAGCAGATTTAGAACTCATGATTTTAGTTGTGTCTTCTTTGATGATGACCTCTCCCTTTTCTGCTTCTTTTTGGATCTTTTTTCTTTTGGAAGACTCTGATGGCTGGTCCATGGGAGCTTTGTCTCTTTGTTTCTTCAAGGATCTTCTGATTTCTGCAATTGAGGGATCCTCAGTCTGCAGCTCTGTAGGTTGTTCTTCTATAACTATTACTTCAATTAGCAAACTAGGGTTATTTAGGGCCTTTGATTTCAGTCTGTATTTGTTCTTTTCCCTAGTATGCTTCCTCCTAGTTCTAGCAACTAGTTTTAGCTCTTCCTTCTTGTTTTTACTTGTTCTTGTATACCCTGCTTCCTTCAATATTTCCTCATCAGAATCAAGAGGTTGGTTTTTTTGCTGCTGTTCATGTGCTTCCATAATTTTAGGAAACACCTGCGCTTTAGATTTCTCTTCGGCTTCAAGTTTTTTTCTCCTAGTTCTTATGTAAACCTTAGGAATAGGTCTAACAGGAGGAACCATTTTTGAGCTTTCAATTTTCTGGCAGAAGAGCTTTCTCCTTGCTCATTTTTCTTTTTAGTTTTAGTAGCTTAAGGCTTCTTTTTGCTGCTTTTGGCACCTCTACTCACACCTTCCCTTCTTGTCTTTCTTTTGGAGTATCCCTCGGCTGATGCAATTGTTGTCCTCTTTGTCTAAAAATGTGTTGAAGAATGCTTATCAGTTTCTTTGGGTTTTGGTGCAGGTTAGTCTACTCTATAAAACGAGAAATGGTCCCAAGTCTGGTTCCTCTTTTTCAATTCTTCTTCAACTAGAACCTTGATAATTTCCTGATGATACAGGCTGTACTCTGATGCTTCTTGATGTGTTTGAATCTTGGCTGCCATTTTGGTCAGGCTCTTCAATATAAAATAAGGCAGATTAAGAGCCCTCATACTTGCAAAATGAAACAGAAACCTCATATGGTACATAAAAACTACTGTATATCTTCTCTCACAAGTGAGGAAGATCTTAACTAGCTTGACTGTTTCTTCCCATTCTTTCTTCAGATAATTGTTGGGAATTCCTTTGGCCCAGTTGGGATCTCAGTATTCATCTCTGATAAAAGCATTGAGATCTCCTCCTATGATAAGCTGTCCTTTGAACCACTTTTCTCCTTCCCGGGGAAGGTTAAAAGCCTCTGCAATAGATTGTCCTGAAACCTGCAACTGAAAACCAAAAATGATAGCTTCCTGTCCATTTGAAAGTTTGAGCAAATTCACAGGCTACTCCTTGATGTGAGTCTCCTAACCTTGTGCAAAGTGGATATCATCCTGCCTAAATGAACAACCTTCTTACCTTCGGATTAGCATCGACTAAATCATCTCCTTGGGGTTCAATTCTCTTGAGCTTTCCACCTTTCCTAGACTTTGGTGTCATAAAATATATGCTTGCTGATGATGAAGAATAGGTGTCAAAGTGTTTGAATCCTTACCAAACAATTGTTGCAACTATCTTGAGTTAGGCTTCCTAGAAATCTGGGAATGGCTTCATCTTTCACTTTCGAATATTTGAGATGAAGCCATGGTTCAATCTCCCATGCATACAATCCTTCCTGATTACACAATATTTCATGTCATGATAGACAACATGTTGTTGTAATGATGAAGTTGAGTTGCCTTGGAGAGTCCAGTTGATCTGCTACAGGTGGTTGTACGAGGATCTTGCAAATCTGGCAATTTTCCTACATTAATTCGGACTGGATGGAAATTCCGATAGCGTATTACACGGAATGGAAAGAACGATCGTCGGAATTTAAATATTTGGCTGAGACTGACACTGCAAACACACTATAGATTTTGGGGAACCCGATTTATTTAAGATGGGTGGGGTAGAAAACGGTTGGCTATGGCTATGGCTGACACCTAGCAAATATGAACAACCAAAACGATTAATGACTACCACTTGACTTGACTTGGGGTTTGTGACCTATCCAATCATGAAATCGCATGATTTGGATTTGATATTCCACTGTCATGACACGTGGAAAATAAAAAACGGTTGTGTTTTCGGATTTATTTTTAAAAACGGGAAATGCTACTGGAAATTCTGGCAGTATTGGAATTTTTTTAAAGAAAATAGGAAATAAAGCAATAACTGAAAGACTGTCCAAAAAACAGGGGAGACTGCCTGAACGAGAAAATCGGGCGCTACCAGAAATTCCGGTAGCGCTTAATTTTTGTTTGTTTGAAATTTACAAAAGTAATCCTAAAAATAAAAGTTTCAAAACCTACTCATGACTTAGCCTAGAACTGTGCTAATAGGAGGGAAGGAGAGAAAAATAGATACGAAGAGAGAGAGAATGTCTAGGGGGGTGAGATAGAGAGACAAAGAAGGAGAAATGGAGGGAGATATCGATATAGATGGAGGGAGGAGAGAAAGGGATGAAAATTGCTTGCACTAGATGCATTGCTTTCAGTGTACAAATGTTGATTTATAATCCTATTTGATTTTTTGTATTAGATGCATTGGTTTCTGTGTAGATATTAATTTGTAATTATATTTCATTTCTTGCATTAGAGGCATTAATTTCATTAAAGACATTGATTTCTAATCTTGATTGATTGAGCTTGCATTAGATGCATCGATTTCAGTGTAGATGTTTATTCCTAATCCTATTTGATTGTTTGCATTAGATGCATTGATTCCAGTGTAGATGTTGATTCCTCATCCTATTTGATTGCTTGCATTAGATGCATTGATTTCAGTGAAAATGTTTATTTCTTATTTGATGTAACTAGATGTATGGTGTACATTAATTTCAAGGTAATTAGCTTAACATTGTGCATTAATTTCAGTATAAGCACAAAACAAATATTGATGGTGTGCATTATGACTAAGCTTTTGTAGATAACCTCAAACAAAATAAAATCGAATAAAACTTGTATTTGTAATGTTTACATCACCACATCTTTTAAAATTGATATTTGAGTTTTTTAAAATTGAATAAAACTTATTTCAATCATAAGGAATTGATTCAAATACTTAGATAACTACTTGTAAATTTAGGAAATTTGATTTAACGTTATATAAAATTATAGAAATCTTGTCATTATTGTTTTTGGACCTATATATTAAATTTCAATAAGATTGAATTATATCATGGTATGACTAAGGTCTTGTAGATAATCTCAAAAGAAATAATATTGAATAAAACCTATTTTTTGTTTACATGACATTTTTTAAAATTGAATAAAACTTATTTCAATCAAATTTGTGTTTTTTAATTGAACCTCGAGATAAGAAATTGATTGAAATACTTTAAAAATATGTTCATGCAATGGTATATGGGTGGGTCACAAAAATTTTCATATATATATATATATATATATATATATATATATATATATATAATTCAAATAATTTATTTTTAAAATTAAATTGTAATAACGTACATGTTGATTGCACTAAAAAGCATTTTCTACGAGTCAATATGAAGCATGATTGTAATCATTTCCATGTTCAATATTAAATTGATACATGATATATTTTAGTCCATTTTAAGTATCAAAGTGACTTGCATCTTAACTTAAGATTATACTTTTTTTCTTAGTCTATGAAACTGGAAATCAAAATTGTTATATTTTGTAATAAAAGTTATAATATATAGAAAAAGTTTTAAATTTGAAAAATAATTTTAACATATCCATAAAATTCAAAAATTAATGAACATCCATAAACAAGGTTAATACAAATCCATAAACTAATGCACCGGATCCCATTAGAACTCTGCAGTTAAATTTTTTGGAGGGTTTTTTGGAGCTCTGCAACCCTAATGGTCAAGCGGCCATGAGGTAGGTGGTGCAGAAAACCACAAATATAGTCAGAAAGCGGCATTGAAACCAAGAGATCACAGCAATGACAGAGGAAGACAAGAGGGGAGAGATCCCCTCCTATAGATATGCAGTGGTACAAGAAGGAATGAGCAACAACAAACTGGATGAGGAAACAAAAACACAAGGACCTGTCCTCAGAGCAAGATGGCAGGCAGGAAGCAGAGGCAAATGCTTACCGTGTGCAGTGGAAAAATCAAGATTCATTATTCCCATGAATAAACTCGAGCTCTATATGAAGGACCATGCATTAATATGCAAGTTCATTGGCATCTGGCCATCAGAAAAGGACCTAACCAGATGGATACAACAGAAATGGCAACCCCGAGACCACATAGAGCTGAATCTAGGCGCACAAGGCTTCTTTACGGTAATCTTCTCAAACCTGCAAGATAAAGAAAGAGTTTAAAAATGGTCCATATTTTCATAATAGTGCAGGTTTATTTATGAGGTACTAGGAGGAGTGTTACAACCCTAATAAAGAGAAATTCCTAGCAACTCCAGTGTGGGTAAGACTGTTCGGATTACCAATGGATTTCTGGGACCCTGAGATTCTGGAAGGAATAGGTAACACCATAGGAAGCTTTGTCAAAATAGCTGAATCAACAAAGAAAGGAAGATACACCTCTTATGCAAGAATCTGTGTCTATATGAACATAGCTGACCCGATTCTGGGAGAAGTGGAGCTAGAATACCATGAGGAGGTGTGACAGCAGGCGCTAGACTACGAGCACATCCCTTTCCGATGCAGAAAGTGTCATGAATATGGGAATCTTTACAAGGAATGCCCACTTAATTTAGAAGAGGAAGAACGAAGAAGCAAGCAACAAAGGAAATATCAAGAAGATAATGAAGGGTTTCAGGAGATAAAATATAAAAAGAAACCAGCAAAAGAAAATCCTAAGGAAGGAAGAAAGGAACAACCAGCCAAAACAAATAAGGCAAATAGATATGAAATTCTATAGGTAGAAGAAGAAGATAAAGAGACCCGAATAATGGACTATCAGGAGGAAAAAGAATAGGAGGGCAGCCCAAGCTGAGGTGCAAACAACACAAAGAGGAAAACCCAAAGTGAAACAGCGGAAAAGGTCGGAAAGGAAAAGGAGGAAAATCGGGAAAGCGAAGTAATGGAAATAGATACCAGTAGAGGGGAATATCTAACGTCAGAAGAAGAAATCCTGAGGAAACTTCTGGACAAATGGAGACACTTGGATGAAAGGTTCATCCCAGAAGAGGATAAAAAATTATACAGGGAAACCTTCCAAAAATATAAAGAAAAACAAGATCAGGGAAATATAGGAATGATTGAGAAACTAGGCATCCAACCAGAAAATAACCAAGATCAACAAAGTAAAGCGAAAGGAGGAAAAAAAAGAGGTAGGAGGAATATTCAGGAGTCAATACAGATTATGGGAGAGATGCTAGTAAATACTGGAAGAGTAGTACCACTCTCAACAGTTTTCCACCAAACAACCCCAACCACCCAATGATAATTACATCCTGGAACATACGGGGACTTAACAGCAAAGGTAAGCAGAGATACCTAGCATAAAGGATCAAAAGAGAAAAACCCCAAATTATGTTGTTACAGGAAATAAAAATAACAGGGGAGAAAATGGAGAAGATTTTAACAAAAATTAAACCAACATATGAATGTATGACAATTGATGCAAAAGGCAGTGTGGGGGGAATTGCAATCTTATGGAACCCCGCAGAAGTCACAGTAGACTACTGGATAGGAATGAAAAGGATTCTTTCAGGGAGATTCAGACTTATAGGCCATAGAGACTGGTTCTTGGTCTTGGCAATTTATGGACCTCATATAACAGTGGAAAGAGGAAACTTCCTCCTCCAAATGCAACAGTTAGGAAACATGCACATAGAAAAATTGTGGCTGATAGCTGGTGATTTTAATATGACAACTTCAAAAGAGGAAAAGAAAGGGGGATTGCAATGGGAAGAGCCAGACATGGAAAGATTTAGGGAAACATAATTGGCACTAAAAATGATAGACATACATACCATTAATGGAAAATTCACTTGGAACAACCGTAGAGGAGGAAGCAAGCAAATAGCTTCCAGGCTTGACAGGTTTCTAGCAACATAACACTTCATAGGGAAAGACATTTTCTATGAAGCGACAATTCTACCATGTCAAGGATCAGACCATTGGCCCATAAAACTGGAAATTGCCATGAACCCTCAAAACCAGAATAGACCCTTCAGGTTCGAAGCTTTTTGGTTGCGAGAGCCAACCTTCATAGAAAAAATGGAGCAATGGTGGAAGAACAATGAGATTGAAATAAAAGGAAGAAACAAGATGCATACCCTCCAACTAAGATTAAAGGAGCTAAAAGGCAAAATAAAAAATGGAATAGAGACGAATTTGGAAATATTCAAAAAGACAAAGAAAAGCTTCAGACAGATATGAAAAGACTACAACAGAAAATAATAGAAGACAGGAGAACAGAGGAACTAGCACAGGAAGAAGGAGTGGTACTAAACAGGCTAGAGGAAAGAAGAAAACAGGAGGAAATTTTATGGAGATAGAAGTCAAGAATACAATGACTAAAAGAGGGGGAGAGAAACACGAAATTCTTCCACAAGGCCATGCAGCAGCATAGACAATAGAATAGAATATTCTCTCTAAAAGATAATCAAGGCAACAGGTTAACTCGGAAAGAGGAGATGGAGAAGAAGAGATAGCAAAAATAAGTCAATACATACCCAGAAGGGTGAATCGAGAACAGAACATGGAACTCCTAAGGGTGATAACTAAAAAAGAGGTAGAATAGACAATGATGACAATAGCAAAGAACAAAGCCCCAGGACTGGATGGGTACACAGTAGAATTCTTCCAAGCCACCTGGAGCTTTATGAAGCAAGACATTGTAAATGTCATGGAAGAATCTAGATGCACGAAAATAATGCATCCATCTTGGAATGCAACTTTCCTCTCTTTGATCTCGAAGATGGAAAAGGTTGAAGAACCTCAAGGTTTCAAACTGATAGCATTATGTAATGTAATTTACAAAATCCTAGCCACCATAATGGTGAATAGACTTAAATCTATCCTCCCAGAACTGATTTCATAGGAACAAACAGGGTTCGTGAAAGGGAGACAAATAGTGGATGGAATCATAGTTGCACAAGAGGCAATCCATTCACTGAAGAATTCAAGACAGAAAGGTGATCAAAATAGACCTAGCTAAAGCATATGACAGGCTAAGTTGGTAATATCTACAGAAAATCCTAAAAGCTTATGGGTTCGACGACAGATGGATAGAATGGGTCATGTCTATGATCACCACACCAATTATGTCCATAATGCTAAATGGGACTCCCACAAAAACTTTTAACCCGTCCAAAGGGCTTAGACAGGGGGACCCTCTCTCCCCATTCCTGTTCATAATAGCTGCTGATGGTATGGGAAGATTAATAAAAGCAAGAGTGAATAGTGGAAAGCTAAAAGGCCTTAGATTGTGGGGAGAAGAACTACCCCTAACACATCAACAATTCGTAGACGATGTCATGATGTATGGACAAGCCAACCTCAAAGAAGCAAAGAAATTACTGGAAATCCTTGGGGATTTTACAAAAGCATCAGGTACAGAGATAAATAAAGATAAAACAAAAATCTTCTTCTTCAACACCCCAATGACTTCCCAATCATTCCTAGCAAGAACAATGGGTTTCCGAACAGGGAAGTTCCCCACGAAATATCTAGGTATCCAGCTAAGTGATAAGAAAAATAGAATTGATAACTGGGGAGGTATGATAGGGAAAATACAAAGAAGAATGGATAATTGGACGTTCAGAGCTCTAAACACCTTGAGTCACCTCATTCTCCTTAAATCGGTCCTCCAATCAATGCCAATTTACCAAATGACCAGCCAAGCTATACCAAAAGCAATATGCGAAAAAATGGTGGAAATTTTCAAAAAGTTCCTATGGCAAGGAACAAACAAATCTAAAAAGTGGGCATTGTTATCATGGAAATGGTTGAGCAAAACATTAACTGAAGGAGGATTAGGGTTGCGAGATCCATATATTCTAAACCAAGTAATGGGCACAAAACTGTGGTGGAGATGGATACAAGGAGGAGAAGATTTATGGAAAACATTGTGGGAAAAGAAATATGAGATGGCCAGATCCCCTGAAGGAAAATTGAGAAGCCAATCAGAAAAGAAAGGTTCCGCAATTTGGAACCGGGCGAGGTCAAATAGGGATCTGATAAGAAAACATAGTTTCCGGGAAATCAGGGAGGGCGAAAAAGTAAACTTCTAGAATGAGGCATGGCAACAGAGAGAAACCCTCCATAAACAACCTCAACTCCAAGAAATTTACCCTTTTACCACCCAAATGGAGGAAGATGCAACTCGAAACTATTGGCTGCTTGAAAGGGATGGATACTAGAGAAAATGGAAAACGAAAGAGGACTGGCAAGAAGCACCAGAAACAGAACAATGGGCAAATTACAAAAAGGAGATGGAGACAAGGAAAATTGCAATTAAAGGAGGAATGGACATTATAAGACGGGGAAAACGAATCAAAGGGATGTTTATGACAACAGAAGTATACTACATAAAAGCGGGTAGCACTACCAATCTCGAAATTAAAAAATGGGATAGAATCTGGAAAATGAAAACTTGGCCAAAGGTAGCGTTATTTACCTAGATAGTGTCCCACGGGCGAGCTTTAACCTGGGACCAGTTGAGAAGGAAGGGGATGCAAGGTCCATCACACTGTGTCCTATGCCAGGAACAAGATGAAATGACGGAACACCTGACCAACTCCTATCGAGTTAGCAATATCCTGTGGCAAAACCACCAACAACTTTTCGAGATTAGTGACAGAGATACAAGCAGCATAACATTAACTATAGAAAACTGGAGGAGTAAACCGTACCGTAATGTAATATTGAATAGAGCCTGGAATCTCTCCATAGGGTTCATCCTGTGGAACATATGGAAAGAAAGGAATCGGTTGATTTTCAAGGATGAAGGAAAAGCCATGAAGGAAATATGGAGCCAAACAATCCAAAACATAAGAGAAACCATAATCCTAGAGAAGTGGAACGACAAAGATTGGAAAGCAGACCAGACAGAGACATGCATTCTGAACTGCTTGCAAATAAAAATAAGTATCACAGACATGGCTGCAAGAAAACACAAGGACGTAGAAGCAGGAGAAAATGAGCACTACAGGAATCCACCGCAGGGATTCACAAAATTGAACTTTGACGGAGCGGCAAAAGGGAACCTAGGGGAGGCAAGCATAGGAGGAATACTCAGGGATGACAGAGGAAGAGCGCTATGGGTATACACGATGGATTGTGGAAATGCATCAAATAATGAGGCAGAATTCCATGCGTTGAATAGGGGGATAGAAATAGCCATCCGAGAAGGATATCAAAAACTCCAGATAGAAGGAGATTCGAAGCTCGTGATAGACATTCTCAAGCAATTATAGCACGGAGCACCAGCAAAGAAGCTGAGTCGCAGCTGGCGGACTGCATGGATAATCAAAGAAATAAGCCAACAGTTGAGAAGGATAGCCTACATAATACCTTCCCATGTGAGATGAAAAGGAAATTCTCCTGTTGATTGCCTCGCGAACTGGGGATGCAGGAAGGGAGACCAGCAAATGGATGCAAGCGCGGAAGAGCTCAACCAAAAAGAGGATATGGTGCAACTGATACAACTGGTAGAACAAGACAGGATTATGAGCGAGCATCTAGAGAATTCGACGGGAAAAGACCAGAGAGGAGAGGGAAAAGGATAGACGCATTTACAGAGGAGGAACAGGATGGAGGAAGTTCGGTGATTAGCACGATGATGGACGAGGGCAGGGGTAGGACAAACCCCGAGAGTACGGGGGATGAGATGGAAAGGAATGTTAGAGGAGAGGGAAGGACAGAAAAATCGAAGACGGGCAGCGAAATAAAGACAAGTGGCAGGGCAGAGTCAGAGATCCGATGGCAAGAGCAGCTGGGAGAGGAAAGAAGTTAATGCAGGATAGTGGACAGGACAAGAGGGCAGCATCCCAAGGCAAGAGGGAAGGGATGCGTGCCGAGGAAAAAACAGGACAGCTGGCGGTAAAGACAAGAGTCGGGAATGAAAAAGAAATAAAGCTTAAGGAAAAGGGGAAAGAGGCATTATGCATGCAGATGAGAACGAAGAAAGGTGACGAGAAAGGAAGAGGAGGCAGCGAGAAGAAGCAGAAGGAGGAAGCAAGACGACACTCGGTAAGCGGGTATGTGATATCTCTGGCCTTAAATCCTGAAAGCATAAATTGTTTGAGAAATAGGTTAGGATTGCAGTATGGTAAGCACACCTGGTATTATCATTTCATTTGTGATAGCAATCTTAGAGGATTGAAAGGGAAAAATCTCGAAGAGATCCCATCTGCTAGGGACAGAGATAAGGTGAGGAGAGGAGGTGAACCTCATGAGAATAAGGGCATGCTTGAACAAAATTTTAACGTCCCCCACCTTAGAATATGGATCCTGGCAAGATTCATAAAAGGGAAAGGCCGAAATTTGCAACCTTGAGAGACGGAAGCTGGGAAAGGAAATACTAGAGCTCCTGGGAGATGGAGATGCACCCTAGGGGGAGGGTCAAAAACACAGACAATAGAAACTCTGCCTGAAAACCTAAGAAAACTGGCCAAAGGGGAGGCCTTAGTTGCCTAATTCTTACCAAGGGCGAGACCCCGGGCAAGAAGAGGCAAAACAAGCAGGAGTGGGATCCCTGCGTGGGCTGGGGAAAGAAAAGTAACCACTGTAACCCCATGACCAGGAGAATTATCAAAGCCAAAGCCAAACTCAGTTGGGGGGGAAACCAGAGGCTTGGAAATTCAAGAAGAGGGGGGGAATCCCAAGGAAAATAATATAAAACTATATGATATGGCTGACATATGTGTTGATTCTGTGATAGGTCTAGCAACAGAACAGGGAAAGATAGTGAAACAGGTCAAGGAGAAAAAGGTGAAAGGATTCAACCACAAAGCTGACAGTAGAATGGCTCCTAGGAGAAGCAAGAGGATAGTCAAGAAAGAAGAAGGAACAAGCAGTCAGGGAAAGAAAAGAGGCAGGAAGCCAGACAGAGACCACATGAAGATGATCATTGACTCCTACATGGAAGGAAATCTGAAGGAAGTCAGGGATCAGATTTACAGCTGGGAGCGAGATCTAAGAGACAACCTTAGATACAGAGACATACCCATGGAAGAATGGGAAGGAATGGTGCAAGACCCCGGGACAACGAATGGAAGACAATCCCTGTTCACAAAGACCCTGCAGCAGTACTGGATCATGAAACATGTTTTGGCACGGGCCATGACTCTACACCATGAACACATGGAAGGAGAAGTATTTGACAAATAGGAAAGCAGAAAGGAGAAGGACCCGGTTCGTGCAGAACTTCTCAAGGAAATAGCGACCATATAGATACAGACTTACCGGAACAATCTCACCCTGGGAAGGATTGAACAGACCCTGACAATGATAAAGTGGAAACTGGAACAGAGATGCGAGATGCCAGGCTCCAGTGCAAAGGCACCAGCTCTGATAGCATCCTCAGATGAGGATTAATGTAGAGATCTAGATAGTTTTGTTTTTCTGAATTTTGATTTGATGATGAAAATAAGCATGTATGTTTTGATCTTTAGCGATAATAGTAGAGATAGCCAACATAGAAACAGTGGATGGATTATTATGAACTTATTCAAATTTTGGAATGGTTTTAATGCTGACTGGTGGTCACCTGGTTTCCTTCGGGCAGGTGACTACCCAAAGCAAATGGATGTAAAAAACTTTTGAAAATAGCTAATACATAGAGACCTACCAAGTTTACAAAAAAAAAATACAAATCCATAAACTGAAATAGTGAATGTATCAATAAACTATCCATATGAAAATATATACAAATTACAAATATCACATGAATATCCATAAACTGAAATAATAAGCATCCAACAACTAAAATAATGTTCATGTACATCCATAAATTGTCCATGTATGAAAATATACAAAATTTGTATCACATGTGAATGCGCCCTATGAAATGAGCCTGAAGATATACGAACTATCCACTCTATTTACCACCAAAACTCCTATGTTAGTTTTGTCGTGTAAATTAAATGTCCATAAGCTAGAATTGCAATATAACATATTCAAATTCAAACTAATTAGATCATTCTTTGTACAAAATAAACAATATGGAAATAAATGATTTTCAAACACATTTTTAACTACATATACATGAATCTACTAACCTCAGTCGAGTCCAAACATAAGTCAGATAGGATGGGGGTCTAATGAATCTAGATTTGGCGCTCCCTACGTATGGTTCAATGATTGGGGCATGAATCAATGGACTCACATCATTAGTGCCTCTAAAATCCATTTTCCCACTCATGTTTCCACATAACAGGGACATTACACTCTGCATATGGGCCTGTGTACAGAATGGAAAGGAAAAATTATAATTAGTCTACAAATTAATTAGCATATATGTGTAACTTAAAAAATAAAGGGTTGAAATATTAGGAATAAAAAATTGTACCTCAATTGTTGGTCCATGTGGTTGTACATAGTAACTCTCCTCCATATTAGTGTCATGAGGTTGAGTTGGATATGGACGAGAATCCATGGAAACACGCTCTGGTGGAGGACAGTCTGGTTGATCAACTGCCCCCTCGGATGACCTCATAAGCTCATCTGTGTAGTTGGATTGTGTCTACATGTTATCATGAACTTATTAATTTAAATTCAATCTAATATGAACTATAAATTAATATAAATAATTGTGCATAATTTGACAATAAGAGTCCAGAATTTCATGTGTATATATATGTGTGTGTGTGTGTGTGTGGTTTGTGTCATGTTGGTCATGCACCCTCCAAGTGTCACGAATGACATCACAATACATACATGCATATGTCAAAAGTTGGTCATTGGGTAAACTCGTGAGAAATGAATCATCATATAAGGGCATTGGTGGGTGATGAGGGAATGGTGGTGGTCTCTTAATCTCTCCATCCAATGAAACATGCACACTGACTAATGACATTTGCATGTTATCTGCAATAGTATCTCTGATCTCAGCACCGAGTTACGACAACTCCTCTAGCTCTATTGGTAATACCAAGTGTTAGACTCAGTATTGTCAATCCTCTGTCAGAGTCAAATTCACCAAGGTTCATTTCTCGTCATTTGCAGTCATCAAATTCCATTTTGGTCAAAAAGAGTCATTTTAATTCTTGAGTCCAGGGTTTTGTCTCCAGAAGTGTGAAATAACGCTTGCAGGCCCGAGGGAGGTTCAGTAAGTTTTTATTTCAGGAATGTCATCGTCAATAATGCGAGATTGATTCTTTTTCAAAACCCTGTTTTGAAGAAGAAATCATCAAATGTGTTTTTTGTAATAAATATGTAATTTGTCAAAGTGTTTCGAAGTTGCACAACTCTTCAATGGCAGCAGCTTTAGCTGCTCCTATCCCTGCAAAAGCACAAACAGAAAGAACATCATCAGCACAAAGAGACAAAGCAAAATCAAATGAAATAGAGTTTGCATTCAAATGCCAAAATTATACAACTTGGTGGGCTGAATATCAAAAGATGAGGTTAAGGAGGTTATTGTGCTGAGTGCTTCTGCAAACAAACTGGCAAAGCTGAAGGAGAATACTGCAGAATATGCTGGTCTCATTGTGGAGGAGCAACGAAATCAAGATTCCACTTCAAAAGCCTAAAAGGTTGACTCAAGGAGAAGGAAGGCATTCAGTGGTCTTGGATCATCAGATGCAAAGATTTGTAGATATTCATGATTCCCTGAAATCTTTACCAAGGGTCTTGCTTTGTTCATTAGAAGAAGGTAGGTTGTTGGTGACTTTATAGGAGCTGCCATTTCCAACACCTCACATACAAAGGTTACGACTTCCAGCTCCAGAGACAGTTCAGATATCAGCAAGTGATGGTACTTCTTTATATGGAGCTGTATATATAGACCAGCCATCGAAATATATGGCCCACCTCCTTACATGACTTTGGTCAGTGTATATGGTGGTCCTAATGTTCAGATTGTTTGCAACTCATGGATGAACATAGTTGACATGAGAGCGCAATATCTACACAGCAAAGGATTTTTGCCTTGGAGGGTTCGTAACTATAGACCTGCTATTTTTCAATGAAAAGATTATATTGAATTTGCTACAAGGAAAAGGAAGCTGTTATAGCTTGACAATAGAGGGAGTGCACGTGACACAAGGGCCACATTAGAAACATGTGCACTATGCATGCCAATTGTTGCGAAGGTTTAAAGGTCAAGACTCACGACCTGGGAGCAACTCAAACAAAATTTAAGGCAAACTGTGTGTAGATTTGGGTGCACGGTGCATAGAGCATATGGCGCGGTGCACATGCGCCGCGTGGCGCATTGGGCGCTTTTACAGAGTGCAAATATACATTGGCGTGGTGCACTGGCTATGCCACGCGACGCACAAGTTAGACAATCAAAATTTCTATTGTTTCTCTGCAAATGGAGGAAGACGCTGTTGTTATCCTGCACCAGAGCGCTTTTATGAACCAGGAAGTGAAGCTCAGATTTGCTGCAGCCGCTTCTCGTTTTCTAATAAAGCCAACAAGGTTCCATTTGGTCCATCTCAAGTTCCGCGGTCACAAACCCCTGGGTATCAACAGAATAGTAACGACAATGCAGAACGTGCATAGTTACAGTAGACAATAGCTCAGGTTATACAATATTTGGTGATGGGACCAAAAGCAGACAACACTTATTTGGCGTGCATTGCTGCAGCATGTAGAAGAACTATGTGATTTTTTTTTGGAGAGAAGCAATGTTGTTGGTGTTCCTGGAGTGACAGAAGCCTTATTCCGAGCAAGACAGTAAGCTTTGGCTGAGGAACAGAAGAGGCTGGAAAGCAACCGGATGTTGTATAGCTGCTCACTTTGTGGAAAGGAATACAGAAGTGTTGAAGCACATGCTCAAAATCTTAAGTCAAAGGCTCACATTCAGCGTGCTTCTGAAACACCAGCTTCTCGAAGTGCTGGAATTACTGTCATTAAGCCACTACCAGAACGTGCAGCAAACAAGTCCTCTTTTGTCATCAAACCTTCTTCTTCTCTGAATGAAGATAAATTGGAAGAATCTGAAGGCAGTGAAGAATGGGAGGAGGTCGAGACCTATGACATGGTTGGTGTAGCATCAGAATCTATGAAGAGTTTGGATGTTAATGAATCAAGTTTAGGAAATGCTGGAGGTAGTTTTGAGTCGATAGCAGAGAAGTTAGAGTGGGATGCCAGTTGCTGCTTCATATGTGATTTTAGTCCAGATGGGACCATTGAGAGTTGTGTAGAGCATATGCACAAGATGCATGGATTTTTGTTCCTGATGCTGAATATTTGAAAGATGTCCGTGGATTACTAAGCTATCTTGGCCTCAAGGCGACCGACGATTTTATGTGTTTGTATTGCAATGAGAAACGAAAACGATTTCCAAGTCTAGAAGCTGTTAGGAAGCATATGATTTCTAAAAACCACTGTAAATTAAACTACGGAGATGGAGACGAAGAAGAAGATAGTGATTTAAACGATTTTTATGACTACAGCAGTAGTTACGCGGACGAAAGTGGGATGCAAATAGTCCCCACAGAAGAAAATCTCAATGACAATATTGAACTTGGCTTTGGAGGGGCTGAACTGGTAATCCAAAGAAAGTTTGAAAATGGAACAACATGCAAGATGCTTGGTTCTCGTGAATTTCTTCGTTATTACCATCAGAGGCCACGCCCAACGGTTGAGAGAGATGTTTCTCTTTCTCGTGCATTAGTCTCAAGGTATCGAAGCATGGGTTTGGCAACTGTGCAATCAAAAGAGAAGATATTGTGGCGCAATGCATTAAAGAAAATACAACGTTCTGGAGTGAAGGCAATTGCCATAGATGTATTCTGTGATTCATTTGAGACAGCTCAGACCGATGCATGGTCGGAAAACGCCTATGTCTTTTCGGCTGGATCTAAATTTAAACATATGTACACGTGTTCCTCAGAAACTACGTGGTTATCTCCATTCTGGGCACGCAAAGGTTGCTCAAAGGGACAAAGGGCGCATAAAGGAACTACGTGGCTTTGCTCAGAGGGATAAAGGGTGCATAATCATACGCCTTGATCCTGCTAAGAGAGAGTAATGAATTTGTTGCGATTTGGATGCATGTGGTATTAAAGGAGAAATTGCAGCTTGGACCGTGGATTATTACAAAACCGTAGATGTACAGGTGGAATGTCGGCATTCTTATGGCAATCAAATTCATTTCGCCGATGGATTTTCTGGAAAAGTCTTCGTTCAAAGGCGTGTTTATTGAAAATTGGTTTTTATTCAAATGACAGATGGACAAGAGACTACCAACTAATTATACCAAGGAACTATATGATGCAGTGAATAAACATTTTGGCCAGAAAGGAAATGATGTTGGAGATATGATTATTGATACATCCACATCAGATCATGGAAACATTTGAAGATTGCCTTACACCTGCAAAGAATGTGATAATGCATGAAATACAATGCCTCAGACACCACTTCAGAGCCCTGGTGATACCTCTACTGATAGAGATAAACAATATCCAAGGAAAAAGAAAAAATCATCATCAAAAACAGTTGGCATTAAGGCAACCTTGTCTGAGAACAATAAGATGATCATGTCAAACCTTAAAATGGCTGAGGAGGGGCGGATGAAAAGTCATGAAAAATATTGTAATCTGTTTGAACGGAGAATGGAGATGGATGAGAAATATCTGAACCACCATGCAATGAATGTGCAACGGATGATCAATGTTGAGGACGAAGGAAGGTGAAAAGTCAAAAATTAAATGCCTAAATATAAAACAAAGATATCCACAACAGAGGGTTCAAATGAGGAAAATCCACAGGACTCCGGCGGAAAACAGAGGAGGCGACCTTGAATGACACAAGTCTTCAATACAGGTGACAATGCATTATTCAAAAATCGATTCCATAATGGCATACCACAAACAAAGGCATTTCTTGCTCGCAGTAATCTTTTGGAATGTGATTACCAACGACATGGTTCACTTCCAAATTATCAAACCAAAAACGAAATCCAAGATTCCTCGCGCTATTTAAAGACACTTTTCTACAGTAGTTTGATTTTAAAGAGACAAGTCGAACAACTTCCGATGTGTGCCTCAGTGGAAAGAATGTGCTGCTACAAGCATAATTCAGCTACAACAAATTCTTAAGTACCCTGTAGTTTGGGTGTAAGTTCGATGAAATAAATTCATTACCTGACTTGACTTTTTCTTTGGGTCGAGTATTAGTTTTAGTCATAAAGAATGAGAGAAGAATATCATCTGAACTTAATTGAGACTCTTTGAAGTTGGTTCCATTTCGGTCTTAGAAGAATCTTGAGTGGAGTATCAGTGAGAGGGATAGATCAAATTCTATAAAAACGCATTTTCAGTCCATAATATAGGGGAAGGGGGGAAAGCGTTGAACACATCAGTATTGTTGTAAGCAGTGCATAAAGGAGAAGGCCCTGAATGACACAAAAGGTGAAAAAGTTGAAAACCAAGCGGTGAAAAAGGCACAGGGAAGGCAAAAAGTTGGAAACCGAAAAGCCAAAATTTAAATCAAAGACATCTACCAGGGCAGAGAAACAGGATTGGATTTCCTATTTTTCACTTCAGTTATGATCTGCAGCTACAGTTGTCGTCTTTTTATTGATCATCAAAAAGTTTCAAGTGGAATAATGTAACGCTGTTCTGTTTATAGAACAGATGGACGGTTCCTTTCTTATCCTCAGGATTTTAGGTGAAACGGCCCCTATTCTCATCGATATGTTTTCCCATTCCTAAGTCTATTTATTGTATGAAAATTATGTGTAAAGGGTTCTGAGTTCTGGGAAACGGTGGAGGAATAACTCAACGTTTGGCTGTACAGATTGATAGAGAAATAATTAAATGGTGCAGCTCTGATTTATAAGATTCTTGTGGTATGAGTTTTGGCATGTGTTTTTCTCTCTGTTTCATATGTATCCTGTGATGTTTTGCATTTCATTCATGATCGTTTCCAGCTGAATACTTTTAAGTGAGAAAGGTAGAATTCAGTCATTGCTCTGCCTTGAGGAAGTGTTCAGTATTTATGTGTTTTCTTCTGCCTGGAAAGGATTCATACATTAATGCCCTTTTCAGCTTTCTTAAACAGTCTTTTCACCCCATTTAAATTCAATTCGATTGCTAAAACCTCATGCTTATCTCGCCTTATGAAATATCCTGTGCCTTTGGTTAAATCTCTGCTCATGCTGTCCTTGTCCCATGCAACCCAGCAACTTAGTCATTAAATCAAATATCCCTCATTCAAATTCATTTTACTAGCCTAAATCAGTTCGCATTTTAAGTCATCTCGGATTCTATTGATCATTTTATCGAGATAGACTCGGAGAGAGCCCTCTCCTATCCTCGTAGGGCTAGCTACCAGGCTGAGCTTGGTTTGATGTTGCCTTGAACCTTGCCTTCATTTAGCCTGAGGAAGATTCGAGCGCTAACATAGTGGCGACTCCACTAGGGAAGAAGTTTACTTGTAGATTGTCTTGCCCTAGTACATATCTCAAGTTCAAAGCTGATTTTTGATGGTGAACAACGATCAGACATAAGAAGACGACTGAAATCATTCACCTGGCGACTACATTCACTGAAGAATCCAGCAATCAATCCTTCAGGGTGACTCCACTGCAGAGAGATCAGTGGCGGTAAGATTTTCAAGATGGATCGGATTGCAAGAAGATATGCTCCCATGAGTGGAGATCACATCCCAGGTTTTCCAAATAAAATGCCCAAGGTAGATTGGTCAAAGAATTTGCCTGTGTTCAGAAATGTGGAAGGTAATGACACTGCTCTTCATCTGGTGAAATTTCACATTCACGTGCATAAATTAAAGACCGATTTTCCTGAAGACTGTTTGATGAAAATGTTTATGGCTACTTTGGAAGACAAAGCCCAATCTTGGTATGAAAGTTTGCCACCTGCTTCCATCTATTATCTGAAGGATTTTCATTCAATATTCTTTGATAAGTATAAAGAATCTTATCCATCATTAAATTTAGTTCAGGATTGTTGCAAGCACGCTTATGGTTTTATTGAGAGTCTTGAAAAATACTATGAGGATGATAATTTTATGGACAAAGAAATCATGGAAGCATTGTATGAAAATCCATTTCAGCAGTCTACAGAACTCTTAGAGGAAACTTTGCAACAGGATCAGAATCAGCAGGTTGAAGAGCTCCATATGGCCGAAAATGAGGAAAGAAGAAGTACTATTTCAGATCTGGTTGAAATAAATGAGGATACGCAGGAAAATGATGTTCCAATCTCCGAAAATGATGATGATAAACCAGATCGAGAGACAGATTGTGATGAGGAAAAACAGGTTCTTCCGGATCCCATAGAAGAGAAATGCATTGTTGAGGCTGCCTCAAACGAAGAAGGCAGAGTTACAAGCCTAACTGCCCTCATCTCATCAGATCAAAACCTTCCTACCAAGGTAATCCAGCCAGTTCATGAACAGCAAGAGGATATCTTTGTTCAAGTAGGTGAAAAAGTTTCTCTGGATGAATTTATGATAGATGATAGAGACGTCATGCCTGAGTTTCAAGAATCATCTGAAGTTGCTTTTCTTATGATTAATGAATGTAATATGGAACATGAAAACTTGGCTATCATATCATATGAAGATGACCTACATTACATTCACACCGCAAAAGATCAAAACATTCAGGATTTCCATTCAGATTCTTCTTCATATGTTTCGTGTTTTGAAACGTTCTTTGATGAGGAAATCTGCTCATCTACTTGTTCAGAATTTTTTGAAGACTAGGAACGTGCTCTTATTTATGAAGAAAAATTAGAGGCAAGAGAAAAAGACATCTCGTTTTCTCAATAGGAGGTGGGAATGGCAAATCTTCATGTTTTTCAAGATCCTCTGGCAAGTTGGTTGCAACCAGCAGTGAAGGTGATTATTGTGGTGTTCAGTGATGAAGGAGATCATGGTAAATTAGCTTTTTGGAGACCCAGTTACAAGCATCTACTATTGACCAGAAGATCTGATAGGAAGAATCAGTCAAGAAGCCATCTTCTTGATTGGTTGCATTGGCATTTTGATATAGTTTGAGGATATATTGTCTTGTAAGAAACACAGGTGGCCATGTACTGCCACCAAGCTTTAAGATTTTAGTCTAGGTCTTTTTCATTTTGAGTTAGTTTGTTCGACTCAAGTTTTTCAGTCATTTCAGTTTGCATTGAGTCAGTTTGAGTCAAGTTTCAGTCAATAAATTGAGTCATGTTGGTTTGACGGAATAATGGACTCCATAGCCCAATGGACGAAGGCACTGTCTGCTCTCCCAAAGATCTGTTGTTCTTGGCACCTCCACGGAACGACAGCTGCCATCCCAATTGGAGCCAATGTTAGACTCAGTCTTGTCAATCCTCTGTCAGAGTCAAATTCACCAAGGTTCATTTCTCGTCATTTGCAGTCATCAAATGCCATTTTGGTAAAAAAGAGTCATTTTAATTCTTGAGTCTAAGGTTTTGTCTCCAGAAATGTGAAATAACGCTTGCAGGATAGAGGGAGGTTCAGTAAGTTTTTTATTTCAAGAATGTCATCGTCAATAATGCGAGATTGATTCTTCTTCAAAACCCTGTTTTGAAGAAGAAATCATCAAATGTGTTTTTTGTAATAAATATGTAATTTGTCAAAGTGTTTCGAAGTTGTACATCTCTTCAATGGCAGCAGCTTTAGCTGCTCCTATCCCTGCAAAAGCACAAACATAAAGAACATCATCAGCCCAAAGAGACAAAGCAAAATCAAACGAAATAGAGTTTGCATTCAAATGCCAAAATTATACAACTTGGTGGGCTGAATATCAGAAGATGAGGTTAAGGAGGTTATTGTGTTGAGTGCTTCTGCAAACAAACTGGCAAAGCTGAAGGAGAATACTGCAGAATATGCTGGTCTCATCGTGGAGGAGCAATGAAATCAAGATTCCACTTCAAAAGCCTAAAAGGTTGTCTCAAGGAGAAGGAAGGCATTCAGTGGTCTTGGATCATCAGATGCAAAGATTTGTAAATATTCATGATTCCCTAGAATCTTTACCAAGGATCTTGCTTTGTTCATTAGAAGAAGGTAGGTTGTTGGTGACTTTATAGAAGCTGCCATTTCCAACACCTCGCATACAAAGGTTACGACTTCCAGCTCCAGAGACAGTTCAGATATCAGCAAGTGATGGTACTTCTTTATATGGAGCTGTATATATAGACTAGCCATCGAAATATATGGCCCACCTCCTTACACGACTTTGGTCAGTGTATATGGTGGTCCTAATGTTCAGACTGTTTGCAACTCATGGATGAACACTGTTAACATGAGAGCGCAATATCTACGCAGCAAAGGCTTTTTGGCTTGGAGGGTTCGTAACTATAGACGTGCTATTTTTCAATGAAAAGATTGTATTGAATTTTCTACAAAGAAAAGGAAGTTGTTATAGCTTGACAATAGAGGGAGTGCGCGTGACACAAGGGCCACATTAGAAACATGTGCACTATGCATGCCAATTGTTGCGAAGGTTTAAAGGTCAACAATCACGACCTGGGAGCAACTCAAACAAAATTTAAGGCAAACTGTGTGTAGATTTGGGTGCGCGGCACATAGAGCATATGGCGCGGCGTACATGGGCCGCACAATGCACTGGGCGCTTTTACACAGTGCAAATATACACTGGCGCGGCGCATTGGCTATGCCGCGCGACGCACAGGTCAGACAATCAAAATTTCTATTGTTTCTCTGCAAATGGAGGAAGACGCCGTTGTTATCTTGCACCAGAGCGCTTTTATGAACCAGGAAGTGAGGCTCAGATTTGCTGCAGCTGCTTCTCGTTTTCTAATAAGGCCAACAAAGTTCCATTTGGTCCATCTCAAGTTCCAGGGTCACAAACTCCTGGGTATCAACAGAATAGTAACGACAATGCAGAACGTGCACAGTTACGACAGACAATAGCTCAGGTTATACAAGATTTGGTGATGGGACCAAAAGCAGACAACACTTTTTCGGCGTGCATTGCTACATCATGTAGAAGAACTATGTGATTTTTTTTTGGAGAGAAGCAATGTTGCTGGTGTTCCTGGAGTGACAGAAGCCTTATTCCGAGCAAGACAGCAAGCGTTGGTTGAGGAACAGAAGAGGCTGGAAAGCAACCGGATGTTGTATAGCTGCTCACTTTGTAGAAAGGAATACAAAAGTGTCGAAGCACATGCTCAACATCTTAAGTCAAAGGCTCACATTCAGCGTGCTTCTGAAACACCAGCTTCTCGAAGTGCTGCCATTACTGTCATTAAGCCACTACCAGAACATGCAGCAAACAAGTCCTCTTTTGTCAGCAAACCTTCTTCTTCTCTGAATGAAGATAAATCGGAAGAATCTGAAGGCAGTGAAGAATGGGAGGAGGTCGAGACCTATGACATGGTTGGTGTAGCATCAGAATCTATGAAGAGTTTGGATGTTAACGAATCAAGTTTAGGAAATGCTGGAGGCAGTTTTGAGTCGATAGCAAAGAAGTTAGAGTGGGATGCCAGTTGCTGCTTCATATGTGATTTCAGGCCAGATGGGACCATTGAGAGTTGTGTAGATCATATGCACAAGATGCATGGATTTTTGTTCCTGATGCTGAATATTTGAAAGATCTCCGTGGATTACTAAGCTATCTTGGCCTCAAGGTGACTGACGATTTTATGTGTTTGTATTGCAATGAGAAACGAAAACCATTTCCAAGTCTAGAAGCTGTTAGGAAGCATATGATTTCTAAAAACCACTGCAAATTACACTATGGAGATGGAGATGAAGAAGAAGATAGTGATTTAAATGACTTTTATGACTACAGCAGCAGTTACGCGGACGAAAGTGGGATGCAAGGAGTCCCCACAGAAGAAAATATCAATGACAATATTGAACTTGGCTTTGGAGGGGCTAAACTGGTAATCCAAAGAAAGTCTGAAAATGGAACAACATGCAAGATGCTTGGTTCTCGTGAATTTGTTTGTTATTACTATCAAAGGCCACACCCAACAGTTGAGAGAGATGTTGCGCTTTCTCGTGCATTAGTCTCAAGGTATCGAAGCATGGGTTTGGCAACTGTGCAATCAAAAGAGAAGATATTGAGGCGCAATGCATTAAATAAAATACAACGTTCTGGAGTGAAGGCAATTGCCATAGATGTATTCTGTGATTCGTTTGAGACAGCTCAGACTGATGCATGGTTGGAAAATGCCTATGTCTTTTTGGATGGAGCTGAATTTAAACGTATGTACACATGTTCCTCAGAAACTACGTGGCTATCTCCATTCTGGGCACACAAAGGCTGCTCAAAGGGACAAAGGGTGCATAAAGGAACTACATGGCTTTGCTCAGAGGGATAAAGGACACATAATCATATGCCTTGATCCTGCTAAGACAGAGTAATGAATTTGTTGCGATTTGGATGCACGTGGTATTAAAGGAGAAATTGCAGCTTGGACCGTGGATTATTACAGAACCGTAGATGTACAGGTGGAATGTTGGCATTCTTATGGCAATCAAATTCATGTCACCAATGGATTTTCTGGCAAAGTCTTCGTTCAAAGGCATGTTTATTGAAAATTGGTTTTTATTCAAATGACAGATGGACAAGAGACTACCAACTAATTATACCAAGGAACTATATGATGCAATGAATAAACATTTTGGCCAGAAAAGAAATGATGTTGGAGATATGATTATTGATACATCCGCATCAGATCATGGAAACATTTGAAGATTGCCTTAACCTGCAAAGAACGTTATAATGCATGAAAATACAATGCCTGAGACACCACTTCAGAGCCCTGGTGATACCTCTATTGATAGAGATAAATAATATCCAAGGAAAAAGCGAAAATCATCATCAAAAATAGCTGGCATTAAGGCAACCTTGTCTGAGAACAATAAGATGATCATGTCAAACCTTAAAATGGCTGAGGAGGGGCGGATGAAACGTCATGAAAAATAGTGTAATCTGTTTGAACGGAGAATGGAGATGGATGAGAAATATCTGAACCACCATGCAATGAATGTGCAACGGATGATCAATGTTGAGGACGAAGGAAGGTGAAAAGTCAAAAATTAAATGCCTAAATATAAAATAAAGATATCCACAACATAGGATTCAAATGAGGAAAATCCACAGGACTCCGGCGGAAAACAGAGGAGGAGACCTTGAATGACACAAGTCTTCAATACAGGTGACAATGCATTATTCAAAAATCGATTCCATAATGACATACCGCAAACAAAGGCATTTCTTGCTCGCAGTAATCTTTTGGAATGTGATTACCAACGACATGGTTCACTTCCAAATTATCAAAACAAAAACGAAATCCAAGATTCCTCGCGCTATTTAAAGACACTTTTCTACAGCAGTTTGATTTTAAAGAGACAAGTTGAACAACTTCCGATGTGTGCCTTAGTGGAAAGAATGTGCTGCTACAAGCATAATTCAGCTGCAACAAATTCTTAAGTACCTTGTAGTTTGGGTGTAAGTTCGATGAAATAAATTCATTAGTTGACTTGACTTTTTCTTTGGGTCGAGTACTAGTTTTAGTCATAAAGAATGAGAGAAGAATATCATCTGAACTTAATTGAGACTCTTTGAAGTTGGTTCCATTTTAGGCTTAGAAGAATCTTGAGTGGAGTATCAATGAGAGGGATAGATCAAATTCTATAAAAATGCATTTTCAGTCCATAATATAGGGGAAGGGGGGAAAGCGTTGAAAACATCAATATTTTTGTAAGTAGTGCATAAAGGAGAAGGCCTTGAATGACACAAAAGTTGAAAAAGTCAAAAACCAAGCGGTGAAAAAGGCACAGGGAAGGCAAAAAGTTTGAAACCGAAAAGCCAAAATTTAAATCAGAGACATCTACCAGGGCAGAGAAACAAGATTCGATTTCTTATTTTTCACTTCAGTTATGATCTGTAGCTACAGTTGTCGTCTTTTTATTGATCATCAAAAAAGTTTCAAGTGGAATAATGTAACGCTATTCTGTCTATAGAACAGATGGACGGTTCCTTTCCTATCCTCAGGATTTTAGGTGAAACGGCCCCTATTCTCATCGATCTATTTTCCGATTCCTGAGTCTATTTATTGTATGAAAATTATGTGTAAAGGGTTCTAAGTTCTGGGAAACGGTGGAGGAATAACTCAGCATTTGGCTATACAGATTGACAGAGAAATAATTAAATGGTGCAGCTCTGATTTATAAGATTCTTGTGGTATGAGTTTTGGCATGTATTTTTCTCTCTGTTTCATATGTATCCTGTGATGTTTTGCATTTCATTCATGATCGTTTCTAGCTGAATACTTTTAAGTGAGAAAGGTAGAATTCAGTCATTGCTCTGCCTTGAGGAAGTGTTCAGTCTTTATGTGTTTTCTTCTGCCTGGAAAGGATTCATACATTAATTCCCTTTTCAACTTTCTTAAACAATCTTTTCACCCCATTTAAATTCAATTCGATTGCTAAAACCTCATGCTAATCTCACCTTATGAAATATCTTGTGCCTTTGGTTAAATCTCTGCTCATGCTGTCCCTGTCCCATGCAGCCCAACAAATTAGTCATTAAATCAAATATCCCTCATTCAAATTCATTTTACTAGCCTAAATCAGTTCCCATTTTATGTCATCTCGGACTCTATTGATCATTTTATCAAGATAGACCTGGAGAGAGCCCTCTCCTGTCCTCGTAGGGCTAGCTACGAGGCTGAGCTTGGTTTGATGTTGCCTTGAACCTTGCCTTCATTTAGCCTGAGGCAGATTCGAGCGATAACATAGTGGCGACTCCACTGGGGATGAAGTTTTCTTGTAGATTGTCTTGCCCCAGTACATATCTCAAGTTTAGAGCTGATTGTTGATGGTGAACAACGATCAGACATAAGAAGACGATTGAAATCATTCACCTGGTGACTCCATTCACTGAAGAATCCAGCAATCAATCCTTCAGGGTGACTCCACTGCAGAGAGATCAGTAGCGATAAGATTTTCAAGATGGATCGAATTGCAAGAAGATACGCTCCCATGAGCTGAGATCACATCCTAGGTTTTCCAAATAAAATGCACAAGGTAGATTGGTCAAAGAATTTTCCTGTGTTCAGAAATGTGGAAGGTAATGACGCTGCTCTTCATCTAGTGAAATTTCACATTCACGTGCATAAATTAAAGACCGATTTTCCTGAAGACTGTTTGATGAAAATGTTTATGGCTACTCTGGAAGACAAAGCCCGATCTTGGTATGAAAGTTTGCCACCTTCTTCCATCTATTGTTTGAAGGATTTTCATTCAATATTCTTTGAGAAGTATAAAGAATCTTATCCATCATTAAATTTAGTTCAGGATTGTTGCAAGCACGCTTATGGTTTTATTGAGAGTCTTGAAAAATACTATGAGGATGATAATTTTATGGATGAAGAAATCATGGAAGCATTGTATGAAAATCCGTTTCAGCAGTCTACAGAACTCTTAGAGGAAACTTTGCAGCAGGATCAGAATCAGCAGGTTGAAGAGTTCCATATAGCCGAAAATGAGGAAAGAAGAAGTACTATTTCAGATCTGGTTGAAATAAATTAGGATACGCAGGAAAATGATGTTCCAATCTCCGAAAATGATGATGATAAACTAGATCGAGAGACGGATTGTGATGAGGAAAAACAGGTTCTTCCAATCCCATAGAAGAGAAATGCATTGTTGAGGCTGCCTCAAATGAAGAAGGCAGAGTTACAGGCCTAATGGCCCTCATCTCATCAGAACACAACCTTCCTACCAAGGTAATCCAACCAATTCATGAACAACAAGAGGATATCTTTGTTCAAGTATGTGGAAAAGTTTCTCTGGATGAATTCATGATAGATGATAGAGACATCATGCCTGAGTTTCAAGAATCATCTAAAGTTTCTTTTCTTATGATTAATGAATGTAATAAGGAACATGAAAACCTGGCTATCATATCATATGAAGATGACCTATAGTACATTCACACTGCAGAAGATCAAAACATTCAGGATTTCCATTCAGATTCTTCTTCATATGTTTCGTGTTTTGAAATGTTCTTTGAAGAGGAAATCTGCTCATCTACTTGTTCAGAATTTTTTGAAGACTAGGAACGTGCTCTTATTTATGAAGAAAAATTAGAGGCAAGAGAAAAATACATCTCGTTTTCTCAGCAGGAGGTGGCAATGGAAAATCTTCATGTTTTTCAAGATCCTATGGCAACTTGGTTGCAGCCAGTAGTGAAGGTGATTATTGTGGTGTTCAGTGATGAAGGAGATCATGGTAAATTAGCTTTTTGGAGACCCAATTACAAGCATCTACTATTGACCAGAAGATCTGATAAGAAGAATCAGTCAAGAAGCCATCTTCTTGATTGGTTGCATTGGCATTTTGATATAGTTTGAGGATATATTGTCTTGTAAGAAACATAGGTGGCCATGTACTGCCACCAAGCTTTAAGATTTCAGTCTAGGTCTTTGCCATTTTGAGTTAGTTTGTTAGAGTCAAGTTTTTCAGTCATTTCAATTTGCATTGAGTTTGTTTCAGTCAAGTTTCAGTCAATAAATTGAGTCATGTTGGTTTGATGGAATAATGGACTCCATAGCCCAATGGACGAAGGCACTGTCTGCTCTCCCAAAGATCTGTTGTTCTTGGCACCTCCACGGAGCAGAAGCTGCCATCCCAATTGGAGCCAATGTTAGACTCAGTCTTGTCAATCCTCTGTCAGAGTCAAATTCACCAAGGTTAATTTCTCGTCATTTGCAGTCATCAAATGCCATTTTGGTCAAAAAGAGTCATTTTAATTCTTGAGTCCAGGGTTTTGTCTCCATAAGTGTGAAATAACGCTTGCAGGCCAGAGGGAGGTTCAGTAAGTTTTCATTTCAGGAATGTCATCGTCAATAATGCGAGATTGATTCTTCTTCAAAACCCTGTTTTGAAGAAGAAATCATCAAATGTGTTTTTTGTAATAAATATGTAATTTGTCAAAGTGTTTCGAAGTTGTACAGCTCTTCAATGGCAGCAGCTTTAGCTGCTCCTATCCCTGCAAAAGCACAAGCAGAAAGAACATCATCAACACAAAGAGATAAAGCAAAATCAAACGAAACAGAGTTTGCATTCAAATGCCAAAATTATACAACTTGGTGGGCCGAATATCAGAAGATGAGGTTAAGGAGGTTATTGTGCTGAGTGCTTCTGCAAAAAAACTGGCAAAGCTGAAGAAGAATACTGCAGAATATGCTGGTCTCATCGTGGAGGAGCAACGAAATCAATATTCCACTTCAAAAGCCTAAAAGGTTGACTCAAGGAGAAGGAAGGCATTCAGTGGTCTTGGATCATTAGATGCAAAGATTTGTAGATATTCATGATTCCCTGAAATCTTTACCAAGGGTCTTGCTTTGTTCATTAGAAGAAGGTAGGTTGTTGGTGACTTTATAGGAGTTGCCATTTCCAACACCTCGCATACAAAGGTTACGACTTCCAGCTCCAGAGACAGTTCAGATATTAGCAAGTGATGGTACTTCTTTATATGGAGCTGTATATATAGACCAGCCATCGAAATATATGGCCCACCTCCTTACACGACTTTGGTCAGTGTATATGGTGATCCTAATGTTCAGACTGTTTTCAACTCATGGATGAACACAGTTGACATGAGAGCGTAATATCTACGTAGCAAAGGCTTTTTGGATTGGAGTGTTCGTAACTATAGACGTGCTATTTTTCAATGAAAAGATTATATTGAATTTGCTACAAGGAAAAGGAAGCTGTTATAACTTGACAATAGAGGGAGTGCACGTGACACAAGGGCCACATTAGAAACATGTGCACTATGCATGCCAATTGTTGCGAAGGTTTAAAGGTCAAGACTCACGACTTGGGAGCAACTCAAACAAAATTTAAGGCAAACTGTGTGTAGATTTGGGTGCGCGACGCATAGAGCATATGGCGCGGCGCACATGGGCCGCGCAGTGCACTGGGCGCTTTTACACAGTGCAAATATACACTGGCGTGGCGCACTGGCTATGCCACGTGACACACAGGTCAGACAACAAAATTTCTATTTCTTCTCTGCAAATGGAGGAAGACGCCGTTGTTATCTTGCACCAGAGCGCTTTTATGAACCAGGAAGTGAAGCTCAGATTTGCTGCAGCTGCTTCTCGTTTTCTAATAAGGCCAACAAAGTTCCATTTGGTCCATCTCAGGTTCCGGGGTCACAAACTCCTGGGTATCAACATAATAGTAATGGCAATACAGAACGTGCACAGTTACGACAGACAATAGCTCAGGTTATACAAGATTTGGTGATGGGACCAAAAGCATACAGCACTTATTCGGCATGCATTGCTACAACATGTAGAAGAACTATGTGATTTTTTTTTTTGGAGAGAAGCAATGTTGCTGGTGTTCCTGGAGTGATAGAAGCCTTATTCCGAGCAAGACATCAAGCTTTGGTTGAGGAATAGAAGAGGCTGGAAAGAAACCGGATGTTGTATAGCTGCTCACTTTGTGGAAAGGAATACAGAAGTGTCGAAGCACATGCTCAACATCTTAAGTCAAAGGCTCACATTCAGCGTGCTTCTGAAACGCCAGCTTCTCGAAGTGCTACCATTACTGTCATTAAGCCATTACCAGAACGTGCAGCAAACAAGTCCTCTTTTGTCATCAAACCTTCTTCTTCTCTAAATGATGATAAATCGGAAGAATCTGAAGGCAGTGAAGAATGGGAGGAGGTCGAGACCTATGACATGGTTGGTGTAGCATCAGAATCTATGAAGAGTGTGGATGTTAATGAATCAATTTTAGGAAATGCTGGAGGCAGATTTGAGTCGATAGCAGAGAAGTTATAGTGGGATGCCAGTTGCTGCTTCATATGTGATTTCAGGCCAAATGGGACCATTGAGAGTTGTGTAGAGCATATGCACAAGATGAATGGATTTTTGTTCCTGATGTTGAATATTTGAAAGATCTCCGTGGATTACTAAGCTATCTTGGCCTCAAGGTGACTGACGATTTTATGTGTTTGTATTGCAATGAGAAACAAAAACCATTTCCAAGTCTAGAAGCTGTTAGGAAGCATATGATTTCTAAAAACCACTGAAAATTACACTACGGAGATGGAGATGAAGAAGAAGATAGTGATTTAAATGACTTTTATGACTACAGCAGTAGTTACGTGGACGAAAGTGGGATGCAAATAGTCCCCACAGAAGAAAATCTCAATGACAATATTGAACTTGGCTTTGGAGGGGCTGAATTGGTAATCCAAAGAAAGTCTGAAAATGGAACAACATGCAAGATGATTGGTTCTCGTGAATTTCCTCGTTATTACCGTTAGAGGCCACGCCCAACAGTTGAGATAGATGTTGCTCTTTCTCGTGCATTAGTCTCAAGGTATCGAAGCATGGGTTTGACAACTGTGCAATCAAAAGAGAAGATATTGAGGCACAATGCATTAAAGAAAATACAACGTTCGGGAGTGAAGGAAATTTCCATAGATGTATTCTGTGATTCGTTTGAGACAGCTCAGACCAATGCATGGTTGGAAAATTCCTATGTCTTTTCAGCTGGAGCCGAATTTAAACGTATGTACACGTGTTCCTCAGAAACTACGTGGCTATCTCCATTTTGGGCACACAAAGGCTGCTCAAAGGGACAAAGGGCGCATAAAGGAACTACGTGGCTTTGCTCAGAGGGATAAAGGGCGCATAATCATACGCCTTTATCCTGCTAAGACAGAGTAATGAACTTGTTTCGATTTGGATGCACGTGGTATTAAAGGAGAAATTGCAGCTTGGACCGTGGATTATTACAGAATCGTAGATGTACAGGTGGAATGTCGACATTCTTATGGCAATCAAATTCATGTCGCCGATGGATTTTCTGGCAAAGTCTTCGTTCAAAGGCGTGTTTATTGAAAATTGGTTTTTATTCAAATGACAGATGGACAAGAGACTACCAATTAATTATACCAAGGAACTATATGATGCAATGAATAAACATTTTGGCCAGAAAGGAAATGATGTTGGAGATATGATTATTGATACATCCGCATCAGATCATGGAAACATTTGAAGATTGCCTTACACCTGCAAAGAATGTGATAATGCATGAAAATACAATGCCTGAGACACCACTTCAGAGCCCTGGTGATACCTCTACTGATAGAGATAAACAATATCCAAGGAAAAAGCAAAAATCATCATCAAAAACAGCTGGCATTAAGGAAACCTTGTCTGAGAACAATAAGATGATCATGTCAAACCTTAAAATGGCTGAGTAGGGGTGGATGAAACGTCATGAAAAATAGTGTAATCTGTTTGAACGGAGAATGGAGATGGATGAGAAATATCTGAACCACCATGCAATGAATGTGCAACGGATGATCAATGTTGAGGACGAAGGAAGGTGAAAAGTCAAGAATTAAATGCCTGAATATAAAACAAAGATATCCACAATAGAGGCACAGGAATCCGGCGGAAAACAGAGGAGGCGACCTTGAATGACACAAGTCTTCAATACAGGTGACAATGCATTATTCAGAAATCGATTCCATAATGGCATACCACAAACAAAGGCATTTCTTGCTTGCAGTAATCTTTTGGAATGTGATTACCAACGACATGGTTCAGTTCCAAATTATCAAACCAAAAACGAAATCCAAGATTCCTCGCGCTATTTAAAGACACTTTTCTACAGCAGTTTGATTTTAAAGAGACAAGTTGAACAACTTCCGATGTGTGCCTCAGTGGAAAGAATGTGCTGCTACAAGCATAATGCAGCTGCAACAAATTCTTAAGTACCTTGTAGTTTGGGTGAAGTTCGATGAAATAAATTCATTACCTGACTTGACTTTTTCTTTGGGTCGAGTACTAGTTTTAGTCATAAAGAATGAGAGAAGAATATCATCTGACCTTAATTGAGACTCTTTGAAGTTGGTTCCATTTCGGTCTTAGAAGAATCTTGAGTGGAGTATCAGTGAGAGGGATAGATCAAATTCTATAAAAACGCATTTTCAGTCCATAATATAGGGGAAGGGGGGAAAGCTTTGAACACATCAGTATTGTTGTAAGCAGTGCATAAAGGAGAAGGCCTTGAATGACACAAAAGGTGAAAAAGTCGAAAACCAAGCGGTGAAAAAGGCACAGGGAAGGCAAAAAGTTTGAAACCGAAAAGCCAAAATTTAAATCAGAGACATCTACCAGGGCAGAGAAACAGGATTCAATTTCCTATTTTTCACTTCAGTTATGATCTGCAACCACAGTTGTCGTCCTTTTATTGATCATCAAAAAAGTTTCAAGTGGAATAATGTAACGTTGTTCTGTCTATAGAACAGATGGACGATTCCTTTAGGTGAAACGGCCCCTATTCTCATCGATCTGTTTTCCCATTCCTGAGTCTATTTATTGTATGAAAATTATGTGTAAAGGGTTCTGAGTTCTGGGAAATGGTGGAGGAATAACTCAGCATTTGGCTGTATAGATTGACAGAGAAATAATTAAATGGCGCAGCTCTGATTTATAAGATTCTTGTGGTATGTGTTTTGGCATGTGTTTGTCTCTCTATTTCATATGTGTCCTGTGATGTTTTGCATTTCATTCATTATCATTTCTAGCTGAATACTTTTAAGTGAGAAAGGTAGAATTCAGTCATTGCTCTGCCTTGAGGAAGTGTTCAGTCTTTATGTGTTTTCTTCTTCCTGGAAAGGATTCATACATTAATGGCCTTTTCAGCTTTCTTAAATAGTCTTTTCACCCCATTTAAATCCAATTCGATTGCTAAAACCTCATGCTAATCTCACCTTATGAAATATCCTGTGCCTTTGGTTAAATCTCTGCTCATGTTGTCCTTGTCCCATGCAGCCCAGCAACTTAGTCATTAAATCAAATATCCCTCATTCAAATTCATTTTACTAGCCTAAATCAGTTCCCATTTTAAGTCATCTCGGACTCTATTGATCATTTTATCGAGATAGACCCGGAGAGAGCCCTCTCTTGTCCTCGTAGGGCTATCTACGAGGCTGAGCTTGGTTTGATGTTGCCTTGAACCTTGCCTTCATTCAGCCTGAGGCAGATTCGAGCGCTAACACCAAGCTTTGATATGGTAGTGGAAATAATCTCAGAGGTGGTGGTACATGCCCAGGGTCCCTATGAGCCCCCTTGAGATCAAAGGTATGTCCCATGCCATGTCCATAATAACGAGATATGGTATCAGTGTAATCCAGCCTTATATGTAACACAAACTCTACATATATGTGCTTGGAAAAATAAATAATTACCTGGTCATGGTGGGGGAACTGGCCCCAAGCTCTAATGAATTGATCATACAGATAAGGGGTTGCATCGACATTCCTAAAATATTTCAGTGGAATCAGACCTCTATGTCTAGCAAGGCGATCCAAAGGGATGTTGAATAACTCCCCACAAACATTAATGTTCTTGGTGGTCTCTTTCACCACCTCCCAAGTATGTGGGACTCTAACCTCATGCCTCCTAATCCTCTTTATGAATTTTACGAGGTGGTTTTGTGGGCCCGACCTCTGATATGTCTTGATCAAACTATTGATGATATCTAGCATCAAAGACAAACTACATCTAGTAGGTGAACTGGAAGGGATGTTATGAATCTCTTGTGTGATCCACGCATGTCGAGTCATAACATCCTCCAATGTGATATGAGTTGTAGCATTGTCCCACGGAGGGATCGGTGCTACACTGTGATCATCAACTTTGCCCTGTTGAGGGTTTGCAAATCATAAACATAATTGAACATATATAATTAACAAACTAGAAGCATAATAACATATACATTAAATTCATACACGTCAATTGAATACAATTTAAATATTAAAGACAATTTCAAGACATAAACGCATAAAGTTTAAAGAGGATTTAAAAATGCAGGAGGTGTACCTGAAACAGGTGAAGAAGTTCCACTGGGGGTAGCATGATCATCAATAGAGACAAAAACACTGCCTGACACTCTGACTAGTGTCAAAGGTATTATCTATGAGTGGAACGTGCACTCTAGGTGGGCTATGTGATCTATCACGAGCTCGACCACGTATAACAGATCCCCTCACATTGTGACAACCTGTAGTTGGGGCACATATATGGGATATCTCTGCAAATTACATATACTATATATAAACTAATCCAAGAAAAAAATGTTGACTAAACTATTACATATAAACTAATCCAAGAAAAAAATGTTGACTTAGAAAGAATGTTGACAAAAAAACTATTTCTAAACTCCAGCAGAATAATCTAGCCTAAAGTCCTAAACTTTAGAGTCCATTTTTTGATAATTTATCAACCAAAGTATGTTGAGTTCCATGTAAACGCAATCGAAAGAAGTGACCAAATCTATCTTCACACTTTTTCTCGTTTCTAAATAATGAATTTTATTCATAAAACATAGATATGTAAATATATATGTAAAAATTTGAAATAAACATATTTACAAAATTAATAAAATTTCATGCCAACTAAATACTCCATTATACTTTAAGTCCTTAATGTTTGACTTTGACACATGACATATACTAGGTGCAAGCACATGAAGGCAATGTTTCTTGTACAACACACTACGTAATGAAACATTATGGTACAAATTAGAAAAGAGTCAAAATGTTTTTATTCACTAGACCAAACGCACTTTTCATGATAGATAGATTTAATGTCTCTATCAATGATGTATTGTTAAAACATGAACATATATATAGTTATATGTTACATTATTATTATTATTATATATTTAATGTTATGTTTTAAATAGTTATGCTATGTTAAATGTTATAGTTATATTATGTTATAGTTATGCACAATACATGTTACACTATATTATATTATACTATGTTATATTACGAATTATGTTAGGTTATGAACTATATATACTGGCATTTGCACCAGATGTTGCAAAGGAAATGATGTAAAGCATAAAGTGTAGAAGAATAACAACATCAACATGTGAATGGACATTGTTGAAAGCAAACATATGTATCATAACTTCAAATTGCACGTGATGATTTCTTTTTGAGTATTCAGAGCAAAAAATGTGAAACAAAAAGTACACAACATTTCAAAGCAAAACGTATAATATTTCATCGAATGGAAAAGAGAGGGCTACAAATTTTTAAGAGTACATTCTTATAAGATGATTGCAGAGACTATAGATATGATACAACATAGAATGTGAAGCCTACAAGTTACATTGTGTTCAAAAGATAAAGCTTAAAAAATACTTCAATCTATTTCCTTTAAAAATAATTAAACATCAAAGACATGCATTTGCGCGCTTGTCACTTGTGGCTTTCAGTTTAAGTTGCTATAGTGATATATTTTTAATTCTCTGTTCGGCTTGGTCTCGTAGCTTTAGGTCTCTACAGGTAAATGTTGTGAATTCTCTTCTATTTCTCTTGTCTCCTTCTGGACAATGACTTCTTTTCTTTTCTTCCTCTACTTCTCCCTTAGGCATAAAGCTTGTCAGCCAACCGCCCATTTGTTTGTTGTTTGGTGGTTAGGGCCACAAACACTCAATTAGCTCAGTTGCATTCCATTGTCTACCTTTGTTTTGTGAAGGAAAACTGCAATTGGAGGACTAAGTGGGTCTTGATTACCTTTGCGGCTCCACAAGTGTCATTTCAACTTGCTTATTTGCATTGAGTAATCCCTTGGCCTGATTGGCCTAAACCATATATATCTTTTGGTTACCTTTATAAGTATGAACCACAAATGGTTTTCCACCTTTATTCAATATATATTTATGTGGTGTAATGAAGTTGTGGCATCATGAACCCACAAATAACATAATGAGCGCTACCAAAGAACAACTTACAGAAATCTAATGGGATTATGATCACATTCTACTTCATCTTCGAAAGGAATTGAGATGACAAATTTGACATTAGATCGCCTTGTGACTTGGAGTTCACCGCCCTTGTGGTGCATTCTCAATGGATAGGGTTCCAAATTCTTATGGGTCTTCAATCACAATTTTTGCACTAACGCCCTTGAGATTAGATTATTTTTACGTTCCTTTGGGATTTCCATTTCTCCATTATAGCCTTCTCACAGTGGTCATAGAGGTTCTTTACCTTAAAGAAGGCTAGTTCTCTTCTAAGGTAGCATTGTAAAGCTCCTTCCCTAGATTACGAATTGTTGATCCTCAAGCTCGAGGTCAAACGATATAGCTTTTTTTATTAACTCAATAATGTAATCTTGGATGCTTTACCCCTTCTCCAACCACTATGCTTAATGACTTGCATAGAAATCTTGGCGAATGTTGTAGCCAGTAGATCCAGAGATATAGCACCTGAGGTCTCTGGGAAAGTACAGATGTTATATGTTAAAACAGAGAAAATTAAAAAAGAACATCTAATGGGTGTATAGTGACACCTAAAATTATAAATTACAGTGAACTGAAGTACAATGTTTGTTCCTAGTCTTTCCCTTTCTGTGGGTTTTATTTGTGTGGTTGTTTAGCATAATTAAATGCATATGTAATGTAATCTTGGATGCTTTACCCCTTCTCCAACTACTATGCTTAATGACTTGCACAGAAATCTTGGCGAATGTTGTAGCCAATAGATCCAAGGATATAGCACCTGAGGTCTCTGGGCAAGTACAGATGGTATATGTTAAAACAGAGCAAATTAAAACAGAACTTCTAATGGGTGTACAGTGACACCTAAAATTATAAATTACAGTGAACTGAAGTACAATGTTTGTTTCTAGTCTTTCCCTTTCTGTGGGTTTTATTTGTGTGGTTGTTTAGCATAATTAAATGAATATGTTTTATTTGTGTGGTTGTTTAGCATAATTAAATGCATATGTTGTTTATGTAGGTGAACAATTCTTCCAGCAAAAGCAGAAATAACAACATAGAAATAAAGAAAGAAACATAGTGAACAAGTATTCAAACAGAGATCACACTGACTTTTTAACTGGAGAAAAACCCTCTTAGGAATTGAAAAAATCCAATGTATATTCATAAAATACATGCATTTGCGCACTTGTCACTTGTGGCTTCCATTTTAAGTTGCTACAGCGATATATTGTTAATTCTTGGTTCGACTTGGTCTCATAGCTTTGGGTCTCTACAGGTAAATGTTATGAATGCTCTACTATTTCTCTTTTCTCCTTCTGGAAGATGACTTCTTTTCTTTTCTTCCTTTACTTCTCCCTTAGGCAAAAATCTTGTTGGCCAACTGCCCATTTATTTTTTGTTTGGTGGTTAGGCCCACAAACACTCAATTGGATCGGTTGCATTCCATGGTCTACCTTTGTTTTTTGAAGGAAAACAACAATTTGAAGACTCAGTGGGTCTTGATTACCTTTGCGGCTCCACAAGTGTCATTTCAACTTGCTTGTTTGCATTGAGTAATCCCTTGGCCTGATTAGCCTAAACAATATATATATTTTGGTTACCTTTATAAGTATGAACCACAAATAGCTATCCATCTTTATTCAACATATATTTATGCGGTGTAATGAAGTATGTGGCATCACGAACCCACAAATAACATAATAAGTGCTACCAAAGAACAGATTACAAAAATATAATGGGATTATGATCACATTCTACTTCATCTTCGAAAGGAGTTGAGATGGAAAATTTGACCATGGAAAAGTAGGACTTCCATCATGTGGGCTTACAACTCAATCTACTAGTGAATTTATTCTAAATTTGGTTGCACCAATCCATCTTTCCCCTGGTTGATTTCCATCACAAACAACAGAACTAGTGTTTGCATTGTCAAGTCTAGAGGAAACGTGTTGCTCAGCCCTAGCAATGTTTAGGTCTGTTTTGTCATTGCCTGTCACACGCATCTAATTTATGGAGTCTATCTTGTCAGATTCATCTCTTTTGCTGCCAGATTTAATCACATTAGTTGATTTGATCGATACTATAGATGAAACCACTCTTACAACATTGTTCATTTCTTTCTTAGCATCTGTTGTTGTTTCCGGTATTAATGAATTTATTCTAAGGACAATGACAAGCACTATATCAGGTCTACTTAAGGTTTGAAAATTTGTTATAGGCTGCACTCTTGATGTACTATTTTTCTTTGGAGTCGAGACATATGACAGTGGACCCAAACTTGTAGGAAGATTCTTTGAAGAAAAGGTTATTCCAGCTTTGTTTATGTCTGCTAGAAATACCTTCAAAGGCTACACAGTAGTAGCAAAAGCAAAAAACATAACTTAGTTTCTTCAAATAATACAACCAATAAAATGAAAGCCAAAAATAGAAAAAGGAACCCAATACTATAGTCCAATTATCTTAATTATGCTACAAAATGGAACCATGTAAACCAGGTCATGATATTTGTTCTTTCTACTTTTGATCCAGGTGGATGTTGGTGGCCACCCACCTATCCCATTTGGACCCCCACAATTGTCTCTTTCAGCTTTTTCAATTTCCTAAATTGTAGCACAGTTTACTATTTTTAGTAGTTTTTTGGGTCCTGAACTTCCGGAGCCGTTTTGAGGCCCTAAACGACATTTTTTGGGAAATTTGGGGCAACATGGGTCCATGGACCGATGTTGCCTTCCAAAGTGGTAGTACTCGGATAGATATTTCTAACGAGCTATTGTACGCGTCAAACAGAGATCGTATGCCAAAGTTACGACCTCGGGAAATTGATGTACCAATTTACCCAAACGAGGCCCACAATTTGGTGTTTCATCTTCTAGGGTTAGGTTTTGGAATGTGAAGGGTTTCCATTGTTTCTCAAAAATAAATAGGCCTTCGAGCCTCATTGTAATGCAGTTGAAAAACAGTTTAGAGGCATGTAGCCGACACATCTCTTCTCAGAGATAAGCTACCATCGCCCTAGCTGGTTTATTTCCATTTCTGGTTGTAAGCATATTTCAGTATTTTCCATTAATGAAATGAAGTATTATTTCCGCTGCATCTCTGTATTTATGGTTATCGCATCTCTGTATCTATGGTTATCTTTGTAATCTATTGCGTTCCTGTTTAAATCTGGATCAGTGGTATCAGAGCGGTCTGCTTTTTCTCTGTTTTTCTTTGCATGTCCCCAACGAGGTCGGGATATAAGGAGTTAGGGCTTGAACTGGTCGAACCTTTGCAAGACCAGCCTCACAAATCCCAACGGCCTCCCATGGCGGATGAGAAGAAAGACGAGGGGGCGGGAGATCCTATCAAAATCTTGCTCGAAGAAGCGCTCGAGCGGCAAAGGAACGCGATGATGGATAGCTTTGCGCAGATCCTTCAGCAGCTACCCAGAGGGGATGCATCGGCTTCCAACAACTACTCTGGAAACGCCACACCATTTAAGGTACAAGTTAATTTTGAAATCCCCATCTTTGAGGGTCAAATAGACGCAGATGCCGTAGATAAATGGTTAAATCTGCTAGATGGGTATGTTTTTGTTCACGAATTTTCAAGTCGGGAAAAGATTGTTTTCGCTCTTCTCAAAGCAGCCCCCCACGTCAAGGACTGGTGGGAAACCTACTGTGAGCGGAAGGATGAAAGTACAGGCTCACTATTTTCAGCCGCACCCACTTGGAATGACTTCCGGGATGCCATCTGTTAGTGTCAGTCTTTCTAGCCTTCCTCCAGTGATCAAATATGCTCTTACAAAGTGGTCTCAAAGTGTCCAGGTCAAATTTTGTCATTTCAAAGAGTTTTCAAGCAAAATTTGGTTACTAGGCATTAGGTCTAGGGTTTGCTTTCACTCCTTCTAAAGTTGTCCAAATGTCGATCCATGTCATCATTATGCTGATTCTATCATCATTCATAGGGTTGTCATTATCATTTCAGTGTCTAATGAGTCATTTTACACCTTGTTCATGCTTCAGTTGCGCCTAGGCAAGGTCATTTCCCTCTCCTAGGGTTTTGAAAGCTAATTTCTCTTGGATGGTCAAATCATTAGCAAAACTTGTATCCAGAGGTTCATACACCTTCCCCTATCTTTCATGTACCTTATCAAACACTTCCCATCACTGAGATCCCCCAAATTCCTCATTTTTGCACAAACCCTAGTTTCTTGCCACAACTTGGCAATTTTCTAGGCTAGGCTTGTGTTTTGCTCTTTTGGACCCCTTCCCCTCACTCCATCTCTAAGATTCCACTTTCCCCTACTTCCTAACATCCCTTCCTATTTCCCAAAATTTCCCCAAAAATTTAGAAGCCCCTTATCCCCTTCATTTCGCTTCATTTCCACAAAATTTCTTGTTTCACACATCGGGATAAGTTTCACTCAAAAGATGTTTCAGAGCCATAAAAGATGAATTTTGGAAAACTGAGAGAGGTTTTTGTCCACAACATGCCAAAGAAGAAAACCCTCCCTCACGTTTTACACAGGTGTCATGGTTTTAGAGAAATGTCAAAAATACAATCGCCTCGCGAGAATTGATGCACCTCTGAAGTGACCTTGGGAAAATCAAGTTTTCTCCTAGCTTGGTTGGCCAAATAAATTTCTTGGTGAGTCAAAGGATAACTAGACAAAAATATATTTCCAATGAGCTATCATGAGCTCAATTTGGAGTTGAGGAAGGCATTCAAATGTTGACTGCAACAACACTCTTCCTTGAGGCAACCTCATTTGGCACATTTTGACCAGTCTTGGGAGATTTGATTTTTGACAAGGCAAATGAACTCCAAATTGAAAAATTCTGGTTGTGTTGGAAATTAGACTCAAATACCTTTCCAACGCGCTATCCTGCGCCCAATTTCAACACCAGGAAGGCCTCCAAAAGCCTCCTGCAAAATGCACTATGTAGCTAGGTGCGCGACGCATTGGGTACAGCGTGCGGCGCATCAGGCACAAAAACACAGTGAAAGATTACACGCGTGCGGCGCATCAGAGGCGCGTGGCGTGTTGGGTGAGGCACGCGGCGCACTGGGTATTAAGCCCGAAATTTGCTTGGAAAGGCATCAAATCGCCTCCTCTCCGTACAAATTTGCAGGTAGGCTCACATCCACCACTTGTGCTTGGCTTTTGAAAGATAAATGTAATGGGTTCATGAAAAGTTTGTCGTGGATATCCAAGTTTGAAGCACTCCTTTTGTCAATATAAAAAGTGTTGTAGGGTTTGAAAACAATGTGTTACTAAGGTTGTATTCTTCCTCATTTCCCTTTGGCATATTTGGCACTTGAAGACAAAGACATCAAACCTTCATTCCTCATTTTCAACAAATCTAACATACACTTGGCATAGACTTTCAATACCATGGAGGCGGGCACCAATACATCATATGACCAAGACAACGACTCTACAACAGAATTGCATGCACCGGGAGGGCACTAAAATGTCGAAAAGGGAGGATAGACTCCGAATCTTGGCCGAAGCCTCTTTGGCTGAGCATGTCACTTGATGAGGCACCTTCAGCCCAAATTTCAACAAGTTTGGGGAAAAATTTGTCAATTTTGAAATTTTTGTGTAAAAAACAGGTTTTTTGGCTCAACGCGTAGCGCGCCGCGTGCGACCCATAAGATTGGGAGGTCCAAATCACAAATGGTTTTCATTTTTGGATTTGTCATGATGAAATATACATACTCAGCTATTGCCAAGGCATTTCATCAAGGTTTGGGTCCCCAAAAGGTCAAAAAACATGCAAAAAATGACCTCACTGCCCCTTTTTGGACACACAGGAAGCAGTCTTGGGATAATGCACTTTTGGAGGGGCAAATGGACATCAAATTGGGAAATTCCACTTGGGTTGGAAAGTAGACATCCAGGGTTTTCCAACAAGCCAACCTGAGCTCAATTTGGATGTCGGGAAGTGCCCCAAATGCAGGTGGAAAGGCGCGCGGCGCATCAGGGTTTTTGGCATAATTTTCATCTTCAGCTCAGGAAACGAAGCCAGTTTGACCAGTTTTGACTTGTGATGGGATTTTTCACCCTTCTTGATGTAATTAATGGAACTTTATGTTGACTTGACACTTATTTACTTACTCTAGATGATTCATTCATAAAATAGCAAAAATTTAATAAATGAATTGGTTTCCTAGCTTATAGAGGCAAGTTGTTTTGACTGCCTAGATTGTAGTGCTTTGTTTAGAATTGGTTGAAACAGCTCCTAGGATGATGAGCTCGACCCATAGAGGCAAGGGAAATGTGTTAGCTTGCCTATATTATGTATTTTCTTAGTCATTTTCAGAGTTTGACTCTTGGGAATAGCTTGATACACTATTGTACATATTTTATCTGCAATTTTGGCAAAGGATAGACCAGGGTTTTGCAGCACTATTTGGGATTCATGTGGCCTTATGTGTTGATGGTGTGTTTCTCTCAGTACTTGTAAGTTGTGTATGTGTACCACTTTCCTTATTTAATCTTCTGCAATTAAACAAATGAAGTGTTAAGGAAGAATCCATAAATTTGCTATGCTCTACCTTTAAGTCTGTTTAATTTTCTATGTTTTCTTCAGTTTAAGGAGAATCCTTGAGACTTCCTTGCTCTCCTTAGCTCCTCACCTGTTAGGTCTATTCATTCAATCACTTTAAAGGCATCAAAACAAATTGCCTATCTTGCCCCAAGTAGACCTTTGCAAAAGTTGTGCCTCATCCCTGCACCCAAAATTGCCTTTCCCTTGAATTCAACAAAACTTCAAAAAATAAATTCCATAGTCCTTGTACTTCATACCTAGCCTAAAATTAGTCATCAATTCAGTCATCTTGAGCCTCTTTGATTACCTTTTGCCGAGATTGACCGGAGAGAGCCCTCTCCTGTCCTCGTAGGGCTAGCTACGAGGTTGAGCTTGGTTTGATGTTGCCTCGAGTTTTGCCTTCCTCAGCCTGAGGCAAATTCGAACGCTAACATAGTGGTGACCATACTGGGGAAGAACAAATGGTTTGCTTGTTGATGTCATTTGTTTTATAAGCTACAGACGGAGCCTGAAGATTAGCCAGGTAGCCTTCGAAACGCTTTTGCTTTGCATTAGCGGAAGTAGATAAACGTTGCTTCAGTGAATATCCGGTTTAGCTTGTAATCGTGACATTTAACTTGTTAATTGCCCCAGTACATGTATCAAGTTTAGATCTGATTGTTGATGGTGTACAACGATCAGACACTGGCAAGGCTGAAATCATTCACCTGGCGACTCCTTTCATGAAGAATCCAGCAACCTGTGCTTCATGGTGACTTCACTGCAGAGAGATCAGTAGCTATGAGATTTTCAAGATGGACCGAATCACAAGAAGATATGCTCCCATGAGCCGAGATCACATTCCAGGTTTTCCGAATAAGATGCCCAAGATAGATTGGTCAAGGAATCTGCCTACATTTAATGATGATGGTAAGAAGGATGATGCTTTTCATCTAGTTAGATTTCATATGCATATTCGCAAGTTGAAGGTGGATTTTCCTGAAGATTGCTTGATGAAGATATTCCTGGCCACTCTGGAAGGTGAAGCCCAATCCTAGTATGAAAATTTGCCGCTGGCCTGTATTTACTGTTTAAAGGATTTTCATGCCTTGTTCATTGAAAGATATCAAGCATCTTATCCATCATTAAATTTAGTTCATGACTGTTGCAAACATGCTTCTACTTTTATTGAAAGCCTTGAGAAATATTATGAAGATGATAATTTTATGGATGATGAGATCATGGAGGCTCTGTATGAGAATCCATTTCAGCAGCATAAAGAAAACTTAGAGGATACTTGTCCAGATGATCAGGACATCTTGCAGCAGAATCAAGATCAGCAGGCTGAAGATGGTCATATGGTGGAAGATGATGAAAGAGAGGGTTCTATTTCAGATCTGCCCACAGAAGAAGACAGCGTGCAGGGTAGTCAAGATTCAATTTCAGAATGTGATGCAGTCAAGTCAGCTATTTCAGATCAACATTCAGATCATGATGACCAAGAATACCTTGTGCTGAATCCCATCAAAGAGAGCTCTGCTGTTGAGATCATAGATAGAGTTTTGGATTCAGATGTTCATAAAAAACAGAATGAGATCTTTGTGCAAGTAAGTGATAAATCTCCTTTCAATAACTCAGTAATAAATGATAGTTTGAATGCCCTGTCATATGAAGATAATTACTGTTTAAGCAGAAGAAAACAAAAAGCATTGTCTCCTTTGTCTGAAGATGAGATAGATCTACTTTTGAGAGGTCTTGTTACAGCCCAAGCTACAGCAGATTTGCAGTGCACACATAGTCAGGAAAGTGTTGGTGAAACTTCTTCCTCTTTTGAAAAAGATGACTGTCTTATAATCAGTTTTGTAGACCAGCAAAAAGATAATTTTTTCTTTCACAAAGATGATAAGGTTGACATGTTTGATAATCTCAAATATTGTTTTTTGTTTAAGAATGACCTACAGCACATTCACACCACAAAAGATCAAAACATTCAGGATTTCCATTCAGATTCCTCTTCATATGTTTCATGTGCTGAAATGTTTTTCCAAGAAGAGATCTGCTCATCCATTTGTTTAGAGTTTTTTGAAGCCTATGAGCATACTTTTACTGAAGCACATGATGAAGGCAGATCAGAATTTGAAACAAAGGACACCTTGTTCTTTCAGCAGGAGGTGGCAGTGGCAAATCTTCATGTTTTTCACGATCCTCTAGCAAGTTTGTTGCAGCCAACAGTGAAAATGTTTATTACAGTGTTTTGTTGCAGCCATGGTCAACTATGTTTTTGGATGCCCAGTGATAGGTTTGTACTGTTGACCAGAAGTTCTGATAGGAAGAATCAGTCAAGAAGCCATCTTCTTGATTGGTTGCATTGGCATTTTGATATAGTTTGAGGATATATTGTCTTGTAAGAAACACAGGTGGCCATGTACTGCCACCAAGCTTTTGTTTTAAGTTTCAGGTCTTAGTATTTATGAGTACAGTTTGTCGAGTCAGTTGATTAGTCCTTTCAGTTTTAAAATTGAGTCATCAGTTTTTAGTCACGCATTTTAGTTTGAGTTTTTCACTCCATTGCCCAATGGACGAAGGCACTGTCTGCTCTCCCAAAGATCTGTCGTTCTTGGCACCTCCAAGGAGCTACCATCCCCATTGGAGCCAATGTTAGTGTCAGTCTTTCCAGCCTTCCTCCAGTGATCAAATATGCTCTTACAAAGTGGTCTGAGAGTGTCCAGGTCAAATTTTGTCATTTCAAAGAGTTTTCAAGCAAAATTTGGTCACTAGGCATTAGGTCTAGGGTTTACTTTCACTCCTTCTAAAGTTGTCCAAATTTCGGTCCATGTCATCATTTTGCTGAGTCTATCATCATTCATAGGGTTTTCATTATCATGTCAGTGTCTAATGAGTCATTTTACACCTTGTTCATGCTTCAGTTGTGCCTAGGCAAGGTCATTTCCCTCTCCTAGGGTTTTGAAAGCTAATTTATCTTGGATGGTCAAATCATTAGAAAAACTTGTATCCAGAGGTTCATACACCTTCCCCTATCTTTCATGTACCTTATCAAACACTTCCCATCACTGAGATCCCCCAAATTCCTCATTTTTGCACAAACCCTAGTTTCTTGCCACAACTTGGAAATTTTCTAGGCTAGGCCTATGTTTTGCTCTTTTGGACCCCTTCCCCTCACTCCATCTCTAAGATTCCACTTTCCCCTACTTCCTAACATCCCTCCCTACTTCCCAAAATTTCCCCAAGAATTTAGAAGCCCCTTATCCCCTTCATTTCGCTTCATTTCCACAAAATTCCTTGTTTCACACATCGGGATAAGTTTCACTCAAAAGATGTTTCAGAGCAATAAAAGATGAATTTTGGAAAAATGAGAGAGGTTTTTGTCCAAAACATGCCAAATAAGAAACACCTCCCTCACTTTTTACACAGGTGTCATGGTTTTAGAGAAATGTCAAAAATACAATCTCCTCGGGAGAATTGATGCACCTCTGAAATGACCTTGGGAAAATCAGGTTTTCTCCTAGCTTGGTTGGCCAAATAAATTTCTTGGTGAGTCAAAGGATAACTAGACAAAATTATCTTTCCAATGAGCTATCATGAGCTCAATTTTGAGTTGAGGAAGGCATTCAAAAGTTGACTGCAACAGCACTCTGCCTTGAGGCAGCTTCATTTTGGCACATTTTGACCAATCTTGGGAGATTTGATTTTTTACAAGGAAAATAAACTCCAAATTAAAAAATTCTGGTTGTGTTGGAAAGTAGACTCAAATACCTTTCCAACGAGCTATCCTGCGCCCAATTTTGACACCGGGAAGGCCTCCAAAAGCCTTCTGCAAAATGAACTATGTAGCTGGGTGCGCGCTACGCATTGGGTAAGGCGCGCGGCGCATCAGGCACAAAAACACAGTAAAAGATTACATGCGCGCGACGCATCAGAGGTGCGTGGCGCACTGGGTACTAAGCCTAAAATTTGTTTGGAAAGGCATCAAATCGCCTCCTCTCTGTACAAATTTGCAGGTAGGCTCACATCCACCACTTGTGCTTGGCTTTTGAAAGATAAATGTAATGGGTTCATGAAAAGTTTGCCGTGGATATCCAAGTTTGAAGCACTCCTTTTGTCAATATAAAAAGTGTTGTAGGGTTTGAAAACAATGTGTTACCAAGGTTGTATTCTTCCTCATTTCCCTTTAGCATATTTGGAACTTGAAGACAAAGACATCAAACCTTCATTCCTCATTTTCAACAAATCTAACATACACTTGGCACAGACTTTCAATACCATGGAGGCGGGCACCAATACATCATATGACCAAGAAAACGACTCTACAACAGAATTGCATGCACCGGGAGGGCACTAAAATGTCGAAAAGGGAGGATAGACTCCGAATCTTGGCCGAAGCCTCTTTGGCTGAGCATGTCACTTGATGAGGCACCTTCAGCCCAAATTTCAACAAGTTTGGGGAAAATTTTGTCAATTTTGAAATTTTTGTGTAAAAAACAGGTTTTTTGGCTCAACGCGTAGCGCGCCGCGCGCGACCCATAAGATTGGGAGGTCAAAATCACAAATGGTTTGCATTTTTGGATTTGTCATGATGAAATATACATGCTCAGCTATTGCCAAGGCATTTCATCAAGGTTTGGGTCCCCAAAAGGTCAAAAAACATGCAAAAAATGACCTCACTACCCCTTTTTGGACACACAGGAAGCAGTCTTGGGAGAATGCACTTTTGGAGGGGAAAATGGACATCAAATTGGGAAATTCCACTTGGGTTGGAAAGTAGACATCCAGGGCTTTACAACAAGCCAACCTAAGCTCAATTTGGATGTCGGGAAGTGCCCCAAATGCAGGTGGAAAGGCGCGTGGCGCATAGGGCTCAGGCGCGCGGCGCATCAGGGTTTTTGGCATAATTTTCATCTTCAGCTCAGGAAACGAAGCCAGTTTGACCAATTTTTACTTGTGATGGGATTTTTCACCCTTCTTGATGTAATTAATGGAAATTTATGTTGACTTGACACTTATTTACCTACTCTAGATGATTCATTCATAAAATAGCAAAAATTTAATGAATGAATTGGTTTCCTAGCTTATAGAGGCAAGTTGTTTTGACTGCCTAGATTGTAGTGCTTTGTTTAGAATTGGTTGAAACAGCTCCTAGGATGATGAGCTCGACCCTAGAGGCAAGGGAAATGTGTTAGCTTGCCTATATTATGTATTTTCTTAGTCATTTTCAGAGTTGGACTCTTGGGAATAGCTTGATACACTATTGTACATATTTTATCTGCAATTTTGGCAAAGGATAGACCAGGGTTTTGTAGCACTATTTGGGATTCATGTGGCCTTATGTGTTGATGGTGTGTTTCTCTTAGTACTTGTAAGTTGTGTATGTGTACCACTTTCCTTATTTAATCTTCTGCAATTAAACAAATGAAGTGTTAAGGTAGAATCCATAAATTTGCTATGCTCTGCCTTCAAGTTTGTTTAATTTTCTATGTTTTCTTCAGTTTAAGGAGAATCCTTGAGACTTCCTTGCTCTCCTTAGCTCCTCACCTGTCAGGTCTATTCATTCAATCACTTTAAAGGCATCAAAACAAATCGCCTATCTTGCCCCAAGTAGACCTCTGCAAAAGCTGTGCCTCATCCCTGCACCCAAAATTGCCTTTCCCTTGAATTCAACAAAACTTCAAAAAATAAATTCCATAGTCCTTGTACTTCATACCTAGCCTAAAATTAGTCATCAGTTCAGTCATCTTGAGCATCTTTGATTACCTTTTTCCGAGATTGACCAGAGAGATCCCTCTCCTGTCCTCGTAGGGCTAGCTACGAGGCTGAGCTTGGTTTGATGTTGCCTCGAGTTTTGCCTTCTTCAGCCTGAGGAAAATTCGAACGCTAACACCATCAAGGAGCAGTACTACCCTGTCGGAAGCTATGAGGACAAATACATCAAATGGACCACACTGCGGCAGGGTAGCAAGATGTGCCGGAGTTCACAAACATTTTTCATACCCTTCGCACGTAGTTGGGTATCAAAGACTCTTAGCTGCATCTGGTACTCAAATACCGCTACTGCCTACACAGATACATCCAAGAAGAGATGGGGTTCTTGAACATCTCCTCACTCGGCACAGCATACCGATACGCTGTCAAAATCGAGCAAAAGTTCAAACAGCAGAAGCGAGACTTTGGATCTGCAAATCCGAAGCCCAAAGGACAAAGCCAAGTCGGGGTGACCCAAGACAACCCATCAAAGCCGCAAGAAAAGATCAACACCACGAAGCCGAAGAAGGACACAGGAAACTGGTGTGAGTTCCACAAGAGTCCCACTCATAACACAAGTGAGTGTCGAACCAAGCAGTCGCTGGTGGCTGAGTTGAAGGCTTCCGAATCAGATGCATGTTCTGAACCTGAGCCAGAACCTGACAAGGGGAATGACAAAGGGAAGCAGATCATTGATGCGGATCCCAGCGCCACTATTGCCACTGCCAAGATCCAGAAGAATGACCCTGCAGATCCAGAAGAGGGGGAGCGTCTTTTCCACTCACAGATGTGGGTGAAGGGTTCGCCACTGCAATTCATTATCGACAGTGGCAGCCAAAAGAACCTCATTTCAGCAGAGGTCGTGAAGCGGTTGGGCCTACCGACTACACCACACCCGCAGCCGTACAGTATCGGGTGGCTTCACGAAGGACGAGATCTGAAAGTTTGCCAGCAATTCCGCCTTCCCTATAGCATCAAACCCTTCACAGACGAGGTATTGTGTGATGTTACACCTCTGGATGTTTGTGATGTATTATTAGGCCAGCCATACTTGTGGAGGTGACATGCTGTGTATGAGTCCAGGCCTCGTGCTGTCATTATTTCTTTGAATAATTCATTATACAGGATACCAGAGGTAGCCCCACCTACTGCCACCTCTTTGATCACTACTAATAAAGGCAGCAAGCTCATCTCCCAGACCAGGAAATTCATCTATATGGGGAAGATCGTTGCTACATCCATGGCCCCCGCAAAGGGTTCCTCCACGCAGCAACAGTAGCAAAGGGATACGGTCATGACAGAACACAGGAACAACTTCTCCTCACCCACAGGGGTACCACACAAGCTTCAGGTGGGCAACAAAGTCTGGTTGCATCTGCAAAGAGAACGCCTTACCAGAACCCATCAGAAACTTAGACCACTCCGACATGGTCCTTACACCAGTACCAAGGCTACGAGCAACAATGCTTTGAAGCACATCATTCCTCCATTCCTTCGCTTGCACCGAGTGTTCAATGTGGACCGTCATCGACCATGCTTCCCACCATTTCTGAACACATCAAAGATTGCAGAACAGCTCACCAGGGACCAAGTTCAGTAGATGGAGGAACTCAACGCAATGGGAACCATTGCTTCCTAAGGGGGGAGGAATGATCCAGGTGGATGTTGGTGGCCACTGACCTATCCCATTTGGACCCCCACAACTGTCTCTTTCAGCTTTTTCAGTTTCCTAAATTGTAGCACAGTTTACTATTTTTAGTAGTTTTTCGGGTCCTGAACTTCCAGAGCCGTTTTGAGGCCCTAAACGATGTTTTTGCCTCACAAAGTGGTATTACTCGGATAGATCTTTCTAACGAGCTATTGTACACGTCAAACGAAGATCGTATGCCAAAGTTACGACCCCGGGAAATTGATGTACCAATTTACCCAAACGAGGCCCACAATTTGGGGTTTCATCTTCTAGGGTTAGGTTTTGGAATGTGAAGGGTTTTCCATTGTTTCTCAACAATAAATAGGCCTTCGAGCCTCATTGTAACGCAGTTGAAAAACAGTTCAGAGGCATGTAGCCGAGACATCTCTTCTCAGAGATAAGCTACCATCGCCCTAGCTGGTTTATTTCCATTTCTGGTTGTAAGCATATTTCAGTATTTTCCATTAATGAAATGAAGTATTATTTCCGCTGCATCTTTGTATTTATGGTTATCGCATCTCTATATCTATGGTTATCTCTGTAATCTATTGCGTTCCTGTTTAAATCCGGATCAACTTTAAAATAGGAAAGTGAAAAGAGTGGGGCAGTAGTAAGTACAAAGTAAATCAGATATTAATATTCCATTGCAAATCCATCCCCTGCTGTTTTTTTCTTTTCAAGGTATGCATGTGGTGGTTGCATCAATGACCTTTTTTAATTAAGGCCTTGTACACATTGTTAGTATTAGGAGCAAGGAAGTTTTAATTCAAAACAAGAAATTCTATAAATGAGAAAGTTAGTCTTGAACACATTGTTTTTGGGAAATTATGTTAGAATTTAAGTTCAACACTGCCAATTCATTGGGATACATGTTTTTATTTTTGGAAAATGATCTTTCAATGTAGGTATGTTTTAAAGTTTACATATATATTGCATGTTTACCATGAAAGGTTGTGTGTTTGTATTTCAGATAATTGGAGTTCATGCCATGATTTTCAATCCGGATGGAAGGACTCTGTTAACTGGATTGCATGAAAGTTTGAAGGTGGGGGCCTCTTTTGGTGCAATGCATTTTATCTATGCTAGTATTAAAATGTTTGGGGTGGCAATTCTTTTAATCCTCTTATAAGGGCCATTTGTAAAATATCTTGCATTGGATAGCAAGTGTTTTCCTGGGAACCTTTAATATGTTATGATGCAGTCGATGTTGGTTGGTCTAAATTGGCTGACCTCAACATACATGAAGGAAAGCTTCTTGGTTGTTCATACGATCAAATTTGTGTTGGTGTATGGGTTGTGGACATTTCTGTATGAATAAGTGGTATCCTTTTATCAATCCATGCACTGATTATATGTCTTCATGACTTTTATCTTCCGTTGATTGTATTCTGTGGTGCTAGTATAAACATAATCATGCAATCCGGATCACATAGAGAGGAAACTGTGATCTATTCAGCTTGTTTGGCAGCTATTCTTTCAACTTGAGTTGCAAAATGTGGGTTTGCATGAGTAAGCTTGAGCATATGAAATCAAAATGGATCATTCTTGCTCCGTAAGTACCAATAAATCTTGGATCGGTAACAAAGGTCAACAGATTAACACTCCAAACCTTAAGCCCCTGAAAGGCTTCCTGAAATATGAGTTGTGAGAATTAAAGTAAAACAAATGGAACTTCAACATGTTAATCACACTATAACACAAGTCTTTTACTTGCAAATCCATTCCAAACACCAAAATTTCAGCCTTTTACTTGCAAATCGATTCCTAACACCAAAATTTCAACCTTTTACTTGCAAATCGATTCCCAACACCAAAACTCCACAGGCCGGAGTTGGTGATTTGAAATGCAAAATGTGCACAAAGAAATGATGGATGAATAACCTTAAGACAAGTTCTTGCATTCAAATCACGGAATGGGTAATCGTGTGGGTAGCAGTGGTTGTTATCTCTCCAACAGGTAGCTAATTTATAATAACATCATCCACATTAAAGGCAGAAATTACTGATGCCATAGGCACAACAGTAAGTGCTACCAACAGGGTATGCATAATAGTCATCGCACTTTGTTGGAAGTGTGACTAGAGATGGAGGGGAAGGGCCAGGGTTTGGAGGATTACACCCATTCTTAATCGGATATGAATGGCTACATTGCGATTCGACATTTTCCAAATGAACTGTCATTGTTTCTTTGCAACCTGATGTACCCTTCTCACCCTAGCTTGGTCCCCATGATTTCTTTACAATCCAGTAGTCCACATCAGCTGACCCATAACCCACCAGCGTCACACCATGATCCAAACTAGTTCCACAATTTCCAGTAAATACACCCTGTCACCCCCAAAAAACCAACAAAACCATTGATCAGTTGACTTGCAATGCATGCATGTGCAAAAAATATGTATTGGAATACCATGTAGATAAAATCTATGCAAAGAATTGGACACTTACAGATTTGCAAAACTGAAAGTCCCTTCCACCACCTTCCATGGCCACACTGATTGGCTGATGTGCTACAACATTCTGTAATGACTTCTCATCATTGGTTGGCACATCTTCATAGCCATCAATTGTTACTACATGGGAAATTTTCTGCAAAACACATATTTATGCTTTATACATATATTGATAATATCCAAAATATTCCCTGTGAACCAATAAAGTTATTTCATTGATAGATATTGCAATCCCCTATAGATACCAGTGCAATGAAACTTTACCCATTTAACTCGAAAGGTTTTTCCGACACAAATTATCAGGGAAAAAAATGGTTATTCTGAGGGAAAAAATAAAAATAAAGCAAAGAAAAATTAGGCTAAGAGAGACGAATGAATTTCTGCACACAATGATGTAGTTGCATGTCAGGGTCTTGAGGTTGTATTCATAGAGGCTAGGTGTTATTGTCCTAAGGTTGTATTCATAGAGGCTAGGCCAAAAACCTTGAATATTGCAAGATTTTTTCCTGTTTCATAAGATTGTATTGTATTTATAGAATTTAGATTCATCATAAAACAGAGAAACCAAAACATGCACAAGATTCAGAAAGACAAGCAATGCCAGCACATTCAAACACCTAAAAAACAAAAAATCGGTGGAGGGATTCAACGATTGATGTATTACAAGGGCCTATGCACAGACCTAAAAGACTTGTTCATCATATACACCAGGAGAAGTTTGCAGTGCTGATGAGCCCCAATTTTTGGTACAATTTGGGCTCATTTGGCCTACTTACCTTGCTCAACCATTCATCTTTTATCACTTATGCATTCATTTCTTAGTATATTCGTGTTATTTGTAGGAAGAAGGGCAGGCATTATATCTATGTGGCTAATACATGATGATTTCAGGTTTTTGGCATTAAAGAGAGCAAAAGACCACGCAAATGGAGACAAGGAGACAACAAAGGTGACATTGCGGGTTCATAGGGAGGTTGTCCACAGTCTTGATGACCTTCCTCGTGATTTTCACCTTAACTCCGAGCTCCAACAGCTCTCCCCCACCGAGCTTAAAGCAGCCAACATGTTCTACAGGATCAGCAGTTTACAGCAGTTTGACTTTCAGTTGGACAGCCAAGCTCCACGAATGGAGGAAGCCAGCTTGATCTTCATTGTGTATAAATATGAAGGCCGTAGCCTTTGATAGAAGCTTTTTTGAACTTTTGAACTGATATTGTAATTTCTGAGCACGAGCTACAGCTCGGTGTTTGTTTTTTGTAAGCCAGTTTTGGCATGACATTAGACTCTTGATTATGAATAAAGGCAACCAGATTTGGATCTAATTCTGAGCTTTTAAGGGAGCTATATCTCTCAGGTTAGGGCCCAACCTAAGAGCAATAGACCTCCTCTTCTTGTAGTGTTATTTGCCTTTCTTTCCAGCACTTTGTTTCCTTGTTTGATATGCATTTCAAGAACACAGTCTGTTGATTTGATTTCTTTAATGAGATTGAGTAGGATTAGCTTATGGTTAAATCACTTTCAGTTGCTTAGATTAGAATAGGAGGATTGTAATTCACTGGAGCTCCAAGAAAAGGTTGTTAGTGCCTTCACTGCCATCTCTGTTTAGAGATTGGGGTGCAGTCTGTACCAACCACCAAAAAAACGCAGTCTTTTTCTACTTTTATGCAAGCTACAACACAGTCATTTTAGTTATAGATCCATCCATGCACTCTGATCTCGAGCCATAGTCATTCATTCCACCTCCATGCACGACTTCTCTTCACGATTTACATTGTTGTTCATTGGTTTAATAGCACAGGTAGCACAGGTTAATGGATTCTCGTTGTTGGTGCAAGACATAAGCAATTTGTTTTATTTACACTGCTCAGTATCATTCCACTTCCTTCTTCTTCTTCTTAACCACGCCTCAAGCCACCTACTCGACCTCTGATTCAGCTCGTTTACCTTTCAACCCTTCCATTGCCCACATAGCTCCATTTTCTTGACCTTTCGTTGCTCCCATCCTTCCATCCACCAACCAACACCGTGCACTCTTTCTCCATCTTATTTCTCTACCCCTGAGCCATCACAAGCTCCATCTCCATCTTACCTATCCACCCATACCGCTCCATCACTTCACCATCACCCAAAACTCCCACGGTAGAACATCCTGTAGAAGTTAGCAGACTTCCTGTAGAATTCCTTAGTTTCCTGTAGGATCCCCTGCAGACATCCTGTAGGAGCCTACAAACTCGGTTGTCGAGCACCTGAACGTTGTGGACTTCTGTGGACTGATGCTAGGGATCCCCTGGGACCTCTCCTAGCCCTCCTGACCTTTCCCAAGCTTTCTCTCCCTTCGCACCACCTCTGCACAGCCAAACCCTAATAAGTAACAAAATCATAATCACTCCATCCACTTAAGAAAAAATACAAAAACAATGTTCTTTTTAATGGAAGTAGTTTGAGTTCATGCATTTCACATCACTAGAAGTAATGGCATCATTTTTAGACATTGGCACTCTCACTATTGCATCATAGAGGTTAAACTAGTCAGATTAGGGTTTACTAGGGTTTCCATGTTTTGGTTGGCTTTCAGTTCATTTTTGCAAAGTAGATTACTTTCCGTTGAGATAGCCTTCGTCCATCATTTAGAAAGCTTCTTCTGAGAACATATAGAAGTTGGCTTGAGCCCTAGCAGACTTATGCCAGCTGACCAAGTGACAGCTGCGACAAGAGCTAGTACTTGTGCATACAGCACCGTCGCTTCCAAGTTTGTACGAACTACCAGGTTGATAAAATTAGAGATAGGAAGCCCCAGGAGTTGTAGCATTATTGCTACAATACTGGAGCCCACAAAGTGCCTTGTACTAGCCGTCATTCAAGACCCAAGTTTTGGCAACATTAAGCCCATGAGTTGCAACTTGTTCAAAATCAGAGGTAACCTTATGTGTAGCCGTTCCAAGGGAACAAGTGTGTAGATCCTTCGCTTCCTTGGAAAACATCAAGTGCAAAATTCGTCCCTCTAACCTGACTAACAAAAAAAATAGATAAATTATTACTCTGCATAAAAAAATGATAAAATAAATAAAAGAGATGTGTTACCAATTTGCTTGCAAAAATTTGGAAAGACCTTGTCGAAACAGAGGAGATTACCCTGGAAAGTAGACCCATCTAAACCCTGTTCAGCAGTTTCGAAATAGAGGAGATTACATTGGAAAGTGGACCCATCTAAACCCTGGTCAGCAATATCTAGATGCCAATGTTTCAGGAGAAACTGAGTGCATCGAAAGTAACAGAGATGACGAGGTCTGTTGTGTCGCATTCCTGAAATAAAACAAAGAAGAAAGGGAGTTGAATCCCCTTTCCCACAACAACAACTGCTTTAAGCCTGCATGTCCTCCACCATGCCCGCGGCATCCGACTTTAAGCGTTCGATGCAGAGAGAGTGAATGCAAATACTGCAAATGATCCCTGGAAGTAGCGTTGAGTGAGGGCAAGGGCGAGGTCTCCACTCTAAGAAGCACCTGGAAGTAAAGTCGAGCTAGGGCAAGGGCGAGATCTGCTGCGTCGCATTCTTATAATTTGTAATTAAATTTCTAACTAACTTAATACCTTACCATACCGGTCGAATCAATCGGATGGCTAAAATTATTTTAATCGTCTAACATTTAAATCAAAGGCTCAGAAATGTACATGTAACCTAAGAGGAAAGTTGATTTCAGAGAGGAATGCCTTACAACGTTATTATGTCAAATAACTATCTATATCTATATCTATATATATATATATATATTAGAAACTTTGTTATGTTACATGCTATATATATATATATATATATATATATACATATTAAATAATTTGATGTTATGTTAAATAACAAGTATGTTATATTAAATAGTTATAGAACTATGTTATGTTATAAACAATAGATATAGAACTATAATATATAGTTATATGATGTTATAACTTTATAATAGGTAAATATATATAATTGTATTTATAATTGTATAGTTATATAGTTATGTTATGAACTATAGTTATGGTTATATATATATATATAGCCATTTTTCTTTGCGGGGTTCGGGTGTGCAGGCACTATTCACCTTGACCAATGGTAGATCGTTATTTTAATCCTCCTTCAACAAATTACAATTTGACACGTGGAATGAGTTTTGGGAAGTTTCGCAGAGTTTTTGGCAAGTTTCACTTTACAAACAATCTCAAATTGAGTTTTCACCTGGTATTCGTGTCAGGAAAAGATTCAGCATGACTTGGGCAGTCTCAGTAATCCATCATGAATTATCGATTTGCAGGTTCGACTCTTCTATAACAAGGGGATCCAGCTTTAGGGTTCAAGGTTAAATGAAAATATCATGAATAATCCCCCTAGTAAAAGCATTATCATGTACAACCAAGTATTTGAGATTTCTCAAATCGAGAAGCTTAAAAGTTAGAGACCCAGAGAACAAATTACTGCCCACAGCCAGGGACTACAGGTTTTCACATTCCCCCAATTCGTTAGGAAAAAAATCTCATAACAAAATTTGTTTTAACGTTCACGTGATCCATACAAGGTTGTGTTGGACACCTAATCTACTAAGTGTTGAGGTGTGGAAGTTGGACAGTCAAAGGGAGTCCAAGGGATTTGGGAAGATGAATCCAACAGTCACAAGAATGTATTATAAATGTACATCAATGTTTATAGAAAATGTAGTTCATTGTTTTATCATTCATGTCTCTTCAGATTCCATGTATGTCTAACATGTTATCAGAGTAGGCATACTCCCGCCCTGCTCCACTTTGAGCCACCTATCTTGTGGCCAATTTTGTGGTAAGTCCTACCTCCTTAGGTTATGCGCCTAGGTACTCTTCCATTTTGAATACCTATTAGTCTAATTTTTCTCTTCCTCTGTAATTTGGGTGAGTTCTACCGATTTGTGTGTTGGTCTGGCTTGTCAGATCCCTAACTATAGCAGTCTGTATAACACCAGCTACATTGCAGGTCCGTCATTTTTTCCACCATACTCATTTGTGCTAGGCTCTTAAGGTTAATGAATAATAAAAAACCCTCGAACTTTTCAGCTTCTTTTGTGTTGGTATTATTGTTTGTTTAAGAGTGGAACAATTTCATGATTTCGGAATTGCATTGAGTGTTTTACTTATAGTCCTAAATGTTGTCCTTCTCTCTGTCGGGTAATGCAAACCAATGCCTCCGCATGAATATTATCTCTACTAGAAAACCCAATTCATGACAACTTTGTCTGCTCCATATGTGCCTATTTCATTCTTGCGCATTAGTTGTAGGCTCCTTCCACTCTGCTCTTTTTTAGGTTTTTTCTCATCTTCGTTGCTAAAAATAGTGGAAACCAAATACGCAGAATCTAGTTCTTCGACTGTTGTTTGCAAGGCCACTTCAAAATATTCACATGTCCTTAACGTTTCCCTCGGTAAATGAAAGGCCCAGTTCGAATTGTTTGCATGATCTTGTGGTGGGACGAAATTTAATGATATATAACTGTGTGGTTTCGACCAACCCTACCCTGTATGAGGTCTCTTCTTATCAAGACTGTTTTCAACAACATTGATGTACGAAAGCTCCATCATAACAATTTATTCTTTATGTTTTGTATGAGTCTTGTCTAAATCGTCTAAATTGAGATTTTTATGGGAGACAAACTTCACATGCCCAGAAAAGTGAAGGTGCTCGTGATTCCTCATAACTGGAAGTCAATAATTTCAGCTATCTTGTTAGTAATATATTTTCAGGTGTGCCAATCACACATATTCTACATTTCGAGTTGTTTAGTTTACTTCATTCAATAAGAAAAGGGTCGACCACCTAGACAACGCTACAGGGTTTCTCCTTGTTTTCTACCTTGTGTGACTGGAATTTTTTTTATGAAACCAACTCACAAAAAGATAGAAAAGATATATAAACACTTTCAAAATAAGCCACTTCGAGGGGGAAACCTCCTTTACATTACACAAATGAACAATTCTTGGATGATATAAATGACAAGACCTCCTTTCTATATATAGGATTCCAAGGGGTCATAATATAATCAGAGCCGACATAACAAAAATAATGTAAGGGAAAAACAATAAAAATAGTGGGCTTTTATGGGGCACAATAATAACAATATGAGGACTACATGGGCACAACAATATAATAAGGGGGTTGTACTAATAACAATAAGGGGTTACACTAGTAGTATAGGGACCTAACATGCCCCTCTCCTTCAAAAAATGTTTCCCTCAACACTTGGGTAGTTCTTGATGCTTTTGTATAAAATTCTTGTCCTCCCATGTGGAATCTTCAGCGGGTAAGTTCTTCCACTTGATGAGATACTCTGAAATTGATCAATTTCGTAGTTTTCGGGTTCTTGTTTTTGTGACTTCTCCATGCTCCAATATGATTTTTACTTCCTCGTCAAGCTTTGGCAATATTGTTTGAACTGGGATCTTCTGCAACTTTTGAATGAGGGGCCACACTTCTTCGTCCTTCTTTCATTCATCCCTTGCTTCATTTATCCAAACTAGCTGGATAATAGAAATAGCACAAAAAAATGCTTCCACATCCTTTCTTGAGAGTGCATCTGCATCAACTTTTTGCTTCCCTTTTTTGTAGATGATTTCAAAGTCATAACCCAACATATTTGTGACCCATTTTTTCTGTTCTTCTAAAGATAATCTTTGTTCTAAAAATTATTTAAGAATATCATGATCCATTTTTACCTTGAAGTGTCTTCCCATTAGGTAAGGTCACCATTTCTTAAGTGCATGTAGTATTGCCAACATTTCCTTCTCATAAATAGCTTAATTGAGATGTAGTCATAAAAATACCCAATCGCCTACATCAAAACTTCTTTAACTGCGATGTTGATTTGTCTGTTGTTTCATTCCATTCTGCACCAAAGTGGCGTTATCCTTTAAAAGTTGGAGAACTTTTTGTTGATGCTCGATGTGATCTTTCACTGATTGAATCTTTTTCTTCTTGATATGTCCTTCTATCTTGAGTTTGAGGAGTGGTAATTTCTTCAAATGCATTACAAGATATGGTCGGATTCATTTCTTGATGCTCGATGTGATATTTCACTTCTTGAACATTTTTATTCTTGATATGTCCTTCTATCTTGATAGTTTGAGGAGTGGTAATTACTAATTCCAGTCAATGCATTACAAGATATGGTCGGATTCATTTCTTCTTTCTCGATGTGATCTTTCACTTCTTGAACCTTTTTATTCTTGATATATCCTTCTATCTTGAGAGTTTGAGTGGTAATTCTTGCCAATGCTTTACAAGATATGGTCGGATTCATTTCTTCTTTATCTGTGGTTGGTTCCTAGTGTATATCCTCTTATTTTGACGTTTCTTGATCCTTTTCTTCCTCCTCTTCACAATCAATGTAAAATAATTTCTTCTTAGCACACTTATGACCTTTAATGTATTTGTTATCACAATTGTAGCAAAGCCCTTTTGCTCTTTTTTCTTCCAATTGTTGTGGTGTCAACCTTGTAGGTTCTGGAAGGCTAGGAGAAACAACAATTCCATCTTTATAGTTTTGAGGGGTAGACTTCCTTGTTGCCATAATTTTTCTTTCCACTTTTCTTGCCAACCTGAATGCATTCTCCAATGAATTGGGTTCCTAAAGACGAACCTCATGTTGAATTTTATCCTTTAAAGTCCCTATGGAGACATCAATCCTTTGCTTCTCTAGAATATCATTTTCCCTTATATTCAATTTTTGAAAGTCCTCAATGTGCTATTTCATTGAACCCTTTTGTTTGAGATTTATCAATTGGCTAAAGAAGGTGTTTCTCTTTGTATCCTCATAATGTGTTATCATTTCCTTCGTGAAAATTGACCACGTGACAAGTGGTTTACAAGAACAACACCCTTTATACCATAAAAATTGATTCGGTTCTAAATAATTAGATGCAATACGTACCTTTTGTAACAGTGGTACACCATGTAGATCAAAATATTTCTCCATCTATAGTATCCAATTTACTGGATCCTTGCCATCAAACTTCCTCATCTCGCTTTTTCTTGATTCTAGGAGCTCGGCCTTGAAACGACTGTAACTCTATAATTTCGAATCTTTAAGTATTGAAATTTTGTCCTGTAATATCCCTCTGAGTCCTCTTTCTAACTATGCAAGTCTGATCGCAATTGGATTCCCAAAGAAATATTTATTCTCAATCTCCTGTGATGACCTAATTATAGACTAGTTTAGTAGAGTGAACTTGTACGATGTTCCACGTGTCACTGTTTCAATCTTAGGTTCTGAAAATTATACCCAAACAAACTACATTCCGTTCTATTTCTGTAACTTCTTACTAAATTTCAATCTGATGCTCAGAGAGAAAGTTATGATGATTTTCCCAAGGTCACCTGTTTAGGATGTAATTCAGAAGTCTGCAAAAACTCTAACTTCCTCAGATCATATATCTGAAAATATAGCAAGACAAGATCTACAATTCGGACCGGATATTCATATCGATTTCTTCTCAAATGGTTTTTTTTTAGCTTCTGAAACTTCGTAGCGAAAATTCCACGATGACTTGTTTTAGATGAAATTTTGCATCTTGCAAAAACCCTAACTTCCTCCCATCATATCTCCGAAAATATAGCGCGAAAAGATCTGAAATTCGGACCCAAGGTTTACTGCGATTCCTTCTCAAATGGATTTTTTTCAGCTTCTGAAACTGCACAAAAGAAACATTATAGAAAAAATTCCATGATGACCTGTTTGGAGTAGCGAAACCCTAGAATCCAAAGCTCTAATACCAAATGTTATGAAACCAGCTCACAAAAAGATAGAAAAGATAGATAAATGCTTTCAAAATAAGCCACTTCGAGGGGGAAACCTCCTTTACATTACACAAATGAACAATTCTTGGATGATACAAATGAAAAGACCTCCTTTCTATATATAGGATTCTAAGGGGTCATAATATAATCAAAGACGACATAACAATAATAATGTAAGGGCACAATAATAACAATAGTGGGCTTCTATGGGGAAAAATAATAACAATATGGGGACTACATGGGCATAACAATATAATAAGGGGGTTGTACTAATAACAATAAGGGGTTACACTAGTAGTATAGGGACCTAACAATTTCTTTCGTGACCTTATGTTTCGGATCGAAGACTTCTGTAGTAGAGATACCTAGCAGCTGATAGCCATCAAGCAGGTTCATTTCGGGCCAGTTTCGTTCACAGGACCAAGGACAGTGTGGTTGGTTCCTTATTGAACATCCAGTTTATCAAAGGCGCTGGACAGTCGGAAAGTGGATGGAAAGGACTTTTTAGCATTGCAACTTACAGGCCTTATTTCAACATAGATACATAGATATACATATGTGCACATTATCCCCACCATGGAATTGTATTTCACTCGAGATTGACATAGGCATGGACATGAATAGGCCAAGTGAGGTTCAAGTATTTGAATCTCATGGTGAGGCCGAATAAAGAGACAAAATAGTTCATATGCATAACTTTAAGCAATAATTGAAGGGTTTTTTGATTTCAACAGCAACTACAACTAAAAGTTTGTGGGCCAAGAACTCTGAATGTGTGATGGGAAAGTAATCAATTTTCGATGACATTCTATGAGTGGGGAAAATAAATGTAATACACTAATGATCCTAGAATTTGAAATCACTATTGCAGAGAAGAGTTTGCAATCTAAAAGAAAAATGGTGTATTTTTTGGTAAAAGTTGATTTTCTGGTGACATTGATTTGAAGCCTTTGTTATTTTAGCTGCTCCCCTATTTTTATTCTTGACTTTTTAGTAAAATAGCTATACTTGATGGAATATTAGAGTTGTTGAATACTCTATTACATTCTAGTGTCGATAGGATGGTAAAAACAAAAAAGGATACTATGTCTGATATTAGAATTTGTCTACAAGATACACAAGAACATATTTATTTTTTGCAACTTGAATCTTAGCTACAAGAAGAGGAGTTATAGAAGTGTAGTCATCATTCTGAACTTGTCTTTGTTCAGGACAATTCTTTGTTTGAGACACACTCCCATCAACAACTAGAAATTAATCAAATCTTTGAGCTCCTCTTAGGAGCAGTTTTACATAAAGATGTAGAAGTTTAGATTCCACTTCCCAAGCTCGTCATCAGACCTTGGGAAGAGCTTGCCGATAAAAAAATAGAACCAGTCTTTGATTTGACAAGGATGTGTCCTTTAATATTCCATATTACTCAAAGCCCATCAAATTTTAGAGTGATGGGTTTCTTCATGGCGGTTCACCTTCACCTGTTCCAAAGTTTGCTCCAGCACATTCACAGCCAAAAGGTTTTAAATGCCAACACTATGATCGAGTTGGCCATATGAAAGATCATTGTTTTGATCTTCATCCATGTGAGCATTGTCATAAAACCACTCATAATTCAAACAGATGATTCAGAAACAAGCCTCCTGTAAGAATAAAGATTCATTTTGGATGGATCGCTTCATGGTAATGGGCTTCAACAGCCAAGAAGATATTTCACTCATACAACAGGATTTATTCTCAAATATTGAAAAGTCATGCAATTGATTTTTTTCCATCTTCTCACCTTGTATCTGATAGAGGGGGAAGTGATGGTCATCTACAAGTTTCAAAACCTCATCAAGTGTGCCTGAGCCACAACCTACCATACCAGATTCAAAGTTGTAACCAGAGACAAAGATGCCCCTGAGCATGCCTTTGGTTGGTGGCCAACCTTAAACCATCTATGCAGGTTGAGAGTTCCTTTTTTATGTTGAGGTTCTGCCTTTTTATGTATGGTGAGACCTCCCTTTCCAGGTTGAATGTCTCCCTCTTCAAAACACTAGGATCACTTCCTCTAATAGAAGACTTCAAATTCTTGCCAGTTTTGGAAGAGTTCCAAGAATTGCATTAAGCATTCTAGAGTTGGTGGTCATCCTTAAACCACCACAGGTTATAGACCTCCCTTTTCCAGGTTGAAGGTCTCTCTCTCCAAAGCATTAGGAAAACTTCCTCCAGTAGAAGATTTCAAATTCTTGCCAGACTTGGAAGAGTTCCAGGAACTGCACTAAGCATTCATGTGTTGGTGGTTATCCTTAAACCACCACCTTATACCAACATTTAATAGAGCACATTCAATCTAGTGCTACCATGCATTTTTTCACATTTTCTATTACAACCCTCTTCTTGGACTCACACATACCCCTTTGAATTAAGGGGGGGATGTTGGACACCTAATCCACTAAGGGTTAAAGTGTGGAAGTTGGACAGTCAAAGGGAGTCCAAGAGATGTTGGAATATGAATCCAATAGTCACAAGAATGTATTATAAATGTACATCAATGTTAATAGAAAATGTAGTTCATTGTTTTATCATTCATGTCTCTTTAGATTCCATGTGTGTCTAACAGTGGGAATGCACACTTCACTTGGAAAGTTTCCAATAAGGCTATTGAATGAGACATCGAACCCCACAAGCCTCCCACATTGTGACAATTCAAAGGGATTTGAATCATTGATGGCTTGTAGGCTCTCTCATGGCATTTGCAACCAAGACATTTTAAGGATTTTTTTTTAACTTCCTAGAAGGGCATTTGAGTGATATGGACCTTAGGGGAGGTCCCAAAGATCTAAAAATTTGAAATTCCAGAAGAAAAGAGGACAACACACAGTAAACAAAACCACCAAGAAACATTTTATTAAAATAGAGAATAATTGTAAAAGCTACATTGTGGTGGACAATCTGTCCTTTTACAAAATGTGACTTGTTACTTATATTCTTTTTTAGTTAGAATGCCATGGGTAAATACCATGGGTGAATGAATACCATGGGTGGATGCCACTTACAATACCATGGGTAGATTCAAAGGTGCATAAATACCATGGGTGGATAAATACCATGGGTGAATGAATATCATGGGTAGATGCCACTTTCCATTCAAATCATTCCTCCCTCCTTAAGAAGCAATGGTCCCCATTGCGTGAAGTTCCCTCCTAAGAAGCCTTTGTTGAATATGAAGTGCTACTGAAGAGAAGGGTTTTGTGTGGTTAACCCATAACTATGACGAACGAAGATCTAAGGATAGCGGTACCATGTAATATTTGTGACCAACTGTGATACTGATAGTGTGCAGCCTAGCAAATGAACTTCGATGAAGTGTGGGTTTTTGGATGACCCATAACCATGACAAACGAATATCTGAGGATAGAGATACCCTGTAATGCTTGTGACCAACTGTGATACTAGCAGTGTGTGGCCTGGAAAATGGACTTTGATGACAAGGATTTTGTGCAGTTGAATGATAACCGTGATGTTGAATGTTAATGAAGTAGCAGGTGCTTACATAGCCTAGGGTGGGATGGCATGTCTCCAAAGAACCCAAGTTGGATGCTGCTATGCTGAAACTAATGAATGTGAAGTAGGTGCCTACTAAAGTAGGGTGGGAGGGCACATCTCGAAAGGGAACCCGCTCTGAATGTTGCCCCATATATAAAGAACATGGATTCTAGTTGGGGTACAGAACCAGGCCACACCAGAAATGTACCTAAACTATAAATGTGTTGCAGGCTTGTAACAAAATTGGTCATGGTTGTTTTAGATTATCTTATCCAATTAGATGTTGTAAAGGCTTTTTTCACATTATAGAACTCTTGCTACAACTTTGCTAATAACTTTTGTTACAGGTGATGAAGTCAAATTCCATCAAAGACCCATTTGAGGTATTGAAGAGATATTTCCATTGATATAAGACACTTGAAATTTCATGACCTGTGGAGTTAGAAAATGATTCCAGAAACCCATGGTACGCGCAACCACGCAATGTTCCTTATATGTGTAACTCCAATTTCTCATATCTCTCAAATCGGGAAACGAAATCAAATTCCATAAAAAACCAATTTGAGCTAACAGAAAATGATTTCAAATGAGTTATTTTTAACCTTCTAAAATTATCTATGGAGGTCATATCACTTGCATGAAGTTTATTGAAGATTGCTGCAAAATTTTGGATCTGGAATATGCTTCAAACCCTCATTCCCATGTATTCATAACCGGAACCTAATTGTAGGTTTTAACCCCGTATAGAAATTTCCTGCATATGAATTCTAAAACACAGAAAATAATCAATGCGAGAGCATAACACATAAAACACATATACACAGAGATTTTCCCCTGGATCCCAAAACCAGGACTACTAGCTTGATTTTTCATTATGTTCCTTTCAATGTTATAATACATATTTATACATGCCGAAGCATCCAATACCATGGACTAAAAACCATCACATCCAAAACCATGGACCGAAAACCATCACATCCAAAAACATGTGCGAAAATCATGCACAAAACCATAGGTGGATCCGCCCAACCTAACATAGGTTCCAAAACCAAAATTTTCTGGGTTGTTGCCCCAGACCCCATAGAGTGGGGTTACCTGCACCCGTCAAACCCCTTGTGACCCCCCCACTACGCAATCTGCGCAATGAAGGGGGGGCTCTTCCCCCCCTCTAACCCCTGGTTAACTACGTGGGCTAGTCGTGGAAAGAATATAATGCAACCCAACATTATCCCACTTGTTGTTTTCTTTCCACATAAGGCCACAAGAGAGCTTAGTCATTTATCCAGCCCTGCAACGCCCATTGTTTCTCTACACCAAGAGAACTTCTCAGAGCTCATAGATTTTGTCAATGCATCTGCAGTATTCTTCAAAGTGTCCACCTTTACCAGCAACACCTTTTTGTCTTCTATCATATCCCTCACAAAGTGATACTGAACATCAATGTGATTTGTCTTTGAATGATATGCAGGGTTATTTGCCAAGAAAATTTCACTTTGGCTGTCACAGTCTATCCTTATAGCTCCATGTACTAACCCCATACTTGAACATAATCTCTGCAACCAAACTGCTTCCTTGCTTGCATGAGTGGCTGCCATGTATTCTGCCTCTGTAGTTGATAGTGCCACTACAGATTGTTTCTTAGTCATCCAACTGACTGCACATCCAAATAGGTTAAACACATACCCACTTGTAGATCTTCTCTGATCCATATCTCCAGCCTAGTCTGCATCAACAAAGCCAAATGAATATCCAACACTCTGTCCAAACATGGTCTTCCTTTGTAGCACAAACCATAATCACTAGTTCCACGCAAATACCTGAAAACCCACTTCACTGTTGTCCAATGCTCCTTTCCTGGTTTTGACATAAACCTGCTCAATACTCCCACTGCATGTGCAGTGTCTAGTCTAGTACAGGCCATTGCATACATCAGGCTACCGACTGCAATTGCATATGGAACAAGGGACATGTCCTCTTCCTCTTCTTGTGTCTTGGGACACTGTTCAGCAGATAACTTTACACCTACAGGAATAGGAACCTTCACCAGTTTACTATCCTGCATATTAAATCTCTGCAATATTGTCTCGACATACTTCCTTTGTTTTAACCAGAGCTTCCTCTTTCCTCGATCTCTTTTAATTTCCATGCCCAAAATATAGTTTGCAGCACCAAGATCTTTCATGTCGAATTTGGAGGACAATTTGGTCTCCAAATCCTGGATAATTTCTTTGTCATTTCCAACCAGCAACATATCATCCACATACAATACCAAATAAATAACATGGTCACCAATTAATTTAAAATACACAGTGATCTGCTTTGCTTCTGGTGAAGCCAAGTCCCCATATAAATGTATCAAATTTCTGATACCACATCCTTGGTGACTGTTTTAACCCATACAGAGACTTCTTTAACTTGCATACCAGTTCTTTCTTACCCTTCACCGAAAAGCCTTCAGGTTGCTTCATGTAGATTTCCTCTTCTAGATTCCCATGAAGAAATGTTGTCTTCACATCCGTCTATTTTACCTCAAAATCAAAAGCAATAGCAATAGATAAAAGTAATCTAATAGAAGTTACCTTGGCAATAGGAGAAAAAATATCACCAAAATCAATTCCCGGCACCTAGGAATAACCTTTTGCTACCAACCGAGCTTTTTGTTTCTCCACCTTTCCTTCTGCATTTGTCTTCTTCTTGAACACCCATTTGCTGCCAACGGGTTTCCTTCCAGCCGGCAACTCCACCAAATCCCAAGCCTCATTTTTGTGCAAAAATTCCATTTCATCAACCATGACCTCTTTCCAGAGTTTTCCATCCTCTAAATCTACTACTTCCTTCACAATTCTGGGACCATCATCAGTAATAGATAAAGCAAAATTTGAACAGAAAGCAGATGGACTATACCTTTCTAGCTGCCTTCTTTCTCGAACTAATCTTCTCACACCCGGAGTTTGTGGCTCTTCATTTTCTAATTCCTCCTCTGTTGTAGAGTCTGATTCTTCCTCCTTTAGCTCAAACTATATCTTCTCAAGTTTCGTTGGTTGGACTTCATGTTTAATAACATCTTTCACCTCTCTGAACACCACATCTCAGTTGTACACAACCTTCCTTGTTACTAGGTTCCAAAGCTTATAACCCTTTAAACCATCCTTATACCCAATAAAGATGCACTTTTCAAATTTACTATCCAACTTGGTTCGTTTCTCCTTTGGAACATGTACATATGCATCACATCCAAATACCCTCAGATGTGAAAGAGAGGGTTTCTTACCAGTCCATACCTCTTGTGGAGTTTTATCCTCCAACGCTGATGAAGGTGATCCGTTGACCAGGTAACATGTTGTCTCTACCGCCTCTGCCCGGAATTCCTATCCTAACCCAGGACCACTGAGCATGCTTCTTGCCCTTTTCATCAACGTCTTGTTCATTCTTTCTGCAACTCCATTTTGTTGAGGTGTATATGGAGTAGTCTTCTGCCGTGCCATACCACACTTCTTACAGAATTCTTCAAATTTCTTACTACAAAACTCTCCACTGTTATCTGTCCTCAGTACCTTTATCTTCTTCTCTGTCTGGTTTTCCACTAGAGCCTTAAATTCTTTAAACCTGTCAAAGACTTGAGATTTTTTCTTAAAGAAATATATCCATGTATTCCTTGAGAATTCATATATAAATGATACATAGTACATAGACTTACCCAGTGATGGAACCTTCACAGGTCCAAACACATCACTATGCACAATCTCTAATATATGTTTTGCCCCTTACCACCAGAGGGGAAACTCACCCGATTTTGCTTCCCATATACACAATTTTCACAAAAATCAAAATCCAGAGAGCTATTACTCATACCTTCTACCATACCTTTAACATGAAGTATTCGAAGGCCCTTCTCTCCAATATGTCCAAGCCTTTGATGCCACAGCATGGTCTTCTCTCCAGAGACCACTAGATTTTCTACTCCACTTTCAGGAACCATAGAACTGTTGCACCCATCAACAACCGTGCTACCTTGCAGCTTGTACAGAGTTCCAATCTGAACTCCCCGCATCAATACCAGTGCTCCCTAAACCATCTTGCAGGTATCCTTCTCGAACACTATTTTTACACCTGCATCATCCAACTTGCTTATAGAAATTAGATTTCTGGCTAATGCAGGAATATGCAGAACACCCGGAAGTGTTCTAACCCTTCCACCTTGCAACTTCAACTTTACTTTTCCGCAACCAATGATTCTAGCCTTCCTATCATCCCCTAAGAACACATCACCACCATCATATTTCTCATACTCGCAGAACCACTCTCTATGGGGAGTGAAGTGAAAGGATGCACATGAGTCAATCAACCATGCCTCATGATCTACATGTGTACTTGAAGAAGCCAAGTACATATCCCCACCTTCATCTGAGGTGGTTTTCGCCTCTACAGAAGGAGCATCATCATATCCCTTTCCTTTATCAGGAGCTTTAGATTTACAGTCCCTTTTGTAGTGCCCTTCCTTTCCGCATTTCCACCACACAAACTTTACAGGTTTTCCTAGAGATTTAGATCTCCCTCTAGAATTATATCTCCCACTCGATGACTTATTTTTGTTTTTGTTCTAAGACTGTCCTCGTACAAACAAGGCATCACCATTCTGGCTCTCCATATTTTTTCGTCTCATCTCCTCCGTCAGCAAGGATGAGACTTTCATCAAACTGCAAGGCAGTTGCATTGCTACCTATTGCAATAACTAGACTATCCCATGAATCTGGTAGAGAATACAACAAACTAATACACTTATCTTCATCTGAAATTTTAATATCAACAGATGCTAACTGACTTACCATAGTATTAAATGCGTTTATATGCTCTGTCACCAAGTCTCCATCTTTCATCCTCAGGTTATATAGCTTTTTCCATAGGAACAATTTATTCACCAAAGACTTAGATTGGTACAAAGTCCCTAACTTGTCCCATAAATCCTTCATCGTAGCTTCCGCTGATACATTTAGCAATACTGAATCTGAGACACACAATCATATTGTGCTCTTTGCCTTCCAATCCAACTTCTTCCATTCTTCATCGGACACTCCCATTGGTTTAGTACCCGTATGTACCATGATCCACTAATCTTTATCCACCAATATATCCTCCATATTGAGTTTCCACAGCTCAAAACTCTGACCATTAAACTTCTTGATCTCTATCTTTCCACTACTCGCCATCTTCTTTCACCACCAGAATCGATCTCGCAGATCTCCCACCGAACAGGGTCTACCACAGGCCCAAGCGAAACCCCTCAGCAACAAAGGCGTCCCCTTGAAGCCAAAACACCTCTAATACCAAATGTAGGTTTTAACCCCGTACAGAAATTACCTGCATACGAATTCTAAAACACAGAAAATAAACAATTCGAGAGCATAACACATAAAACACATATACGTAGAGATTTTCCCCTGGATCCCAAAATCTAGACTACCAGCTTGATTTTTCATTATGTTCATTTCAATGTTATAATACATATTTATACATCTTGAAGCATCCAATACCATGGACCAAAAACCATCGCGTCCAAAAACATGTGTGAAAATCATGCACAAAACCATAGTTGGGTCCGCCCAACCTAACATAGGTTCCAAAACCAAAATTTTCTAGGGCGCTGCCCCAGACCCCATAGAGTGGGGTTACCTGCACCCCTCAAACCCCCTGTGACCCCCCCTCTACACAATCGGCGCAACGAAGGGGGGCTCCGCCCCCCCTCTAACCCCCCAGTTAACTACGTGGGCTAGTTGTGGAAAGAATATAACACAACCCAACACTAATACCACTTATCCAGATCTTGGGGTAGATCCCCAAGATCTAAAAATTTGAAATGCCATAAGAAAAGAGGAGAACACAAAGTGAATAAAACCACTAAGAATTTTTTTATTAAAATAGAGAATAATTGTAAAAGCTACATTATGGTGGACAATCTGTCCTTTTACAAAATGTGACTTGTTACTTATAGTTTTTTTTAGTGCCAATACCATGGGTAAATTCCATGGGTGGGTAAATACCATGGATGAATTAATACCATGGGTAGATGAATACCATGGGTGGATGCCACTTACAATACCATGGGTAGATTCCATGGGTGGATGAATACCATGGGTGAATGAATACCATGGGTAGATACCACTTTCCATTCAGATCATTGAGTCAATAAATCATTCTATATGTCTTTCAAAGCTGAGGTTAGAATCTTTTCAGAGGATTTTGTTGTTTGTATCTAGATCTCTTACTCATGGCTTCACATGAATCACAAGGTATGTCAGTGAAACAAACGATGAAATTATTCATGGCCATAGACTGTATTTAAACGAAATACCAACAATCTTGCTTTAAACACTCGCAAATGGAACTCTGTTGTATCAAATATTTAAAATTTAGCAAATTTAGTGTTGATTTCCAACACTTGGTCTTCATGTAATATTTATGGAAATTATTGAATCAAATCCATGCATTGGGTGCATTTAATATGGATATTGGACCCAATGTGTAGCTTCAAAATTACAAATACATATTTCCAGTTTAGCTTCTGAAATCCCAAATGCATATTTCCAGTTTACTTTTAGAGATCCCAAATACATATTTCCAATTTATCCAAATCACATAGCCTAACTCTTATATGTTTTTTCATTTGATCAATTTTACTCGAAATCCAATGAGCTTTGCAGCCTCTAAGTACATATCAGACCCATGTTTACATGTTTCTAGTCCATTTTATAAAAGTGAATTACTGTGTAGATATAAGAGAGGAAGAGGAGAAATTTTCAAGTTGTTTATGGAAGAGGGAAGTAGACACAATACAATTAGAAATGTAAGAGATGACCTATTATTTCAATTCTTTGAGTAAGCATCGATGACTATGAACAAGAATTCATCTTTAGCCAAGGGTTGACCCTGGCTATGGAAAAAGAGTCTCCATCATAGGCATTGAAGCTCGATGGCTACCAGTTTGGGCAGAGACCTAAAGAACAAATTACTACCCACAACCAGGAATTGCAGGTTTTCGTAGTCCCCCAATTCGTCAAGAAAAAATCTCATAAGAAAATTCATTTTAACATTCACGTGAGCCATAGAAGTTGGAATGCATATTTCATTGGGAAAGTTTCCGACAAAGCTATTGAAGGACAAATCGAACCCCACAAGCCTCCCACATTGTGATGATTAAGAGGGATTTGAATCATTGATAGCTCGCAGGCTTTCTCATGGCATTTGCAATCAAGATATTTGAAGGCTTTGTTTGAACTTCCTGGAGAGGCATTTGAGTCTGGAAATGATTTTATATGTCTTTTAGTGCCGAGGTTAGAATATTTTCATAGGATTTTTTTGTCCGTAACTAGATCTCTTACTCATGGCTTCACACAACTCACAAGGTATGTCGGGGAAACAAACAGCGAAATTATTCATGACCATAGACTGTATTTAGACGAAATACAAATGATTCTACTTTAAAAACTCACAAATGGATCTCTGTTGCGTCAAATATTTAAACCTTAGTGAATTTAGTGTCGATTTCCGACACTTGGTCTTCGTATAAGATTGATGGAAGTTATTGAATAAAATCCATGCATTAAGTGCATTTAATATGGATATTGGACACAATGTGTAGCTTCAAAAATCCCAAATACATATTTCCAGTTTAGCTAGAGTCAGCCTACGAAGCACAGAGATAGATTATACTTGTGCAGGAATTGTTCAGGTTGAACAAGCATTGCATTTTCTTCACAAGTCTTATGGTTAATGCAATATAGATAATCAGGGTTTTTATTAGTTTCTTTCACCAGAGAAATATTGTATTATGTGCGATTGATATTCTTATTTTTCTGCTTATTGTTTTCATCGATCAATTTTGGTTTCCACTGAAGAGTAGAGTAGATTCTTATCTTGTGTTTTAGCATATCACATAAATTGTTGAATATATAGTAAAAAACTACATAGGTTTATGAAATTCCTTGATGTATATATGATGAGTGCATATGGAAGGATGAACTCTCTTCATTCCTTTACAATCCTATGCAAATGCATCAACATGTTTTTTCAAGACAGAGAGCGATTGGTCATCTTGATCAACTGAAATAAAGGGGTTGATTTTCAAGGTTTTGGAAGGGTTGATTTCTATGGTTTTCACATCATTTTTCTCAGAACCCGCTGCTTGTCAAATATTCCAAAGAGCTATCTTGAGAATATCTAGGATGTCCTATGGATTCATATTTCAAGCCATTAACATTCATAGCAACAGGGTATTTATTTTGTAGAAAATTTTCAATCAAATTATCTTCAACCATTTTTATGTTTCTAATGGTGGTTTCTAATGTACATATACGGTAGGGTGATGATAGAAAAAATTCTTCTTATTATTTTTCTTCTACCCAAACAAGGAAATCATGCTCAATGAGGGGTTCAATAAGTTGATATAATACATTTTATTTGTTTACTTTCCCATTATTCATGGTCATTATTCCATCCCTATAGCTAATGTAGGCATTGGCAGTGGCCAACTAAGGTCTTCCTAGGATAAGAGGTTATCCATTAAACTTATTCTTGGGCTAAAGGAAAATGAAATCTATGGGATACTCCCAAGAATCAATGGAGACCATAACATCTTTAATGATTTCGTTCGGTGTTACTATAAACTTACCAGCAAGTTGTAGTAGAGTAGTGGTCTTCCTTAGAGATCCTTAGAGATTTATTTTGAGCATAGTCCCCTTAGTCATGAAATTTGCTGCAGCTCTAAAGTAAATTAAAGTGTTAGGAACTACAATATCATTGATGTAGACATATACTACCAAGATCCCAGAATCCAAGTGTTTTGGATGATGAATCTCCCAAGCATAAGATCAACTAGTTTCCCCATGACGTTGATAGTAGGGGCATCTCTTTCTCTCCTCCCTGTCCTTTTGAGGCACTGATCTTTGATGAAATTATTGTATATAGGAACATCCTTGATGACTTGAAGTAGAGGGATATTGACACATAGGTTTTTCAATTCTCCCGGGAATTTTAGCTTCTTCTAGGGTGTGCGCTTTGTGAATGGTCAACCTTTCAAGATAGGGAGGCTTGGTTTGGGTGACTTAAGGTGTAGAATATTCCCTCTTCTTCTATATTTTGTGTTGGAGAAGTGGGTGAGCATTCAAAAGGACATTCCTAGGTCTAAATTTAATCTATGGAATCTTTATAGCATAAGTTGGATACGCAATTTCTCCAATGTAGACTAGTTGAGCCCACTTATTGTTAGGATTTGGGTTAAGTTCTGTAGGCATTTTAGGTTTTTTTTGGAGGATTATTTTGGGGTACTTATGGTTTATGAAGAGGAGGCATCAAGGCGGGTTGTTGGGTTTCCTTAGGTATTTATCCCGAAGATGAATTACCCTATTGAGGAGGATGGTGTGGATATGGATGAAAAGGAGGAATAACATTTTGGGGAGGATAAGGAAATGGAGTTGGCATAAACCAGGGTGAAGTGTTAGGATGACACCAAGGTTCAAAATTTGCACTGTAATTTGTATTGAAATGAAAGGGTTAGTTCATACCTTGTTGAAATTGCATGGGGGCTTATGGCCTCTTTTGATTAACAAAGAAGAGTTGCTCCATACTCCCTTCTCCTCCTTGGTATACAACTTTAAAACTTGGAAAATATGGACATTTGTTAGTGGAGTTAGTTTCTTCATATAGATAACATATTTCTATGACATCTAAAGGACACCCATTTCTAGGATGTCTTTTAGTGCACTTAGAGAAAAATATAGTTAATGCCCTTGTTGCCTCTTCTTTTTTTCTCTTGATTTGTAGTGTGTCCATATACATAAAAAAGGTGTGTAAGATCTTGGTTTCCAAGTCCTCTAGCATACCTCCTATTTAATACTTAGTAATTATGGAGGAGGAAGAGGGACTTACCAAACTTTTTTTTCTATACCTCTTTTCTAGCAGCTTTGGAATGGTTTTTTAATAACATTTTGATATCATCATGGTTGATTTGATATATGTCTCCATTATCTAGAAGGTTGTGTGTTTCCATTAGTTCTTCTTTGACTCCCCGTAGTAATACTAACTTCAAGGAATCTGGATCTACAGTGTAGTTGTGCGCTTTTTTGTAACTCATCTGAAATATTTCCTCAAAATATTCCAAAGACTCATCTACTCCCTGATTCATTCTAAACATATTGTCTCTAATGTCTCTTGCTCTGCAATAATCCTAGTACTTAGTGGTGAGATCTTGTTTCATCTAGTCCCATTAAGCGATTATATCCCCTTCTATTCTCATGAACCAATGAAGGGTTGAAACCTTAAGAGTAGAAGGAAACATTTTAAGCTTCTTCTCATCTGTTGTATAGTCATAAGTTCTACAAACTATAGCAAATTCAAACATGAAAGTGTCAAGATCTTTAGTAGTCAACCCATAGAACTGTGGAAGGACATATGGATTGATGATTTTCATCTTGGATTCCCCATTTGATTCTCTAATAGGAAATATGAATGCTTCAAGTTTCCTATTTTCAACCATGGTATTAGTGGGTTGTGAAGGTCTTGCAAGCTCCTCAAATTCCTTGCTTTCTCACCTAAAAAGGCCTCAATATTCCCTGTGGGTAGGGTAGTAGGATCAAGATCAACAAAGACAAGTTGAATACTAGTGCAAGAAGGGGTTTTAGATAAGAAATTTCATGATTTATCCCTGACTCTTCGAGGCATAAAAGAAAACAATGTGTCTTCTTATTTTTATAAAAAAATGGAATGAAAATGAAATGCAATTTTTCTTTTTTTGAAAATTATGAATGCCTGACGCAAATTTTGTTGTTTTTGTAGAAGGTGAAATGAAATAAAAAGTAGATAAACTAAGGAATAATATAGTACCTAGTTTTACACCTCCCTTGCAACATCGCCAAAAAGTGATGTCTCTCAGTGTTGCAACAATAATACTGCAACTCCCAAGGGTCTCAACATTAATTGTCAACTTGGCGTTCATACAAACTTAAGATGGGTTGGTACTATGTGTGAAATATGCATTTATTCTTTTCCTTTGCTAACTTTTATATGGGTGAGATTACAAATATGAAATTTAATTACTCATATACCATACTAATTGTTCTATGCTACAGGAAAAATTCAAAATTGCAAGAAATGATAAGCAATATGAAAACCTATGCTAACTGCAAGAAAATGAAGCAAACCATCTTAACCATGATGAAATAAAAGCATGCCTATTCTACTATGAACTGAAAGAATACTCACAACTGAAATAAAGTATGTAAATAGTAAACCCTAATTCTAGAGGAAAATGATAATTTCTACAACAAACTAGTTCAAGGAATATACCTGGTCTCTTTGCTTATAAATTCCATCTTTAGGGTTCTAGGGACATTGTAATCTATTAAGGAAAATGAAACATGAGTTGGATGCAATTTTGGATGAGTTTGGGAAGAAAAATGTAAACCGCTACAGGAGACAGTCTAGAGAGCAATGAAATGTGATAAGGACGATGTTTGAAAGTAAAGGGAAGCTAATGAATGCCAAGGAATGATAAAGTACTCATTTCCATATCATCATGACAAAGGTAGAAGGGTTTGTTCAGAAAATGGGTAGTTGTAGAGTATCTTGTAGCTCTACAAAAGTAAGGGATTATAGATTTGTAGAAAACAATAATGATAAACATCAAATAAATATCAACAACTAAAGTGACTTCAAACACAAGAAAGGAGATGTTATATGAACAATGTAATCATTGTTAAATGTATAGCCTAGTGCTAAAATATTATGCAAGAAATGACTATTCACAAAAAAAATTAATTAACCCTGCATAAAACAATACCCATAAATAAATTTTCATAAATGAATAACTGCATAAAGGACAATAATAAAAAAAGGGTCTTGAGCACCTAGGGTGGGCCTTAACCTAGAGAAGTTGAGATCACTGACAAAAAACAGTGTAAGAACCAAAAATGTTTTTCATTAACTTGAAAATTGTGTGTACATCAAAAGTTTCATAACTGAAACTCCCAAAAATTTCTACAACTAATGCTTCCACTAAATTTGACTACTTTCTCACTTCCTAATGGGATACTTGATCATTCTATTTATACAATATGAGTAAGGGTTGGTCACCTTGAAAGGAGGATTGCTTTCCAAAACTCCTAAAAACTAGGATCATGCTCCCTGAGTGACCTCATAGCTATAGGGATGAGTATTTAGTGCTCCAATCCAACCAAGTTTAATCATTTTGTAGCAGGGGACGAGTCCCATAAATCTCTCTAACTGGATATCCTCATGATTTATCCCAAATCTTCTCAATATCCTACATCATAACCACATTAGGCACATAAAGCATGATAAATCTCTTTAACCTTCTGAAGAACTCATTAAAGCTAAGAAAGTGTTATAAAGTTCAAAAGGGAAAGTATAATATAGCATTTATGTGCCTAGAAAATGTTAGATGGGCCTTATGTTTTACCTAATTGGTAGGCCTGTTAGTAGTTCATGTGGTTTCTAACCTTGATAGAATGTTGATATATATTTTTCTTTAGCATGTATAGCTAACATGGGTTTTGAATTTGTGAAAAAATTCATTGAAGCATTATTAGCACTGACAAACCAAAGTGATAAATTAATATATTTATGCAATATTTAACTAAAAACTATGTTCATGTGACAACACATAAGAAGACATAGATTCTAGCAAGAATAAAAGAATGAGTAGTAGAATGGTGTAGTAAACCATGCCCAGATATTAACATAATCAAGAAGAGGACTCAGTGAGGAAGAAGTCATAGCAAAATTCCCCTGAATGGATGGATATACTCAAGAGCTTGAGAGATTAATTAAGAAATTACAAGGGAGATAATGAAAAATATTTTGAGAGCACAATAAAAGAAAATAGAGGTGAATGTGTTAATTTTGCAAAACTTATCAAATATGCAAAGGCAAAATAAACATGATTTTGGTGCCAGTTATCTATGCAAGAAAGTCCCTTCTAAGACCAAGAAGTAGGGATTGGAAACCAATAGGTTAGAATGTAGCAAGTTAAGGAAAATGCATAGGAAAGCAAGTGAAGACATGGTGAGGGAAGTGTAACAGCCCTGGTGAAAATTCCATGTAATAAAAGTTAATAAAGGCAAAATAATAAACACGGTTGATGGGACACTTATTCCAAGTTGAATGTTGGGCAAGACATCCTAGTGTGGGTGTTCATTGGTTTATTATGGCTAAGGAAATTGGAAAAGGCAATGGCTAAGGCTTTGGAAAGGAAAAATGGCATTTTGGCACTTTTATTTATGAAAATAATGGAAATTAGGAGAAAAGGAAGGAGAAAGGTCGCGTGTTGCATGTGAGGAGGAAAATGAAGGAAAATAATGGAAAATGAAAAAAATAAAGGCCTAATTGATAAAATGGCTTCTGAGGATGAGTTGGTACCTTTTTTTAGTTCAGTTTTGGAGCTCTCTCATTATTCTCTCTCTCTCTCTAACTCTTGGAAACTTATAGTTTTCTTGGAGCATGTTGGCATTGGATCAAGAAAGGAAAAGGAGGAAAGAGGAAGGAAGGGGCAAGCAAGGAAGAGTGGGATCAAGTAGCTACAACAATATTCTTTGCAGTTATATATTTTCATGCGGGTTTTGGAATGCATGGTATTGCATGTGATTCTTTATTGTTATGGCATGGGTTTCGCCAAGTGTGACAGTGTTTTAGCCTAGCCTTGCCATTTCTGGATAGCCATGGTGTGATGGGGTTCTCATGTTTTAGTTGAGTTGGATTTCCGAATGGGTTCGAGGTTAACTCAGGTGGATTTCTGAATAATAGAACACATGGCCTAGTAACCCCTGAACCGACCTATGGGTTGTGGTAAAGCCAGATTTTGTGTTGTCCCAGTGGGAGTAGGAATCCTTGACCAGTGAACGGAGGGATATACAGTAAATCCTAGAGGTGGGGGCTCTCCATCAAGCCTACTAATCCCATGATGGGATATGCGGTAAATCCTGGAGAGTGGGTCTCGGTTTAGGGCCTAGTGATCTGGTGTGGATTGCAGTAAAGCCTAAGAGACTAGGAGATAGGAAAATTCCTCACGGTGTAGGTTGAGAAATCTGGTGGCATCCATGCTTGTTTAGACTAGTGATCTGGTGGAGGTCATGGTAAATCGTGTTATTGTATGTTTATTGTTTTGGCCTAGTGGTCCGGTGTGGATTATAGTAAGGCCTAGTTTCTATTGATGAGGGTGAGGTGGTTTAGCCTCAGGATGCCTTGGTTGGTTCTTTTGGTTTGAGTCCCACATCCATGATTGGAATATGGCATGGGGGTGAATGGATGAAGAGATAATTGGCTCAACCATTCTATGGTAGGGTTGAATGTGGTAGTCCCATCCCGGGTTGGCTTTTGCATTCATCAATAAGAGGTTTTATCCTTGGTATCTTATGCGTAAATGTATTGGACCTTATATGTGGATTCTATGGTTGGTTTATCCTTGATATTTATGTTGTTATTATGCTAGTTATAAGCATGTATTATGATAGTGATGATGTATGGCTCTCCTCATGTTTTGATTTGTAAATCAATGGATAATGTGTCTATGACCTAATAGATAATAATGCAGCTAATGATATAAGGGAATAATGCTTCTTAGAGATTCTAAAATAAGTATGAGACCCCTATGCTCAAATTTGTTGTTTAAACCAGTAGATTACATATTTGTGACATGTTTGACGAAATGATTGTCATGACTAGTAGGTGTCCAGTCTAGACCTTGTCATTGATTTTGTAATCAATCATTGTTATGTTGTGTAAAATCATTTCTGGAAGAGTCAATGAGTTCTAGGCAGTGACCTGGACTCTGGGCCTGAAAAAGTTGTACAAATCCCGGATTCGCTACCATAGGTATGAGGAGAAAAGTTCCCAGACGCATGCATACCCATGATGTGGGAGCGTCTGGAGCCTCCTGAATGCATGATTGTCCATTTAAATGGAGCATCTGGGGGTTACCTAAGTGGTTGGGTTTGCTCCTGGGAGTTTTGTTGTTGATGTGGAAGGCTTGTGTGATTGGTTTATTGTGATTTGGTTCAGCTGACATAGTATGCCTTGCTGGAAAGAGATCAAAATGACTAGCAGGATGGTAGACTACAAAGATTCTCCCTATGAATTGAATGAGAAATGTGGTGTTCGACACTCTTCTAATTTAGTAAACACATTGAGAAGCTTGAAGGAAGAAATAAGGAGTTGCAAGGTGGACAATGATAAAATCATGTAGACACAAGAGAAACAAGTAGAAGTTAATGCAATAATCCTTTAGAGTTTGTTAGAATTCCAGCCCAAGGGATCACTTCGAATTAGACATGGACAGGAGGATAGAACTAATGGGGAATATGGTAGTAGGTCTCATGGTGGTCACAGGTTGGATAGAGATGACATGATTAGATATGGCAGGTTGTTAGTGATCTAGGTCCGGGTGTGAAGAAGGACCCTTCCAAGACCTTTTACTTTCCTGATGTGTTAAAATTGCATTTTAAAAGAACATTAATGAATACATTTGCATGTTGTAAAGAAGAGGAACATATCAATCATCAACACATGAAAACATAAGCTGTTGATAACGGAGTTCGTCCAGAAGGGACTACGTCTTCGGACCCCGGTGTCAAGATGGTGTAAGCCACTGCATTATGTGTTGTCAATAAAGATGATGTACACGGAGGTGATGTCTCGATATATAAGGAAGAATGCCCTCACGCAGGAGTGGCTCTAAGAGATGCTCCACAACTAGAACTTTCAATCAAAAGACTCCTATCAGTATGACACAAAAACATGCATGGTGAGCATCCCACCAACATGGCACAAAAGGGATGTCAAAGAAAAAAACATGCATGACGACAACAAGAGTATCCCAGCAACAGACAATAAGGGATCTCAAAACATAACATGATGAGTTATGACAGCAAGTACATCACATAGAATATTCCACATCAAATCAAGTAAGGAATCATGACAACATGTGATAAATAAGATCCTACATCAACATCAATCAAGGATCTGTGCAACATAATGCAGAAAGAAGAAGTACATGAACACATCGTATACCTCACAACCAGGGGCCATCTGAAGATGTGGATGTCACACTGCTGAAGCTGCTTGGACCATCGCTCTCAAGGCATCGATCTCATGAAAATGGCTACTCGCACATGAATGTGGACATTTGCACTGGCACTTAGAAAAGTGACTAGAAGAAGAAAGCAGAGAATAAGAAATCTGAAGCCACCATCAGCTTTGTGATGTCGAGTAGTGCTAAATTGATTGTTCAAAATCCGAATTCTGAGAAGATGAGAATTCTGGGCTCAAGGAATCTTCTAGATTCCCCCGAGATTCCTCAAAGATTATGTTCCATGGATGGATTGTAAATCTGAAACTCAAATGGAGAATCTGGTCTCTCCATTGCAATACCTGTGGAAAACCATGAAAAACAAGTATAAACTTGACTATATTCTGAAATGTCAAAATTTTATCTCCTTGGGAAAATTTCATGGCTCATTGTTCCGCTCCATGTTTTTGTTGAAATCATGGTTCCACGTGCATTCTAGAAATGACTGGAAAATGTAGACCTCTAATCAAGAAATGAACAACACAATTGTGTTCGTGGCGATGAGAGGTGTAAAAACCATATAAAACTTGTTAAATTCTGACAAAGTGAAAATTCTCCCCTCCTGCAAAATTCATGGTCCCTACATTAAAATATTAATTAATTCATTGCCTTGAAATCCATGCCTTCATTCTGCCTCAAAATTCGTGCCTGCAGTCTCTCTCCTCCTCGAACTGTGTGTAGAGGAAAAATTATGGGTTTAAATAAAAACTCATCGACAGATTTCTAATGGAAGTGGTTGGCGCATTGGTAATAATAGGCGGATGGTTGAGGAGAGGTCGGGAGATCAAATCCCGCCTCTTCCATCTATGAACCTTTTATCACCATAAACCCCGAAATCCCTGTGTTGTTGTATTAATAATGGCAATCGGCAGTTGCAATGGGCGTTGGTGCATATATCGGCTCCCGATATAGGGTTTCGTCGATATCCATATCGGCGATTCGCATTCATCAGCGATCGGATCGGCATATATATCGACGCTTCATCGAGGTTTTCACCAATATTTTTATCGACGATATAATCGGCGACATATTTTTCGATTCGGGGCAATATCTGTTACGCGATATATATATGGTTTCGGGGTGTGGGCCGGGTCCATCGCCAATGGTCCGCGCCCGCCCCTTAATACAAAGTTTTGTTATAATATATCTATATATATATATAGATGTATATATAGATGTATATATATATATATGTATATATATATATATATATATATATATATATATATATATATATATATATATATATATATATATATATATATATGGGTGTGGAAGTTGTGGAGGGTTCGGCGGAGGTTGTGGCCGTCGGTCCCATATATATATATATATATATATATATATATATATATATATATATATATATATATATATATATATATATATATATATATATATATATTGTTGCGATTATTGCGAATGGTTGTTTTTAAAAGGGTACGGCGGGGATTGTTGCTGTCGATCCCAAAACCATGTGTTTAATTGTTTTTATATAGTTATTTTAATAACTATATTGAAACATATTTCGTTATATGGTTATTTATTAACCATTTCCCATGATTTTTGTCTCTTATGCCAAGTTTAGGAGACAAATTAAAAAACGCCAAGTGTCAATGGCTGATGGGCTGCCATGTGGGTCCCACCTACTTACTGGGATGCCATGTGGCATACTATGGACCCCACTTTCTCCTGTCATGTCAAACTTTGAAGAGCTCTATCTTTCGCATATGAGCTCGGTTTGACAAACCGCTTGCACCACCATGATCAGGACGACGAGGTCTTCGATCTGGTCCTAGTTCGATCACAATCCAAAAACTTTGATTTTTGAGCCATCTTTGTCCTGTGTCTCTCTTTGGAGCCTCCTGGATCAATCCTCCACACTGAAGAGCTTTTGGTCCTCCAAAAGAATGTTAAATAATCTGCATCTCTATCTGCACCTTTTCCGCATCACAAGCATCCTAAAAAGGTCTCACTCCCATCTCCTTCACCTTTGTTCTTCAAAGCCTTAAGCGATGAGCCGACACCTGCTACTTCTGCAACCTGTAGTACATTATTTTCACAAATTACATGCTTGAATGACAAGACCAACCAAATACCCAAAACATCCCATACTTGCCACGAGTTTATAACCCATACTCAGTGGTCAAGTTTACAACAAGATGGACGTAATACCCCAGCTATGACAATAGGGCCACCCTATCATGGTTGCTTCAAAAAGTGATGGAAAACACTTCATCACTGCAACACATGATTTACATTCATAAGGCCAAATATTATTGTTTTAACAAGCGATGGAAACATAACATCACTTTCAGAGTTTTAACATGCAACTCAAAATACGACTAAAACATGACCAGACATCATTGTTGCTGACCAAGTGATGGAAACACATCATCACTTTCACACTTTAAAATGCAACAAATGATTTACAAAAGAATGACCATGAAATGATATCATGTCAAAAAAACCAGTTTCGCTTATCAATGTGAATGGGTCACCTCCCTAAGGTGGTTTTACTTGTCAAACAACTGCTCTTCCTGCTTCATGCACTGACGCTTTGTCTTTAAGGCATTGTTCTGGATGGAGCCTCCAACAAGTGGCTTTCTGATGACCATGTCTGTCACAATGACTACAATAGGATTTCTTCCTCCATATCTGCTTAACCTGTTTCTTTTCATGATGTTGAGAGGGTCTTTTACGCCTCATGAGTGCTGCCATTCTTTCCCAACACTTAGAAAAGGTATGGTTAGGTAAACCACAAAAGGTGCATGTTTTCCGATGCCTTAATCTTCATTCATTATTAACAACATGATCACAATCAAAATGAACATTCGAAGATCGAAAGTGATTATACCTTCCTTTGTTATCTCTGATGTCAGTATGGCGATGAGAGCTTACCTCAGCTCTCTACCTGCAATGGTAACTGCCATGGGATGATGGGGATGTTTTCCCATCATTCTCTTTCCTCGACAATGTCTCGAACGAATCTGACACCTTTGAGCACTCTCCTTTAGTGTATCTCGATCCTGCAAATCGATGTTCATGCACAACCTCCAAAGGTTGAGTGATGCCTTGGTTATTAACACCAAGTTCTTTTTCCTCGTGGCTCGTCTTTGTAAGGAGCCTCATGTTTGTCCCTGTAATGGGGATCTCCAAATCTCCAATGGACATCATACTATGAGAAGATGAAATCAAAAGGAAATCAACATCTTTTACCTTCTCTTTCGATTTGGAAAGAATTGATGAGAGCTGCTCATCATTCATTGTTGGTGGTTCGCTTGTTGTCTCAGTGCATTCCCCAACTTCTTTCCTGACATACCCAAGTCCTGCCTGACGAGGTAATTCCTATACCTTGATGGGATTGACAATACCTTGGCCATTAACACCGAAGCCTTTTCCTTCATATCCCATTCTCTTCAACATTTTGGAGCCAATTCCTGTGGTATGATTTTCAAACACGGCGAAATCATCATCAGGAAACATACATGAAGATGGAGAACTACTTTTTACCTCACATGAGTCTCACTACAGCTTTTCCAAGGTCTCGTCCTTTACTTGCAGCTGTAGTAGCAAACTTTGTTTCTCCTCTTTCTCTTCATGTAGACACATCTTCAATTCATCATTCTTTGTTTGAAGATTATGTCTGTCTTGCTTCAGTTCCTCCATGGCATCTTCTGTGGCTTTTAATTGAAGCTGTAATCACTCCTTTTCCTCTATTTCTTTCTGTAGAGTTTTATACACAATTTCCACTTTCATGGAAATGTTAAGCATGGTATCGTACATTGCTCTTTCATCCTCTGTCATTGTTCACATTGCAATTCACATCAACGTAAAGACCGCTCTGATACCACTTGATCCAGGTCTGGGTGTGAAGAAGGACCCTTCCAAGACCTTTTACTTTCGTGATGTGTTAAAATTGCATTTTAAAAGAACATTAATGAATACATCTGCATGTTTTAAAGAAGAGGAACATATCAATCATCAACACATAAAAACATAAGTCGTTGATAAGTTACGGAGTTTGTCCAGAAGGGACTACGTCTCCGGGCCTCGGTGTCAAGATGGTGTAGGCCACTGCATTATGTGTTGTTAATAAAGATGATGTACACAGAGATGATGTCTCGATCATACAAGGAAGAATGCCCTCATGCAGGAGTGGCTCTAAGAGATGTTCCACAACTAGAACTCTCAATCAAAAGACTCCTATCAGTATGACACAAAAACATGCATGGTGAGCATCCTGCCAACATGGCACAAAAGGGATGTCAAAGCAAAACACATGCATGATGACAACAAGAGTATCCCAGCAACATACAACAAGGTATCTCAAAACATAACATGATGAGTTATGACAGCAAGTACATCACATAGAATATTCTGCATCAAATCAAGCAAGGAATCATGACAACATGTGATAAATAAGATCCTGCATCAACATCAATCAAGGATCTGTGCAACACAATGCAAAAAGAAGAAGTACATGAACACATCATATACCTCACAACCAAGGGCCATCTGAAGATCTGGATGTCACACTGTTGAAGCTGCTCGGAGCATCGCTCTCAAGGCATCAATCTCATGAAAATGGTTGCTCACACATGAATGTGGACATATGTACTGGCACTTAGAAAAGTGACTAGAAGAAGAAATCAGAGAAGAATAAATCTGAAGCCACCATCAGCTTTGTGACATCGAGTAGTGCTGAATTGACTGTTCAAAATCTGAATTTTGAGAAGTTGAGAATTCTGGGCTCAAGGAATCTTCTAGATTCCCCCAGGATTCCTCAAAGATTATGTTCCAAGGATGAACTGTAAATATGCAACTCAGATGGAAAATTTCATCTCTCCATTGCAATCCCCGCAGAAAAGCATGAAAAACAAGTATAATCTTGACTATATTCTGAAATGTCAAAAATTTACCTCCTTGGGAAAATTTCATGGCTCATGGTTCTGCGCCATGTTTTCGTTGAAATCATGGTTCCACGTGCATTTTGGAAATGAATGTAAAATAAGACCTATGATGAAGAAACGAACAACAACATTGTGTTCGTGGCGATGAGAGGTGTAAAAAACATATAAAACTTGTCAAATTTTGACAAAGTGAAAATTCTGCCCTCCTGCAAAATTCATGGTCCATGCATTAAAATATTAATTAATTCAGTGCCTTGAAATCCGTGCCTTCATTCTGCCTCAAAATCAGTGCCTGCAGTCTCTCTCCTCCTCGAACTATGTGCAAAGGCAAAATTTTGGGTTTAAATAAAAACTCATCAGCAGATTTCCCAATGGAAGTGGTTGGCGTATTGGTAATAATAAGCGGATGGTTGAGGAGAGGTCGGGAGATCAAATCCCGCCTCTTCTATCTATAAACCTTTTATAACCATAAACCCTGAAATCCCCACGATGTTGCATTAATATTGGCAATCGGCAGTTGCAGTGGGCACAGGCGCATATATCGGCGCCTGATATAGGGTTTCGTCGATATCCTTATCGGCGATTCACATTCATTGGCAGTTGGATCGGCATATATATCAGCGCTTCATTCGGATTTTCACCGATATTGTTATCGGCGATATAATCGGCGGCATACTTTTTGGGTTGGGGCGATATCTGTTATGTGATATATATATGGTTTCGGGGTGTGGGCCAGGTCCACCGCCGATGGTATAGATATATATATATATATATATATATATATATATATATATATATATATATAGATAATATGGTTGCGATTATTGTGAATTAAAAGGGTTTGGCGGGGTTTGTTGCTGTTGATCCCAAAACCATGTGCTTAATTGTTTTTATATAGTTATTTTAATAACTATATTGAAACATATTTCATTATATGGTTATTTATTAACCATTTCCCATGAATTTTGTCTCTTATGCCAGGTTTAAGAGACAAATGAAAAACGCCAAGTGTCAATGGCTGATGGACTACCATGTGGGTCCCACCTACTTACTGGGATGCCATGTGGCATATTGTGGGCCCCCACTTCTCATTTCATGTCAAACTTTAAAGAGCTCTATCTTTCGCATACGAGCTCGGTTTGATGAACCGTTCGCACCACCATGATTAAGACGACGAGGTTTTCAATCTGGTCCTAGTTCGAGCATAATCCAAACACTTTGATTTTTGAGCCATCTTTGTCCTATGTGTCTCTCTGGAGCCTCCTGGATTAGTTGGATACTCTGGATAGGAGAGGTGATGGACATAGGTACTACTCTGGTTTTGGTTCTGATAGGCATTACGATCGCCATCATTATCATCCTTATAGGAGTGATAGGGGATACTTTCTAGATGAATTTAAGAAAGAAAATCCACCTAATTTTGATGGACATTTGAAGAAGTCGGATGATGAAGAGGCTTGGATATTTGGGATGAAGAAGTTATTTGAGTTGCATGATTACACAAATAATATGAAGGCCGGAGTAGTTATCTTCAGCCTGAGAGGTAAAGCAAATATCTGGTGGGAAGATGTGACGCAAATCAGAGACATTAGGAGGAAGAAGTACTTGTGAGAAAGGTACTACAACAGTAATGTAAGGCCAAAGAATTCTATGAGCTAAAGATGGGATCAATGACAGATAAAGAGTAAACGACTAAGTTCCTGGAGCTATTGAAGTATGTATTGTATCTTAAATATGAGAAGGCTAAAGTTTAGCGATTTGTCAGTGGTTTTCCATTAGCATTTAGAGATCGGATTGAGTATGATGAGCCTCAATCACTTGAGGAAGTTATTGGGAAACTGAAGATTTTTTATGAGCAGTCGAAAACGTAAGAATGAATCTCAGCAAGGATGGAAAGGGAAAGATAAATTTAAAGGTAAATGATAGCCAAAAAGAACAAGGCCTCAGAATGCAGAAAAGAAAGAAAATGTAGCACCACAAAAGAAGTTCAACGCAGCTAGACAAGGACATGGGTCACAGAAGCATCATAGAAGTGATGGTACTGGATGGTTGGAGTGTTGGACATGCGATAAGGAGCAGCTTGAGAGATATTTTCCATAGAATCAGGGTGGTAGTGCACATGAGACGCAGACTGTTGGGGATGTTGGTCAAAGCTTTCCTCATATCTATGTAGCACTAGATAGCAGACATGTAGATTATCATTGAGATGGACGGTAAGCTTTGTGATCAAGTTGTTTCTATTTTGATTAACCCTAGATCTAATTATAGTTATGTTAGTCCTGACTTGGTGGATAATTGTGGTCTAAATAAAGAAGTGCATGCAAAATCTTGGTTAGTGCAATTGGCTATAGGTACAAAGAAAAGAGTTCATCATTGGGTAAGAGATTGTGCTTTTGAGTTGAATGATATGTCTACATCAGTGCACTTGAACGTATATCCATTGGGATCATATATTATATTATTGGGTGTGGATTGGTGTAACAACCCTGGTGAAAATTCCATGTAATAAAAGTTAATAAATGAAAATAATAACCACGGTTGATGGGACACTTATTCCAAGTTGAATGTTGGGCAAAAGCATAGTGATGGGGATCACTTGTGGTTGATTAATGGCTAAGGAAATTGCTAAGGCTTTGGAAAGGCAAAATAGAATTTTTGGCACATTTATTTATGAAAATAATGGAAATTAGGAGAAAAGGGAGGTGAAAGGTCATAGGTTGCATGTGAGGAAGAAATTAAAGGAAAATAATGGAAAATGAAGAAAATAGAGGCCTCATTAATCAAAAGGCTTCTGAGGATCAGTTCACAGACTTTTGTCAGTTCATTTTTGGAGCTCTCTCTCTATTCTCTCCCTCTCATACTCTTGGACACTGAGTTTTCTTGGAGAACTCTTGGAGGGTGTGGCATACTTGGAGTTTTGGAGAAAGAAGGAAAAGGAAGAGAAGGAAAGCGCCAGGGGACATTCAGATCAGGAGCTACAATGAGTTTTTCTTACAGGTACCAAGTTGCATGTATGTTTTCCTCATTGTTTTTGGCATGCACGGCATATGCATGTGGTTTATTGTTCATGATCTATCACTGGCATGGAGGATTGCCTGGATTGACTATGGATTTTCCTAGCCTTGCCATTTCCTAGATAGTCATGGCGTTGTGGGTTCATTTCTTTATTTTTCTGGTTGGTTCTCATGTTTCCTTTAGCTTGGGTTGAGTTGCTAGTTCCTGGAATCCCTGTAATAGCTTGGGTTGAGTTACTAGTCATGGAAGCCTTGGTTGGAAAAACGCTCTAGAAGCCCTTGGTGAGTTGAGTTACTGTTCTTGGAAGCCTTTGTTGGAACAAACACTATGGAGCCTTGGAAGGCTTGGGTAGAGACCAATCTGATGATGGTTTTATGATGTCTGGCCTTGAGGTGGTTGGCCTCTGGAAGCCCTAAATGGTTTTGGATTGATGTGTTCTATGAGATCCCACATTCATACTTGGAATATGGCATGGGGGTGAATGACTGAAGAGAGATTTGGCTCATCCATTCTACGGTTGGGTGGAACGTGGTAGTCCCATCCTGGGTTTGGAATTTTCATCATTAATATGAGGTTATTTCTCCTTGTATTTCTATGAGTATTATACTAGTTTATATGTGGATCATATGGCTATGATTTCCTTGGTATTTATGTTGCTATTATGTTGGTTATGTATATGTTTTATGACAGTAGCTATGTATGGATATCATTATGTTTTTACTTGTAAATGAATGAACAATGTATCTATGACCTAATGGATGAAACTACGACTAATGTGTTGAGGCATCAATGCTACTTACCGATTCTTAGATGAGTATGATACCCCTACGCTTAGATCTGTTGTTTACACCTCTAGATTACATATTTGTGATATGTTTGACGAAATGTTTGTCATGGCTAGTAGGGATTTAGTCAAGGGCTTGTTCAAGTATTTACATTTGCATCATTATTTCCTTGTTATCTTTATGTTCTAAAAGTGTCATTCAATTCTAGGCAGTGACCTAGTCTCTGGGCCTGAAAAAGTGGCTCAAATATCGGGGATGTTGGCACAACACTGAGAAAAATAGTCCCTAGACGCTAGAAGGCCTTGTCAAGAGAGCGTCCACAGCCTCCTGGAAGTTTCCAGGCCCATAGTATGGGAGCGTCCAGAGGTCAGGTGGTCTAAAACCTCAATGGCACCCAGGGGTTGGTTACCAGAAATGTTGGGATGGTTCTTAGGGGTCATGTAGTTGATGTGGAAGGTTTGCATGATGTGTTTCTGTCAATTCCATTTCCTTAAGGTCACCTAGAAGGTTGAATCCAATCATAGTAGCCTCTTGTCACATGTTTACCCCGGTTGACCAGTTACTTGGATAGATGTGGGAGGAGGGTGTTACACCTGGCTATACCTTTACAGGACCAAGGTGGATTGTTATGAAAAATCCATTGAGTGCTTGGATGATAATGGGGAACAAAGAGTCTTATAGGGAAAGAAGAAATCCTCATCAGTTAGGATGGTGACAACTATGCAGGCCAAGCGTAGTCGCATGAAAGGGTGTGTGTTATTTGTAGTACATATATCTAGTGAAAAAGGTAAAAAATTTGAGGATGCAAATGTTTTGAGTAGGTACCCAGTTCTACAGTAGTTTCAGGATGTGTTTCCCACAGATATTTTAGAGTTGCCACCTCATAGGGAAGTATACTTTTCTATTGAGTTGGTGCCAGGGGCAGCTCCAACATCAAAGGCACCTTACAGGATGAGCACACCTGAGTTGGTAGAGTTAAAGTTGTAGCTGAAAGAGATGCTTGACAAAGGATACATTAGGCCAAGTGTATCGCCATGGGGCACATTGGTATTGTTTGTGAAGAAGAAGGATTGTACTCTCAGAGTATGCATTGACTATAGGTCATTGAACAAAGTAAGAACAGGTATCCGATGTCGAGGATTGATGACATGTTTGATGAGTCGAAGGGAGCATAAATGTTCTTGGAGATTGATCTGAGATCCGGATATCATCGAGTAAAGAGGAGGACATTTATAAGACATCTTGCTTGACTAGGTATGGGCATTATGAGTTTTTTGTAGTTCCATTCGGTTTAACTAATGCTCCAGCTAATTTTATTTGTTTGATGAATAGTGTGTTGCATCCCTATTTGGAGAAGTTTGTTGTTGTGTTCATTCATGACATATTGGTATATTATAAAAATGAGGAAGAACACGTTGAGCATTTGGCAACAGTGTTGCGGTTGTTGACAGAGTATCAGTTGTATGCCAAGCTTATCAAGTGCAGCTTCTTTCAGACAAAGGTGCATTACTTTAAGCATGTTGTTTCCGAGGAGGCCATAGTAGTAGGTCTAGAAACTATAAGGGCCATCATGGAGTGGCTAGTTCCCAGGAATGTGGATGAGGAGAGATCTTTCATGGGATTACCAGGTTATTACAAGAGGTTCATCAAGAACTTTTTGCATATTCTTATCCTATTACATCATTGCAGAGGAAAGGTAAGAGGTTTGAATGGACAGAGGAGTGTGCGGCTAGTTTTGAACAGCTCAAGCAATTGTTGACACATGCACCAGTGTTAAAGATCGTAGATCCGAAAAAAGAATTTGTAGTATATATAGATGTTTGCAAGAGAGGACTTGGTGGAGTCCTTATGCAGGAAGGACAAGTAGTGTGCTATGAGTCATGTAAACTGGATGAGCACGAGAAGAACTATCTAACGCGTGATAAGGAGCTAGCGGCAATCATACATGCATTGAAGATGTGGAGGCACTATCTTCTTGGCAGGAGGTTTGCATTGATGAGTGATCACAATGGATTGAGGTATCTATTTGACCAATCGAATTTGAACACTACAAATCTAGATGGTTGGACAAGATTAGTGAGTTTGATTTTGAGATCAAATACATCAAAGGAAAGGAGAATAGGGTCATAGATGCCCTTAGCAAGCAGATACAGGTAAATCATATAGCAGCTATGAGTTCCTATGGGATATATCTACATGATAGGATCTTGCAGGCAGGTCAGCGGGATGTAAAGTATATGGAGATTGTGCACAAGTTGCAGCAGAGTACAGGTACAAGTATAGTTAGTGGTACAGGTAGAGATAGTAGTACAAGTACAATTACAAGTATAAGTGTAGGTATAGGTGCACAGGATGTGGACTATTGTCTCACGGTAGATGGATTGGTTAGATTTAAGAACAAGATATATATATCAGACAACAGTGAGCTCAAGAATTTTATCTTCAAGGAGTTTCATGTGAAACCATATTCAGGCCACCCAAGCTATCAGAAGAAATTGACTGTATTGAAGAAGTTTTATTATTGGCTGAATCTAAAGAAGGATATAGCAGAGTTTGTGGCTAGATGTTTAGATTGTCAGTAGGTAAAGGTAGAGCATAAGCATCCAAGTGGACTGCTACACCCGATTGCGATTCTGAAATGGAAATGGGAAGTCATTTCCATGGACTTTATCACAGGGTCGTCGAGGAAAGTGAGATAGCATGATTCCATCATGGTTGTTGTGGACAGGTTGAAAAAGTTTGTGCACTTCATTCCAGTGAATTTTACATTCTCGGATAGTGATGTAGCACAGGTGTTCATCAGAGATGTGGTCATATTGCATGGTGTTCCAAAGAATATTATGTCATACTGGGATGCAAAGTTCACATCCAAGTTTTGGAAGGAGTTGTTTGCAGGTTTGGGCATAGAGTTGGATTTCAGTACAACTTATCATCCATAGACAAATGGATAGACTGAGAGGGTCAACAGGATATTGGAGGACATGTTGAGGATGTACAAGACACATCAACAGCAAAAGTGGGAAGAGTATATTCCACTGGTAGAGTTCGCTTAAGACAATGGGTATCAAGAATATTTGAAGATGAGTTTGTTTGAGGCATTGTATGGGTAGAGTTTCAATACTCGCATCATTTGGAGTGATGTGGTTCACAGGGTGTTGATTGGACTAGGCATGTTGGCGGAAATGCAACAAGAAATGTAGGTAATCAAGAAGAATCTGAAAGCAACACAGGATAGGCAGAAGAGCTATGCATATCAGAATAAATTGTTTAAGGAGTTCCAAGTTGGGGAACAAGTGTACTTGCACATCAAACCAAAGAAGAGCTCCTTGCGGATTGGATCATGTGCCAAGATGAGACCCCAGTTTTGTGGAACTTTCTAGATTATTGAGAGGATAGGGCCAATAGCCTATCGAATTTCACTGCCTTTGAAAGTGAAATTCCATGATGTTTTCCATGTGTCATTGCTTAAGAAGTATTTTAAAGATGTTGATCATGTGATTGGCTAGTTTGTATTGCAGGTGGATCCAAATGGTGAATTCCAATCGGAACCTCTATGTATAATGTAGAGAAAGGTTCTCATGCTCCAGAACTGAGTAATCGAGTAGGTTAAAGTGCAGTTGAAGCACTTTGGGCCCGATGAAGCTACATGGGAGATGGAAGATCAGATGTGGGCTATGTATCCTTCATTGTTTGTCGATTGAGGAAAAGTAATTTGGTATAATGTTTGGTATATGTTTTGGCATATGTTTTGGTGATGTTTGGTATATGTACATATGTATGCAAATATAAATACCATCATGAGCTAAGTTATAAATCTCTAATAAGCGGCCTGAGTGTCATGTCATTATAGTTGTCATGTTGTTATGTTGTCATGTTGGTTTGCTTTTCATCAGGGCGATCATTGTAAATATTGCATCGAGCTATGTTATAAAGCTCCATGGGAAGTATGTTTTCTTTTCAATAGTTTTGTTGAGGTATAGGCGTGGTTGAACACCGAGGATGGTGTCCCCCAAGGGGGATGGTTTTGTAACAGCCCTGGTGAAAATTCCATGTAATAAAAGTTAATAGAGGCACAATAATAACCATAGTTGATGTGACACTTTTTCCAAGCTAAATGTTTGGAAAGACATCCTAGTGTGGGTGTTCATTGGTTTATTATGGGTAAGGAAATGGCTAAGGCTTTGGAAAGGAAAAATGGAATTCTTGGCACATTTATTTATGAAAATAATGGAAATTAGGAGAAAAGGAAGGTGAAAGGTCACAGGTTGCATGTGAGGAGGAAAATGAAGAAAATAGAGACCTATTTGATAAAAAGGCTTCTGAGGATAATTTGGTACCTTTTGTTGGTTCAGTTTTGGAGCTCTCTCATTATTCTCTCTCTCTCTCACTCTTGGACACTTAAGAGTTTTCTTGGAGCACATTGGCATTGGATCAAGAAAAGGAAAAGGAGGCAAGAGGAAGCAAGGGGCAAGCAAAGAAGAGCAAGATCAAGCAGCTACAACAAGATTCTTTGCAGGTATCGATTTTCATGTGTGCTTTCCTTTCTAGATTTGGAATGCATGGTATTTCATGTGGTTATTTGTTGTTATGGCATGGGTTTTTCCAGGTGTGACAGTGTTTTCAGCCTAGCCTTGTCATTTCCAAATAGTCATGGTGTGATGGGGTTCTCATGTTTTGGTTGAGTTGGATTTTCGGATGGATTTGAAGCTGAGTGAGGTGAATCTCTTAATAATGGAACACATGGCCTAGTAACTGCTGAACCAGACTATGGGTTGCGGTAAAGCCAGTTTTTTTGTTTCCTCGGTGGGCCTAGGAATCCTCGATTAGTGAATGGCGGGATATATGGTAAATCCTAGAGGTGGGTGTTCTCCATCAGGCCTAGTAATCTTGGGATGGGATATGAGGTAAAGCCTAGAGAGTGAGTCATAATTGAAGTCCTAGTGAGTTGGTGTGGATTACAATAAAGCCTGAGAGACTAAGAGACAGGAAAATTCCTCACAGTGTAGGTGGAGAAATCCGATGGCATCTATGCTTATTTGGCCTAGTGATCTGGTGGAGGTCATGGTAAAGCTTGTTATTACATGTTTATTGTTTTGGCCTAGTGATCCAGTGTGGATTATGGTAAATCTTGGTTTCTATTGATGAGGGTGACATGGTTTAGCCTTGGGATGCCTTGGTTGTTTCTTTAGGTTAGAGTCCCACATTCATGCTTGGAATATGGCATGGGGATGAATGACTAAAGAGAGAATTGACTCAACCATTCTATGGTCGGGTGGAACGCGGTAGTCCCATCCTGGGTTGGATTTTTCATTCATCAATAAGAGGTTCTATCCTTGGTATCTTATGTGTAAATGTACGGGTTTATATGTGGATTCTATGGTTGATGTATACTTGATATTTATGTTGTTATTATGTTGGTTATAAGCATGTATTATGACAGTGATGATGTATGGATCTCCTCATGTTTGATTTGTAAATGAATGGATAATATATCTATGACCTAATAGATGATAATGTAGTTAATGATATAAGGGAACAATGCTTCTTAGCGATTCTCAGATAAGCATGAGACCCCTATGCTTAGATTTCTTGTTTAATCTTGTAGATTACATATTTGTGACATGTTTTCGGACGCATGCTTGTCCATATCAAGGGATTTTTCGGGGGTTTAATAGTCTAAAACTTCAATTGGTCTCAAGGGTTGGTTACCTGAGTTTTGGGTTGGCTCTTGAGAGGTTTGTTGCTGATGTGGAATGTCTGTGTGATGTCTTTCAGTCGATTCCACTTCCTTAAGGTCACCTAGGAGGTTGAATCCCATTATAGTGGTCTCTCATCGCATATTCATCCCGGTTGGATGGTTACTTGGATAGATGTGGGATGAGGGTGTTACAAGGAGGAACCCCACTCAACACACTAGTAATAGATCCAAGAAGTCATGACTAGTTTTCTAGTGCTGCAACAAAAAGGCACCACCAACAAAGGATAAATAAGAAGAGCTCAATGTCGGAAGAGTTCAATAAAGCAAATCCCCCTACCTTTGATGGAGAAATTAAGAATGCTAAGGAGGCAGAAGCCTTATTGGGATTGAAGAAATACTTCAAATTCCATTATTACTTTGAAAACCTAAAAAACGGAGTAGCAATTTTTAGCTTGAAGGGAAAAATTGATATATGGTGGGAATATTTGAGAAATTTTACGGGAATTAGAGAAAAGGAACTATCATGGAGAAATTTGAAAAATTTATATGAGAAGTACCTGTCTCATAGGTACTATGACAACAATATTAAATAGTTCCACAAACATAACCTAGGTCATCTTACCCTATATGGTTATACCAACATATTTTTGAACTTTTTGAGGTACGTGCCATATATCAAGGATGAGAAGGTGAAGATCAATAGAAACCTTAGTGGGTTACCTTAGTCCTACCAAGATAACATCAATTTTGATGAACCAATGGAAATGGAGGACACCATCCCAAAGGCTAAGTATTGCTATGATCAGTCCAAGAAAGGGTCAAATTATGATTAGACTAGAAGAAGAAGGATAAAGGAAATTTTAAAGGAAAAGGGACAAAATCCTCAAGACACAAGCAAGAAGGGGAAATGATAAGTTCACCACTCATTTCAAGAGTGAATTCTAGTGGAATTTCGCTACTACTAGTAAATATCAGCTTTCTAACTCAACAAGAGACGAGGATGAGGAGCCAAAGAGAAAGATGTTATAGTGTTGGGGACGTGGAGAGAACCACAAGAAAATCTATTGTCCTATCCAACGGAAAAATAGCAAGAGGTTGTATAATGTCCAAGAGGCAAAGAGAATGAATGATGTAGGTCAAAGCATCCCTTGGATTTATGCAACTTGGACAATAGGCAAGTAGATAACCAAGCCTCGGTGATTGAAATGGAAGGTATGTTTGCTAACCATCATGTTTAATTTTTAATTGATTCAGGATCATTTTTTATTTATTTTATTCCAAAATTTGTAGAGATGTTCAATTTGAAAAGAAAACCCCATGTGAAGTTGTAGTTGTTCCAACTAGCCACAAGAGTCAAAAAGAAAGTGGTCAATTGGTTGGAATTGTGCCACCTAGTGCTGGGAAACATGCCCACAACAACAACCCTCAATTTGTTGCCATTAGGTTCATATGATGTGCTGGTAGGAATAGAATGGTTGGTAGCCCATCAAACTAAGGTGGATTTCTATAACAAGCCACTAGAATGCCTCAGTGATGAAGATAAATAAATAGTACTTTAAGGAGTGTGGAATCCTATCGTTATTAGGAAAATATCAGTACTACAGGTAAATAAGTGCAGTGGCATAAGATGCGCCATGAATGTGTTCCAAGTGACCAAGGAGGTAGAGAACAACGAGGCCCAGAATCGAGGATCACCCCATCTTGAAATAGTTCAACAATGTGTAGAACTAAAGTTGCATCTGAAATAAATATTGGATAATGGGTATATCTAACCCATTGTGTCACCTTGGAGAGCCTCAAAATCGTTCTTGAATAAGAAGGATAACACATTGTGGTTGTGCATCAACTACCAATGACTAAATAAGGCTATAGAAAGAAAAAGAAAAAATACTCGCTTCCCAAAATTGATGACATATTCAATTAGTTGAGAGGGGTTGCCTCTAAAATAGAGTTGAAATTTGGTTATCATCAAGTCTTAATTAAAGATGAACACATCCAAAAGATAGCATTCAAGACAAGACATGGGCACTACGAATTTGTGTTGGTGCCATTTGTGATCGTAAATTCCCCAACCACATTTATGTGCCTAAAGAGCAATGCCCTTGGCCCATATTTAGACAAGTTTGTATTGGTTTTGTGGATATATCCTAGTTTATCAAAAACCAAAGAAGAACATTAAGAGAATATGAAAGTAGTGTTGTATTTGTTTAGGGAGCACAAGTTGTATGCCAAGATCAACAAATGTGATTTCTTCTAATCACAAGTTCAATACTTGGGATGTGTCATTTAAAGGGAAAGCGTGGTAATGGATATTGAAAATATTAAGGCCATAATGGAGTGGGATACTCCTCAAAATGTCATGGAGGTTAAATGCTTTATGGGATTATCTAGATATTACTGATGGTTCACATGATATTTTTCAAAGGTTGGGAATCCAATCACATCCTTACAGTGGAAATGATTCAAATTTCAATGGACATTAGAATGTACAGCTAGTTTTGAACAACTAAAGAAATTTCTCTCATGTGCACCTATTTTGAGGATAGAATACCTAGAAAGGGACTTTCTAGTTTGCACATGTGCCTATAGGGAAGGACTAGGCAGATTCCTAATGCAAGAAGGACATATAGTCTATTACAAATCAAGGAAACTAAATTATCATGAGAAGAATTATGTCACTCATGACTTGGAGCTAGCAACAATTGTGCATGCACTAAAGATGTGGAGGCACTACTTTCTTGGGAGGAAGTTTGTATTGATGTCAGATCATGGAGGGATGAGATACATGTTAGATCAACCCACATTATATGCAAGAAATACAGATGGTTGGATTTGATCAATGAATTTGATTTTGAGATAAAGCATATTAAAGGTGAGGAAAACAAAGTGGAAAATGCACTGAGTAGGAGCATGCAAGTAGCTCAATTGTAAGCCATGAGAATTTGTGAGATTAAAATTAAAGCAAGGATAAAGGAATCATGGATACATGATGACAATTTCCAACATGTGAAGAATTACTTACAGTAAGAACCATAGGTAACAACAAGAAAGAATTACAAGCTTGATGATGATGGTATGTTGTTGTTCAAGGATAGATGGTATGTGCCTTGTGTAATTGACTTGAAGAAACTCATGATGGATGAGTTTCATAAAAGACCTTATTCAAGTCATATTGTTATTAGAAAATGGTAAAATCCATAAGGAAAATGAAATATTGTCCGAGATTGAAGAAGGAGATTATTGAATACATTGTTAGGTGTCTGTAGTGCCAACAAGTCAAAGTAGAATGAAGGAGCCTAGTGGGATTTTTTAAACCAATCCCAATCCTTGAGTGGAAATGGGAAATCATATCTATGGACTTCATTACAAGATTGTCAAAGAAATCCAAACATCACAATGCCATTTTGGTGGTAGTGGACAAGTTGAGAAAGGTAGCCCACTCTATAGTTGTCAAGTCCACTGACAAATCCATTGAAATAGCTCAGAGCTTCATGAAAGAAATATTTAGATTATATGGTATACCCAAGAAGATCATTTTTTATCAAGATTCTAGGTTCACATGGAATTTTTGGAAGGAATTGTTTGTTGTCTTTGGGGCTCAACTAGATTTTAGTACAACATATCATGCTCAAACAAATGGTCAAACAAAAAGGGTAAATCAAATTTTATAGGACATGTTGAGAATTTATGTCATGCATCAGCCAAAGAGGTGGGAAGAATTCCTACCATTATTCAAGTTTTCATGCAACAAGGGGTATGAAGAGTCATTGAAGATGAGTCCTTTTGAAGCATTGTATGGATGAAAATGTAACAATCCCATTATTTGGGATGACCTAGTGAGCAGGGTGTTTATTAGACCTGACATGATGAAAGAAATGGAGCAAGAAGTGCTCAATATCTAGTAGAAATCAAAGGTTTCCCAGGATAGGAAAAAGAGTTATGCAAATCAGCAGATAATACACAAAGAATTCAAAGTTGGAGAGTATGCATATCTTTGCATCAAACCAAAGAAGAGCTCACTAAAAGTGGGTCTTATGCTTTGGACAGTTTAAGATTTTTGAAAGAGTGGGACCAATGGCTTATATACTAGCCTTACCACCTACCGTGAAAGCACATGATGTATTTCACATTTCTTTGGTTAAAAGGTATGTACCTAACACTGATCATTTTGTTGAATAGTCTATAATATAGGTTGAATCTAAGGGAGAATTCCAACTAGAACCACTATGCATCTTGGACCATAGACCGATAATGAATCGAGCAATAGAGTAGGTCAAAGTGCAATGGAGTCACTTTGGACTAGATGAAGCAAACTAGGAGATGGAATATCAAATGAGGGTACTCTACCCATTTTTATTAATGTATGAAGTAAACATAAATCTAGTATTTATTTATTTTTGAGTTATGGAACACTGAGGATAGTGACCCCTTAAGAGGGTGGGTCCTATAATATCCCTTTTTCCTTCACCCTACATATTTAAATGTAATTATGTATCACTAATGTGAGAGTCGCAACTGGCTGGAATAGAACCTGCAAAAAATCAAGAATTAAATGTAAATTTAATTAACTGACTTGAATGGATTGGCACCACAAATACAAAGCTCTAGGGGGAATACATGTTATGTGTTGTGAACAAGCCCATAACTAGCTACATTGAATTCTTGAATCACTTTCTAATCAATCCACCCACTTGCACTGACATAAGTTATGAGATGGGATTGAGTAGTGTGGGAGGAGGATTACACCCATTCACATCCCCCTTGGAGATTGAGGCCAAGGAATAAGGGGAATCGAGAAGAAATATGAGAGTCAATGGGAAATTAAACAAGCAAAGGAGATTTAGTGAAGAGCGTTGGGAGGGAATAGCAACAATATAAAAAATATTAGTTCTCCTTAGATATGGAAAATTCTCTAGGAAGATAGGAGCAGATCGCAAGGAGTAGTACTGGAGTTTGTGATTAAGCCCTGTGCTCAAAATATTGGGAGGTTGTTCCTTGTATTATTGTGTTAAATCCATTGGACTATGTGTCCAATCCTAATTTGTATATGGGAGGCTTAGTGAATGAATAAATCACTATGGTGCTTACTGCTAGAGGGAAGTTGATAAACCACCAGAATAATGGAGTCCAACACCTGGACTGAGAAATGATCCATCTGATCCTTGGGTGTGATCCCTATGAACTATGTTTAAGACCACTAGATTGTGTGTCTATGCATGTATGGTCAGTGGGAGGCTTAATTGGATGACTGAATCAATGTGGTACTTGTTGTATAATTATTAAGCACCTAGACATGGAAATCTAAATCACAACGGTGCTTATTGGAGAGTTGTTAACCATGTGGATAGTGGAATACAAACCCATATGGTGCTTGCTATGAAAATATAGCTGATAAACCACCTGGATAGTGGATTAAGCCTCTTAGACTAAGAAATACCCCATCGGGGCATTAATTGAATCCTTGTGATTGAACTCAAAGTAAGTGACTCATTATTTTTCTTACTATCATAGGGCCATTGAGGAACCACCTGCATAGTGGAGTCCATCTCTTGAGTGTCTACCAAGCCTTGATGTGAATTTTCCCTAAGTAAGCATCCCCTTAGATTTTGGATTTGGCTTGAGGGTGGTTAGCTACAAGAAAGTTGTAGTGTAGTTGGCCTATGATTGGGTGGAGAGTGAAAGTCCTTCCTTTAGTTGCTAGTCATCTTAACATATTGAGATAATTTTAATGCAACCTTGTGTTGAGTTATGAATTGAATTATTTTATGGATGCACATGTTGCTATGGGCTCCTGAAGATATATGAATGTTATTGATTTCTTGACCGGTATAGGCCCTTATTGTGCTCATACACTTTAAGTTGCCTTATATGCTAAGAAATGGATAAAATGACTGGACAGTGTGACCCAAATTGTGATTATGATGAAAATGTTAGATTGTGTGTAATGTGTTCCTGCATCTTACCTAATAATATTTTTTATGAAGCTATGGATCTGTAACTGTAATTCTCCTTAAGTAATTTGAGTGTCCCTTATTAGCTATTAGGTAAATTAAATACCCTAACTATGTTAACCAGCTTGTAATATGGTCATTTAGCTAGATTAGAGAGCTTCAGATCTTGACATGGATGCCCAAATCTTGCCTATGGTATTTAGCTAATGTTAGAGCTTCAAAACTAGGTGGGGGGGTCTAGTTCCTATTGAGAGAATGGCATCAACTTGATCATATGATAGGGAATTATACTAGGAGACTACCATTGCCTTCCGTCAGAAATATAATCCTTCATACTTTCCACAAATGTTTCAACAAGAATCAGGTGGATCCAACCAAGGTTCCAGCTATGGAATCAAGTGTTCAAGCCACTACCCGCCGGAAAGGCTTTCAAAAAGTCGCGTTATAGACTATTTCTTACATAAATGCTTTGACTTTGAATTAATTAGATTTTGACCAAAAATTAAATAGCATTGTACAAAATTAACTTTACGAAATTAAATTTATTTATTTTTTGAAATATTTTAATTTTATTTATTTAAACTTTTATTGAATTTATTTATTTTTTTGAAATATTTTAATTTTATTTATTTACAATTTTATTGGTTCATTTTATTTTTTTCTTATTCTACAATGATGACAAAGTACAGCTCGTCAGTTCATCTCAACGTGTATATGATTACACTTTTTTTGCCCGATCATTTTTGCTTCCTCTTGAACATCTAGAAAATAAAAAATCATTCCCATTAAATCAGTTAAAGAATGTGATCAAACGAATTACAAAGATTCTCGTTGGTGTTAATCAACATCAATGTTACATATCATGCACTTCTTTTTGGGTCTACAAATTCCAACGAAACGTTTTGCTAAAAATAAACAACTCAGCTTGTAACATATATATTATAATTGTTGTAAGTGTTAGCCTCCTGCTGCAGCAGGTATTCATTTTTCATGATTAACATTTTTACATGCCAAATATGTCATACTTTGCTGGCTGCAATGTTCCATATTTCCATAACAGACCAAGGAAGATGCCATGAAAGTGTCATGGTCCGAATGCCACTGCTGTATTCCATTTTTGGTAAGATTTTCAGTTAAGGGAAGGCCAAACAGCTAAATCTTGGTCTCCCTAGATTTCAATTTCCTGTTGTAGAATATAGAGAATGTATCTGTCCAAACAACTAAATCTTGGCAGATTTGTAGATAAGTAGAGAATCAAAGGGACCCAACTGTTTAATCTGGGCCCTGGCAGTAATAAGTGTAGATTTAGATAGGAAAAATTTGAAAAAAGAAAAAATTGTAAAGCTGGGTCTGCAAGTCTAAATGCACCCACCCATAAAAGAAGAAAAAATGTTAAAAAAAAATAAAATATATATATATATATATATATATATATATATATATATATATATGCTGGGTAGGTAGCTGTGTGGTTGCAGAATGATAATTTGTGATCAGTTTTGTGGTACAAAGTATTTTATCTTTTCAGATCACAGTGCAGGCAGTTTTTATGCAAACGGGCTCAAAGGTGAACATTACTAACTCCCCTTTCTTCTAAATTCCCCAAAGCCACTTACTAACTTCCCAAAGAGGTCAAGATTTGCTTGCCTCTTAGTCTCATCATACTCCATATCAGTTGCCTTGGTGAAGATTTGCTTCACTTAAGGATCTCAGTTCTCTACAAGTTCTTTTTTCCAAATTTAGCCTAAGGTCCCTGACCTTAGCGCTTACTGGTCACCTTCATATTAACTACTAACAGTATTATATAAATCCCTATCAGTTTTCCCATTCCCCTATTAAACTATGCATATAAAACTCCCCTATGTAAATATTCCCTCCCTGGCAATATAGCCATATTTTTATAAGTCCGGGAAAAAATGGTCCATCTGGGGCTGTTTTTAGCCCAGCCGAGTCAAAACAGGGATTAATCTGACACTTGGTCAGACTAATAACCTCTTCCCTAGCCCTAGAACCCTCAAAAACCCTCTTTTTCTGCCCCCAACCCAAAGTTTTGGCATTAAATATTAACCCTGCCGCATATAACTCCCATAACCCACATAAACCATTGTTTTAACCCACCCGCGCGCTATATTTAAATAGGAATATTCCCGCGAATATCCCCGCCCACTAACCCGCTGCCACCTCGCATCTACAACCAACCATTGGATCCCCCGCCCCGCAGATCAATGGCTGGCGGGCCGTCCCATCTCCAAAGCGCCCGAGCTTTAGCATCCGGGAGATGGGTGGTATTGTCGCCGTACCTCCCGCCACGCGTCAAGCGTTGGGCTGTGGCGGAGACCTCTCCCCCGAAACCACCTTTGTCCATAACTGGTGCGCCCAAAACCAGAAACCGCCCCTGCCTGCGTCACCCGCCTGCTCAGTGACGTCACCCCCTACACAGTCACCGCTTACGTCACCCCCCCACCCAGTCACTATGTCAAGTCACCTGCCTGCGTGGCCTCCTGCCACGTCACTGCCATGTATCCCTGCCACCGTACCTGCCACATCACCATTCGTACGTGATGACATCATGCTGATGTCATCTCGCCACGTCGTCCTGCTGACGTCACCCACCGTACAATGTCACATCATGCTGACGTCATTAGCACTTTTTGGGCGCAAAGACGCGAAAATCGCACTTCGGAGCCCCGGAATCTGATTCTGAGGCAGTTTTTGATGAGCCGCAAATTGCTCATCGCTAGATTTTTTGGGCCTGAATGGGGAATCTTCAGGGAATCTTTTCATTCTGTGGCCCCCAGCAAGCCCGAAAGGCGCCAAATGACCCATTTTTCTTCGCGAAGCTTGCCGGAAGGAGCAGAAAACAGTTTTGAAAGAAATAGAGGCCGGACAACGGCCATTTATTTGTGAATAAGACCCACAGCACCTCAGAACAACATCAATTTATTGCCGAAGGGTATCAGAGGAAGAAGGAGAGCCAAAGAGTATCAGTCGAAGATTTTTTAAGGGCTTAAGGCACTTAAACATTGATGAGCCCCCCAGAAAGTCAAATCAAGAGGAGTAAGCCCATCTTAGCTCTCAAATCACATTCAGAGGCATTTAAAACCGCCGAACAGCAAGGGTGCAAAGACCAATGCACAGTTATGACAGATGAAAAGCACAGAGCCACCAGGACAGATATTAACTCATTTTGATACAGCTGCCCCCAGCAAAGCTCAAAGATATTTTCTGGCATTTATTTCTGGATAGAATTAGGTTAAAGTAATCAATTTTCTGTCAGACCTGTTAGGTCGGCTGTAATAGAAAATTTTGAATAAATCTTCCCTATGTATACCACCCTCTGTATTGTTTTAAAGGGTCGGTTGGTTGATAGTTTTTTCAGTGGAGACTCGCACTGTATACCTGATATGTTTTCTATAATCAAAGACTGTTGAAAAGCTTGGAGGGAAGACTGTCTGCTCTGTGTTTAATGGTTTGAAGAAGTGAATTTGGAATTCATGTGCTGCAACATGACTCAATAAGTTTTCCTAACTCTGTTTTTTCCATTAATGTACCGTCTAAATAGCAGAAAGAAAGAATAGTCTAGAATTGGTTTAAACTGCCCTCTATGCTCATTTTCTGCTGTTTCTTTATGTTTTTCCTCTGGATCAGTCATGAATATGAATTCCCTTCGGCTCATATTTACCCTAATCCATTCATCTTTGACAGTTGTCTAGGAATTCTTAACTGCTCCTAGATAGAGTTCATTCACCTTCCCCCTTTAAAGCATAGTGAGAGATTCTTTGTTGCCTCTCACTCTTTATCCCTCATTCCATCCTTTTAAGCTTTAAGTGTTGTTTCATGAGCAGCTACCTTGCTCCTTATTTCTCTTGTGACCAAGAAAACGCACCAGCAGTCCGACTCCTTGACTCCATGCCCAATGGTTTGAAACTTACCAAACTATGTTTTGCCTCTCTACCTGAAAACATCATCCTTCCCACCAAAAAACAAAACAAAACCCTTGGACTCGATAACTAGCCTAAAATCATTTTAAACAAAGCTAAATCATAAAGAGAGAGCCCTCTCTGATTGCAGGTTGGCTAGAACCTGCAGTCCAAATTTGGTATGTGGTTACCTTGGCCGTATCCTTTTCCGGAGCTTAAGGACAACCTGAGTGATAACAGTAAGAACCATGGGATTGTCCAATCAAATCATTCTCATTCTAATTCCACCTGTGTACACACGTGAGTGAGATCTACGCCTCTTTGAAATGAAACGACGCTCAAGATCGAGACTATTTGATTTAGTGCTAATACCTTGTGAGCGTCAGATAATACTATGATAACCTCTGCTAGATCATGGTAGAGGCATTTTTTGCCTATGTCATAACAACAAATTAATTAATAGATATATTCAAACCTACATCAAGAATTCAAGAATTAATAAATAGATATATATTAATTATACCCTACGTCAAGAATTCATAACATAGTATGCATATGAAATCTTTGCTAGACCTATAAATAGGCATTTAATTCGGGGACATAAATGATCAAATATACACAAAATAGCAGGTACTCATGAATCATACATGTAGTTTCTTTCCTTCATGAAAACTTCCTTTGCCCAACACACACACAACAGAAAAATTATCACCATCCTCACTAGCCTTGTTGAAGTTGAAGAGCAATTAAAATCACCAAAATATATTGCATTTGATTTGAAATTTAAATCCATGTCCCAACAACCAATCACTGACATATGTTCCTCTACCCTTGCTTTTTTAAAATAAAGCGTGCATCATGTTGATGGAGACGTCTATCAAACCCCTCACAATTACGTGTGGTTCATAATTAGTTTATTGTTTGGAAAAAAATTTATAGGATATATCAAATTACTTTTAATCATTATTTCTTGAAAAAAATAAAATATTTAAAACATATTCACTTTAAAAAAACTTTGTCCAGAAAAAATTATAAGATATATCAAATTACTTTTAAAACTATTTCTTGAAAAAATTAAAATAGTTAAAGCATATTCTGGTTTAAAAAACTTTGAAGAAGACTTTTTATTTATTATTATACACTGTATTGTATAATAAATATAAGAAAGTTAAACATCAAATTTGGGTATTAGTAAGATACTTATATATTAAAGACTATAAGGAAAAATTGTATTTATCATTATCCCATTTGTATTTTTTGTAATATTTTATTTTTATTTATTTAAAATTTAATTATATAATGATGATAACTTAGAACCATCGTCAGTTCATAAAATCTCTTGGCATGATACGATAAAGGAATGTTGTACAATGGATATCTTATTGATATCTAGTGTACTTTGAATATAACTAGGATCGTGGGAACGGTGTTGATAACCATGTTTGTCACGCCTTCTACTAGTATTTGTCATATGTACATAAGTAAAGAATCCAATGAACATTTAGCCTAAATGATCAAGGTTTTCCTTGTTCATAAAGTCAAATCTTACACTTCAAGTTGTGGGAAAAGTTTGCCTTGATATTCCTTGCTACATGACATTATCTATTACATAAAGCTTTTAGGATGGGTTTTATATGATTTCATTGGACATGAGTTTGAAAAGAGATTTACTAATAAAATTTGTTTAATCATTAAAAAATAACTTTTTTTTTAAGAATTTAGTTTTTGATATATAACATTAATTTGGTCCATTCAAACTCTAAATTAATTAGAAACTTAAATTTAACTTTCTCTATTTTTAATTTATGCATTTAAATTCTTCATGGTAAACACAAACATTAATGTACTTACACAGGGCTATAGTTTATTGACCATTATATTATTTTTTTCTATCCTATCATGTTAAAATTACAATTAATTGTATTAAAGTTCATAAAAAGAACCATCCACAAAAAAATTCTTATTATATTTTCCTAGCGAGAGATAATGCAATCGTGAACTATCTTGCTATAAAGCTTGCAAAAACACATGAACACCACCATACAAAAAGTTGTGAAAAGACAAAAGGCTTACATTGTTGGTACAATTTCCCAATGCCACCCATGAGAAGCACGAAAGTTTTTGACCCAATTGGATCAATAGATGACACATTAAACAAATCAGTGAAATGGTTATATAGCATCTTGGAAAAGAAACAATATGACATCAATAGAACTTTTGACCAATTTTTAGGTGAATTGCATTTAATTGAAACTAATTACATGATCGATTAGTATATAAATTAAACTAAGCAATAGGGAACACTAGCTATGTGGTCTTATTTAAATTGTGATTTTGATGGTTAATTAAAGTTATAAAATTGGTTGTTCACAATGATATTTTAATGATAAAATAAAATTATATAATTAGTTAGATAATTGTATAAGGAAAATAAAGAACTTATAAAATTTCAACCACTGGAAATTTCTAAGTTTAAGTTTCAATTATGTCATAAGGTGTTTCCTTCTTGGATAAACTCCCTTCCAGTTGTCTTTTCAGCCACTTTGCTCTATCAAATTATTTGACAGACAATTCAATTAACCTTCATCATCGGATCATGTGATTATTCTTTTAAGGTAATGTAGGAATCATGTTAGTGACTGATAAAGGAATCAATAATCTGATGTAGGTTCCATGAATAGAGGGGTCGTGGAAAGCATTGGAAAGCATATGAAGGCATGCACAACCATGATACATGTAGAATTTTGACCCTCACGATGTTAGTTTCTCACACGAATTTGATAAGAAAATTACACTCTTACTTAGGGTTGAGCATCTAGTTCCAGGTCGAATCATCCCTTTCTGAGTTTTTATAATAGCTTTGAAATTTTCTCATTAGCATTGATTTTATCAGAGTTAAATCACTATTTCATTCATAGTGGTTTCAAGTCTTCCAACGTGGTATGGGGACACTCTGCCATTTATCATTTCATTTAGGGTTTTCAGAGCCTCCTCGCAAGACAACTCTTTGATTCTTGCTAGTGTTCCACACAAGGTTTTCTTTTGGGTTCTTGCAAAAATAATAATCAACTTCAAGGTTCATTATTAGTAGGGAGATGACAGAATCAGATTTTCTATATCTCTCCCCTTAAAATTCACAGTAAGGGTTTTTCACTAAACTTTGTTCTAGTTTATTCTCTCTTAATTTTTCTTCCAAGTTATGGTTGTTAATTTATTAGGTCAATTGTTTGGGTTTATAGTTTTAATCCAAATTTTCCCCATTTTAGGTATTTAAGAGGATTTCATTAGTTTACTAGTATGGAAACCCTTACCAAATGAGATCCCTCGTCTGTGATGCCTTTCACAAGTAAACCTACAACGCCACTACTCCAAGTACACAACCGCCCAAAGCCATCAATTCAACTACAAATAGTTTCATGACAAGTGAAGTGACACCAGCACTAGAGCATACTTTTGGTCAAATGACAGGTCGCCATCTTGCAAAGAAAATTGATTCATAGATAAAATTTAAATGAAATATATTAAATCCTTTTAAGGGAAGTAAGAAGATTGGAAACTAATATTTTTTTCACTCCAAAAAATGTCATGAGGTTGTTTGTTGCAAATGATGTTGAATCATGTCGTATGCAAATTGTGTATACATTTGAAAAAGTGTTGATCTTTGCTTTATATTTCCCATCAAATTAAATCTCTTGGGAAACTAACTCAATTGCATGTGAATCCATTGTCTAATTGCCTCCATCTTAAATTGATTTAATTAGCCTCCAATATCTTCTTTGGTTCCAGGTTTATTCTCATTCATGACTCGGCATGCCCAGATATATTCAACCATTTCCTTGTTCTTAAAGAAGGATGATGGCGATTCAAGCAAAGAATTTAGAAAGGGATAAGAAATGCACTTTAGTTTCAAGGGGTGAGTGTGAAGGGTTGTTATGGAGAAGATTGGTATTTAAGGTTCTCCTTCACTAAAGATCCACAGAATATGTCCCTGAAAATTTTATTTCCATCGCTTGAAAAGTATTTTATAGCCAATTCTATTATTTTTTTACTTAGAATGTTTGTGTGTCTTGTTATGCTTTGCATTATGATGGAGAGACTAGTACAATGGAGTTATTGTATCTGTTTGGTATTCTTCCAGCCTTCCCATCCCCCTTTAGTTCTTTATGTAGAGAAAATTTACTCTCGCAGAGGAAACTTTAGATGAGATTCATTACATACGTATGGGATATATCTAACAATGTAGTAAAAATTGGATCATTGTTTGTGTTCTTACTTTGGCTTCCTTGCTCATTCTAGTTATAATATTTGGTCCATCACCTTTCTAGGAATTGTTGATTAATCAATTGTTAATACACAGTTCTAATTATTGCAATATTTCCAAATAAATCATTTGTGATGTAATTGAGTTGGTATCAAAGATTTTAAATGTGCAACAAGATATTTTTGTCTATTATTTAATGCATTTTTGGAATTGGTTTGCATATAGGAAGCTTGAGGTTTGGTTTATAATTCCATCAGGTCAATCTCCTATGTGTTCTATTAGCCAACTTCAAATTTCCAATAATCATCACATTAGAATGAATTTGAAACATTGGTTATGTTTGAACCCTTAATGATGAAGCTCTCCAAAGCAGCATGAAGAATATTATTATTAGTTTTTCTTGTTTGATAATGGTAGTGTTAGCAACCAATAATGCATGTGATCTTGGTGTTAACTTTAACATTAATAATCCATCTATATTGATGTTATTGAGATTTGCTTCCTTTAGACTTTATGGATCTCTAAAACTTCTTTGGTTTTGCAGTTCATAGTGTAGGCTTGTTGTTCAATCCCTATAATACTAGTGTAGCCCCCTTATTGTTATTGTTGTGCCCATGTAGCCCCCATATTGTTGTTGTTGTGCCCCATAGAAGCCCATTATTGTCATTGTTATGCCCTTGCATTATTATTGTTATGTAGGCTATGATTATATTGTGACCCCTTAGACTCCTATATATACAAAATGAGGTATTATCATTTGTATCATCCAAGAATTTTTCATTTATGTAATGTAAAGGAGGTTTCCCCCTCGAAGAGGATAATTTTTAAGTCATTGATCTATCTATTTGTGAGTTGGTTGCATAACATTTGGTATCAGAGCTTTAGATTCTAGGGTTTCGTTACTCCAAATAGATCATGATAGCCTTAAGTACTTTTTGGAACAAATATTATCTTCAGAAGAGCAGCAAAAATGGGTCACAAAGATGTTGGGTTATGAATTTGAAATCATATACAAAAAAGGGAAGCAAAATGTTGTTGCAGATGCACTCTCAAGAAAGGATGAGGTTGTGGAAGCATTACTTTGCGCCATTTCTATTATCCAACCTAAGTGGATAACATAAGAAAGGGATGAATGGAAGAATGATGAAAAGGTGTGGACACTATTTCAAAAGTTGCAGCAAGATCCCAGTACATATGATACATTTAGCTGGAAAAATGATTCATTATGGTACAAAGATCACTTATATCTTTGTAAGAATTCCCAACTCAAACAAAAGATTCTTTTGGAATTGCACACCTCTCCCTTAGGAGGGCACTCAAGATTTTTAAAAACTTACCACAGGGTCAAAAAGGAATTTTTTTGGGATGGTCTTAAATCTGATATTTAGAAGTTTGTGGCAGAATGTTTGGTTTTCCAACAAAATAAAGTTGATACAATTAAGACCTCGGGTCTATTACAACCTTTAGCCATTCCAAGTCAGCATTGGGAGGAGGTCTCAATGGATTTTATCACAGGTTTACCCAAGTCTAAAGGAAAGAGTGTCATCATGGTGGTAGTTGATAGACTTACCAAGTATGCACACTTTTGTGCATTATCTAATCCTTTTAAATCCAGTATAGTTGCTACTGCATTTATGGAAACAATTCGAAAGCCTCATGGAAACCCAAAGATTATTGTAAGTGACAGAGATCCCATTTTCACTGGAATTTTTTGGACGAAATTATTTTCTTGTCTTGGTACTTAATTAGCTCATAACTCATCTTATCATCCTCAATTTGATGGGAAAATTTAGATAGTGAACAAATGTTTGGAAGGATATCTTCATTGCTTTGTATTTGATAAACAAACACAATGGGTCCAATGATCGCCTCTAGTTGATTGGTGTTATAACACTTCCTTCCATACTGTAGCAAAAATGACCCCATTTATGGAAATTTATGGATATCATCCACCATCCATCACATCATCTTTAAGATAAAAGTCTAAGGTTCAAGGAGTGGAAGATCACATCGAGCATCAACAATAAGTTCTCCAACCCTTAAAGGATAACCTCACTCTGGTACAGAATCGAATGAACAATAGGCAGATCAGTATCACAGTGAAATAAGTTTTGAGGTAGGTAACTAGGTATTTTTATGGCTACAACCATACAAGCAAATGTCCCTCAAGCAAGATAAGAAGGATAATAAATTATCACCCAAGTACTAAAGTCCTTACAAGGTGTTGCAAAAAAATGGTACTATGGAATGCAAATTGGATTTGTCTACATCTTCCCGAGTACACTCAGTTTTCCATGTTTCATGCTTAAAGAAGGTTATCGGTGACAAGATTCTGGTTCAAACATTGTTTCCAGAACTTGACGAAGAAGGAAAAATCATATTTGAGCCTGAAGCAGGCATGGAAACAAGAACCCGACATCTATGGAATCGATCAATTTCAGAGTATCTCATTAAGTGGAAGAACTTACCCAGTGAAGATAACACATGGGAGGATGAAAATTTTATGCAGAAGCATCCATAACTACTCAAGCGTTGAGGACAACACGTTTTTAAAGGAGAGGGGCATGTTAGGTCTCTATAATACTAGTGTAGCCCCTTATTGTTATTTTTTTGTATCCCCCTTATTGTTATCAGTGTGCCCATGTAGCCCCCATATTGTTATTGTTGTGCCCCAAAGAAGCCCATTATTGTTATTTATGTGCCCTTACATTATTATTGTTATGTAGGCTCTGATTATATTGTGACCCCTTAGACTCCTATATATACAAAGGAGGTATTGTCATTTGTATCATCCAAGAATTGCTCATTTATGTAATGTAAAGGAGGTTTATCCCTCGAAGAGAATAATTTTTAAGTCATTGATCTATCTATTTGTGAGTTGGTTAGTTAAGTTGTTGATCTATCATTGGTTATGTTTGAACCCTTGATGATGAAGCTCTCCAAAGCATCATGAAGAATATTATTATTATTTTTGCTTGTTTGATAGTGGCAGTGTTAGCACCCAATAATGCATGTGATCTTGGTGTTAACTTTAGCATTAATAATCCATCTATATTGACATCATCCTTCAGGGATTTAGTTGACATTAATTGATGTTATTGTGATTGGCTTCCTTTAGACCTTATGGATCTCTAAAACTCCTTTGGTCTTGCAATTTAAAGAGTAGGCTTGTACTCAATTTCTTTCACGTTGAATGGTCTCTTAACCAAATGTAGATAGGTAACAACAAAAAGTTAATAATTCCTATTCTCAACCACTTTTTCAGTGTTGAGATTGATGTGTCCATTTTTATTGACATACATGGAACTACAACATGGCTGACATGTTGATGATTATCATTTGGAAAATTGAATTTTATTTCAACTTGGCCTAATTCTTTTATCACAAGGAGCATCCTAACCACTTTGTTGGGAAGTTCCTTATTATACAATAGGTGGTCGTTTTGGTGGAAGCAAGGCTCTTGTTGATATTCACATGCAGTTTTATAGGCATTTCATGCTCCTTGATGTCAAAACACATAGTTGTTCTCATGTCTCTTTTTTCATAGTAAACCAACAAGAAACATTAATTATACACTTACTTGTTTCTTTGTGATTTCGAGAATTGGTTAGCATGTACCATCATACTTGTTTGCCTTGAACTAAGCATATGTTTTCCTTTATTTTTTATCTTTTTTCTAAAATGGTTATAATAGTCACCTCAAGCATGATTATCCCTTAAACCTAGGGTAGCTTGGTTTTTTTTTGCATGTTTAGTGGAACTTGGACTTACTGACATCTTTTGTGCCTAACTATAACCTTATGTTCATTGGTCATTTTCAGAAGGCCTCTAAGTACAATCATAATCTTTTCCACTTTGCATACATTGTTATGCATATTGTTGTACTTAAGTGGAGGACTTACCCTTTAACCAACATGCCTACAACAGAACCATCCATGGATTTACAGCGGTTATGTTTAAACCCCTAATGATGAAACTCTCCAAAGTAGCGTGAATAATATTATTGTTGGTTTTGCTTGTTTGATAATGGAAATGTTAGCACCCAATAATGCATGTGATCTTGCTACAAATTTTGACATTAGTAATCCATCCATATTGACATTATCCTTTAGGGCTTTAGTTGGCATTAATTAATGTTATTGAGATTAGCTTCCTTTATATTGAATGGATCTCTGAAACTTCTTTGGTCTTGCAATTCAAAGAGTAGGTTTGTAGTCAATTTATTTCACATTGAATAGCCTTTTAACCAAATTTAGAGAGATAACAACAAAAAGATGATAATTCATGTTCTCAGCCACTTTTTTGGCATTGAGATTGACATTTCCATTTTGTATTAACATGCATGGACCTACAAAATGGTTGACATGTTCATGATTATCATTTGGAAAATTGAATTTCTATTTCAACTTGTCCTAATTCTTTTATCACAAGGAGCATCCTAACCGCTTTTCTAGGAAGTTCATTATTGCAAGATAGATGGTCATTTTTGTGGCAGCAAGACTTTTGTTGATATTCACATGCAGTTTTATATGCATTGCATGATTCTTGATGTCAAAAAACATAGTTGGTATCACGTTTCTTTTTCATAGTAAACCAACAGGAAATAGAAGTTATATACTTACTTGTGATTTCAAGAATTGGTCAGCGTGTACCATCATACTTATTTTCCTTGAACTAAGCATTTGTTTTCCTTTATTTTTTATCCTTTTTTCTAAAATGGTTATAATGGTCACCTGGAGCATGATTATCTCTTGAACCCAGGTTAGCTTAGCTTTTGTTTTTTACATGTATAGTGGCACTTAGACTTACTAACATATCTTTTGTCTAACTATGACCTTGCGTTCATTGGCCAATTTTAAAAGGCCTCTACGTACAATCACAATCTTTTCCAATTTGCATACATTGTTATGCATATTGTTGTACTTAAGTGGAGGACTTTCCATTTACTCAACATGCCTAAAACATAACCATCCAGGTATTTATAGGAGATTTTCCTTTCCAAGCTTGTTTTAGCTTTCAACTTCTTTCTCCTCTTGATGTTAATTTCTAACTAGTGTTGGCTTCTCTAGCACCTACACTTGCTCAGGAATAGGAGAAAGCTGAATAATTTGGCTTAGAAGATCCTTGTTAACAATTTTTTCAGTTATAATCTATTCAAGTATCTTAAGAGACCACATATATTAACTGTTATTTTTTGTATTTCGAGAGAGGAAGAGGAGAATTAGTGGAATGGGGTTCCTTGTCTCACTAGTTTGCTCTATTAGTTTTTGTATTTTGAGAGAGGAAGAGGAGAATTAGTGGAATGGATATTTTGATCTCTTTGGTTTGTTGTTATATTTCTTAATTACTTGATGAAAAAAATTTTATCGAGCACCTCTTCTCTCTCAGAAAAAAAAAAAATCGTGTGAAACACATCATACATGTTATGTATCTAACAACATAATAGAATTCAAAGGCCAATTACCATGTACCATACATGCATTAAAATCTATGCTTTATGTTTGTGAAAGAAGAGGGGAATCAAAATTCTCGTCCATGTTGTATTTCACAGGTAAACTCCTTAACAAAAATAACAAAGAAAAGGGGAACATGGTTCAATTCCTATCATTGTGATTGAATGTTTCATAGCAGAGTGACTGTTGAGAAGAGAGGAGAGATAGAAAATCATAGGGGAAATATCATTCTATAGGGAACCGTAGCAGACTTGTGTCTTGCAGCTCTGCATCAAGCTTAATGATCTCTATTTTTTCCTTATATCTGCTACTGATTAAGAAGTAACTTTTAATATACAATCCTTCATGTTGTTGTACATTTTACCAACATCTAGATTCTCTAAGGTAAATGTTGCTTGCATGTTGTTGCATTATGTGGTTTTTCTATTGTCATTCCATATTCATTTCATGGGATTTATGTTGTGTTTTATTATTCTGCTAACACTCGTTGAGTCGAGTATAGCTTCACTATATTAGTAGTAATTTTAATATTTATTCATATGAGCTAACCATTGGAATATACAAGGTTTTTTGTAGATAATCCAGCTCATCAACTCCATGTTGTCACATGTTCAGGTATCATAGCACTTACATTCAATAACAAATCTTTTTTGTTCAACATTGAATTTTGAAGACCTTATTGAATAGAGATATGAAGCAGCAAAAATTGAGTTCCCTCTAATGCCAAGTGGTTCAAGGCAAGGTTTGGAATGGAAACCCAACTGCAAGCACACAACTCCCTCCAGCACAGTGCTTTTCTCACCAACACACCATTCAACTAAATGGCTTAATTTAAATCAAACATAAATTAATGGATATTGGAAACCCAACATCAAGCACATATCTTCCTCCAACACTTGTTTTTGTATTGGTCACCAACACAACATTCAATTTGGTTCAGATTTAGTTCAATACCACATTTTTCACATTCGAGTTAGATGTTGTTGAGCCTAGCATGCTTAAAGGTGAGTCAAATGTTTACAACTAGATAGTATTGAATTTGGATTGAGCACTTGGGAAGAAAGTTGAAAATGCATCTGTTTTGAGTAGATTATTTGATTGTATTGCACTTAACACACTAGATAGCTTGCTTGTATCTTACTTTTATGCATCAACATGTAATGAAAAGTCATGGAAAAAAAAGTATCTTGGTGGCCAACAATGCACCCAAGTAATGTCGCTTGTGGAAATAGTTAGCTATAGCCTATATATACCCTTTTTGTTTAGGAGGTGATTAGGGTAAAGCCTTGTATCTATTTACTTATATCAAACTAATGGAATGATCTTTGGCATCTTTCTAACAACCAAACATATATGTGTTTTGTGCTATTTTTTTTGCCTGTTTTCTTAAAAATTCAGCAGTTAACGAATTAATGAATTGGGTCATTAATATGTCATTTTATTTTAACTCACAAATATAAATAAATGTTTGTTTGCTTAGTGTAAGTAAATTGAGCACACTATTTATGTGCATGTCATTAAACTAGTTTCTATTAATGTAAATTGGCGTGTTGTTATGGCCTGAGATGTTCAGGGCCAACTCTCGAAGATCTAACACACATTTTCAAATATATCAACAAAGGATGCTTTTTAACACACGTTTTCAAATATATTAACAAAGGATGCTTTTTGGATTGGTTGTATGAATTGATTGAGGGTTTCATCAGCCCTTCTTGGACTGATGTGAATAGATTGGTCCTTGGAGCTCCAACCTATTGGAAATAATACTGAGAGGGGGGTGAATCAGTATTATTAAATTAATAATTTTTCATTTCCATAATCAGATTCATATACACTACTTCAGTTAAGGGAACTCGCGTGTAAACACAACTGTGTTTAGTGAAACTAGCATATATCCAGCAAACTTATGATTCAGTTAATTCATCATATATTGATCTTTAATCAGTGCATCATAACCATATAAACAGTAACCAGGTGTAGTAAAATAGAACATATCATCACACATAAGAAACACACATGAACACCAAGATATAAGGTGGAAACCCAATGTGGGTGAAAACCACCTTCTGCAATTGTCTCTCTCTTCTTTTAATAATAAGAGAATTATGTTTACAATTTTGTAGTGGTTCAGTATTATACCAGTATGCAGGCTTCTACCAGCAGAAGGCTACAACCTTCTCTCGTTCTCCAGCTTCTACTAGAAGGGAGCTACAATCCCCTAGCTCTTGTACTAGCTTATATGTTTACGAGTACGTAGGTGCCGGCCTACAGAAGGCTACAACCTTCTCTTTTCTTCCAGGGACCACGTTTCATAAATTTTCAGACTAGATCCATCAACAACATCATCAAATATATTTGCATCAACCAATGTACTTTTGAACCAACCACAACCGAATCAATCAATCACTCCATCAATTTGATCATTTAGAATGTTGTCACTAGAATACAGTAACCAAAACCCAAGCAATAACCCAGAACACTGCAACAACAAATAGAAGTAACTAAAATATATTTTACAAGGTATACGCTACTTCCATGTGTCGAACCTGCATGCATACGTGCTTTCCTCAAGGCGAACCAGTGTACAGATATGCAAATCAAATTTATGATGTATACATTGTTTTGATATGCAGAACCAGCGTGTATACACTTCTTTTCTGAAGTGAACCTACGTACAGATCTGTAAAAGATGATTTAAACACAACTACTATTTAGGACTTAAATCATACCTAGATCATCATTTTTACAGTCTACAACATGCGCCAGTTATTCAGATATATGATCAAACCACATAAAGATATGTTAGATTTTAATCTTCTGTGGTAGTTTTTTGCAGTGGAATGATCCGGATTATCCACAGTTTGGTGTTCATTCTGTCGACGTTTCAAACCCCAAAGGGGGTCCATCATCAGGACAAATTAGATAGAATATGAATGAAAGCTTCTTAAGAGAAGAGTCTTCTGAGCTGGGAATAAATAAACCTAGATCCCTAATTTTTATAAAGAAGCCGACAATTATATATATGATTTCTTATTTATTTTATTTTTATTTATTATTTTATTTTCATATAATAGTTCTATAAAAATTTTTATTAATTAATATATTTATTCTTATTGTTTTACCTAGAACCTAAAAATGTTTTAATTGATAAGTTTAATTCATAAATAGGTTAAATTTAATTATATTTATTTTATTTTATAATTCCTTTTAATTATTTTTATTTTTATTTAATTAATTTGAAATTAATTGATTAATTAATTAATTTAATTTTAATTCTATCCAAATTTATTTATTATTAACTTTATTTATTGTTATTTACCAATTTTTTCTATCTAGCCCTAATTTTCAATTAATTAATTAATTAATTAATTAATTTATAATCTTTTATTTATTTATTAATCAAATGCTAATCATTGGTTATTATTAATTATTTGGTAACATGGACTCAATTAAACTTATCAATTAAAAATGTTTTAATTGATAAGTTTGATTCATAAATAGGTTTAATTTATTTATATTTTATAATTCCTTTTAATTCCTTTTATTTTTATTTTTATTTTATTAATTTGAAATTAATTGATTAATTAATTAATTTAATTTTAATTCTATCCAAATTTCTTTATTATTAGCTTTATTTATTGTTATTTACCAATTTTTCTATCTAGCCCTAATTTTCAATTAATTAATTTATAATCTTTTATTTATTTATTAATCAAATGTTAATCATTGGTTATTATTAATTGATTTAGTTTATAAATTGACTAATTTTATTAATTTTTATTTTAGAATTAATTAAAATCAATATAATTAAATAATTAAATTACTTTATTTAATTTTGATTTAATTAATGTAATTAAATTTAATTTTAAATTAATTAAGTAATAAATTTATAATTATTTTAATTGTTTTATTTTTATTAATTAATTTAAATTTAATTGATTAATTAATAAAATTTTTATTTTATTATTGTTATTTATCATATTTCATTGTTTAGCTTATAAAGCCCTAATTGTCTAATTAATCAATTAATTAATTAATTTATAATCTTCATTTTATTTCAGTTAATTTTCTAGGTTATTATTATTTATTTGAGTAATTTTATTTAATTTCTATTTTTATGTAGAATTAATTAAAATTACTTTAATTAATATAATTAATCAAGTTAAAATTAATTTAATTTTAATTTAATTTAATTTTGATTTAATTAATTTAATTTTAATTTAATTCAATTAATTTTGATTTAATTAATTAAATTAATTCATTAAATTTATTAATATGAAAATCCTTGCTACTCCATGGAGGGGTTTATCTGTTTGATGAGGGGAAGCCAATTTCCACTGATTTCACTCCCATTGTCCCTGTTGAGGTTCTGAGGAAATTTCATGATTTCGATGGCCTCTCTGATTTTTCTTTTATGATAATTATCCTCTCTTGCAATAATTTTAGCGTCTTCCAAACATATATGATGTTTGGTTTTGGACGAGTGTTCTGCAAGGGCTGATGTATGGGACCTCTCATTCTTTATATCAGCTGCGTGCTCTTTTAGTCTTATCTTCAGAGAACGACCTGTTTCCCCAATATAACTCTTGCCACAAGAGAAATCAATCTTGTACACACCCTTGAGTTGTTGACGATCAATGTTATCCTTAACCGACCTCATCATTTTCCTTATAGTTCCACATGTTGTAAATTGAGTGTTTATGTTATTCTTCCTTAAAAATTTTGCAATCTTATCTGTAATCCCTTGGATGAATGGAAGGTAAACTTTCCCATGATTTTCTTTCTTGTCTTCAAGAGGACGCTTGGAGAGGACCTTATCCTGAGCTCTTCTTATAGCTTTCCTGATACTCCACTCCTTGTATCCAAGGCTTTTGAAGACGGAGGTTAAGTGTTCAATCTCTTCTTTTAGGTGATCCGGGTCAGAAATTCTGAAAGCCCTAACAGCTAGAGTGTTTAAGACGCCAGATTTTTGGGAAGGATGATGGTAAGAGTCAGCATGAAGATAGCTATCAATATGAGTTTTCTTTCTATAGACCTGGTGTCCCAAAGTACCATCCTCTTTTCTACTGATCAGAACATCAAGAAAGGGGATCTTACCATTCTCTTCGAGCTCCATAGTAAATTTGATTTCAGAAGATATAGAGTTAAGATGATTGAAAAACCTCTCCAGTTCCGCCTTACCATGAGTCCAATTTAGGTTAGTGTCATCAACAAATCTTTTCCACCAAGCTGGCTTCAAAGGATATGAATCAAGGGCCTTTCTTTCGAAGTACTCCATGTATAAGTTGGCAACAATAGGTGAGAGTGGGGAACCCATGGCGACTCCAGATATTTGTTCATAATAGTGATCTTGAAAACTGAAAAAAGTGGACCGTAAACAAATTTCTGCAAGCTTTGCTATTTCAGGATCGGTGGCCATCTTTATAACATGAACAACTTCATCTAGAGGAATCTTTGTAAACAAAGAAACCACATCAAAACTTACTAGAATATCATCTTTATCCACCTTTTATTCTTAATAAGCTTTACAAAATCATTTGAGTCTTTTATAAAAGAGTCTGTGTTACCAACCAGAGGCTTTAGGATCTTAGCTACATACTTAGCCAATTCATAGGTAGGGGAACCAATGGTGTTAACAATTGGTCTAAGAGGGACCCCTTCCTTATGGATTTTTGGTAATCCATAGATTCTAGGAATAACCTCACAGGAGGGAATCAGCTTCTTTTTTATTTTATCTTCCAGGTTAGTTTCCATGATGGCTTTCTTGACTTGTTTTATCACCTTGGGAATAGGGTTGGAGTTGACTCTTCTATAACTCCCACAATTTAAATGCTCATTCATTTTATGAATGTAATCTTCCTTATTTAACACAACAGTGGCCCCTCCTTTATCAGCTTTAAGAACAACTATCTTATCATTGTTTCGGAGAGATCTAAGAGCCTCTCGCCCCTCTTTATTCAGGTTACTCTTTGGGCACTTAGACCTCAACATAGCTATAGAACATTCCTGTCTTAATATCTCTTTAATGTTTGATGAAAGGCCTTGAGTCCCATTCTCACCTATTGTTGCCAACTTATACATGGAGTACTTCGAAAGAAAGGCCCTTGACTCATATCCTTTGAAGCCAGCTTGGTGGAAAAGATTTGTTGACGACACTAACCTGAATTGGACTCATGGTAAGGCGGAACTGGAGAGGTTTTTCAATCATATTAACTCTATATCTTCTGAAATCAAATTTACTATGGAGCTCGAAGAGACTGGTAAGATCCCCTTTCTTGATGTTCTGATCAGTAGAAAAGAGGATGGTACTTTGGGACACCAGGTCTATAGAAAGAAAACTCATACTGATAGCTATCTTCATGCTGACTCTTACCATCATCCTTCCCAAAAATTTGGCGTCTTAAACACTCTAGCTGTTAGGGCTTTCAGAATTTCTGACCCGGATCACCTAAAAGAAGAGATTGAACACTTAACCTCTGTCTTCAAAAGCCTTGGATACAAGGAGTGGAGTATCAGGAAAGCTATAAGACGAGCTCAGGATAAGGTCCTCTCCAAGGGTCCTCCTGAAGACAAGAAAGAAAATCATGGGAAAGTTTACCTTCCATTCATCCAAGGGATTACAGATAAGATTGCAAAATTTTTAAGGAAGAATAACATAAACACTCAATTTACAACATGTGGAACTATAAGGCAAATGATGAGGTCGGTTAAGGATAACATTGATCGTCAACAACTCAAGGGTGTGTACAAGATTGATTGCTCTTGTGGCAAGAGTTATATTGGGGAAACAGGTCGTTCTCTGAAGATAAGACTAAAAGAGCACGCAGCTGATATAAAGAATGAGAGGTCTCGTACATCAGCCCTTGTAGAACACTCGTCCAAAACCAAACATCATATGTGTTTGGAAGACGCTAAAATTATTGCAAGAGAGGATAATTATCATAAAAGAAAAATCAGAGAGGCCATCGAAATCATGAAATTTCCCCAGAACCTCAACAGGGACAATGGGAGTGAAATCAGTGGAAATTGGCTTCCCCTCATCAAACAGATAAACCCCTCCATGGAGTAGCAAGGATTTTCATATTAATAAATTTAATGAATTAATTTAATTAATTAAATCAAAATTAATTGAATTAAATTAATTAAATCAAAATCAAATTAAATTAAAATTAAATTAATTTTAATTTGATTAATTATATTAATTAAAGTAACTTTAATTAATTCTAAATAAAAATAGAAATTAAATAAAATTACTCAAATAAAAAATAATAACCTAGAAAATTAACTGAAATAAAATGAAGATTATAAATTAATTAATTAATTAATTAATTAATTAATTGATTAATTAGACAATTAGGGCTTTATAAGCTAAACAATGAAATATGATAAATAACAATAATAAAATAAAAAATTTATTAATTAATCAATTAAATTTAAATTAATTAATAAAAATAAAACAATTAAAATAATTATAAATTTATTACTTAATTAATTTAAAATTAAATTTAATTAGATTAATTAAATCAAAATTAAATAAAGTAATTTAATTATTTAATTATATTGATTTTAATTAATTCTAAAATAAAAATTAATAAAATTAGTCAACTTATAAACTAAATCAATTAATAATAACCAATGATTAACATTTGATTAATAAATTAATAAAAGATTATAAATTAATTAATTGAAAATTAGGGCTAGATAGAAAAATTGGTAAATAACAATAAATAAAGTTAATAATAAAGAAATTTGGATAGAATTAAAATTAAATTAATTAATTAATCAATTAATTTCAAATTAATAAAATAAAAATAAAAATAAAAGGAATTAAAAGGAATTATAAAATATAAATAAATTAAACCTATTTATGAATCAAACTTATCAATTAAAACATTTTTAATTGATAAGTTTAATTGAGTCCATGTTACCAAACAATTAATAATAACCAATGATTAGCATTTGATTAATAAATAAATAAAAGATTATAAATTAATTAATTAATTAATTGAAAATTAGGGCTAGATAGAAAAAAATGGTAAATAACAATAAATAAAGTTAATAATAAAGAAATTTGGATAGAATTAAAATTAAATTAATTAATTAATCAATTAATTTCAAATTAATTAAATAAAAATAAAAAGAATTAAAAGGAATTATAAAATAAAATAAATATAAATAAATTTAACCTATTTATGAATTAAACTTATCAATTAAAACATTTTTAGGTTCTAGGTAAAACAATAAGAATAAATATATTAATTAATAAAAAAAAATTATAGAACTATTATATGAAAATAAAATAATAAATAAAAATAAAATAAATAAGAAATCATATATATAATTGTCGGCTTCTTTATAAAAATTAGGGATCTAGGTTTATTTATTCCCAGCTCAGAAGACTCTTCTCTCAATAAGGTTTCATTCATATTCTATTTAATTTGTCCTGATGATGGACCCCCTTTGGGGTTTGAAACGTCGACAGAATGAACACCAAACTGTGGATAATCCGGATCATGCCACTGCACATAAAGATAATTCACTTCAAGCCTTAAGATCTTGATACACCATTAGATCTTATCCTTCATCAAGCGCTAAGGTTCTTCCTCGGTTCAGATCTAGCACGACATCATAAGCCTATAACCTGCATATTAGATCTCACACTATATCAGATCTCACCTATTGTTGCCAACTTATACATGGAGTACTTCGAAAGAAAGGCCCTTGACTCATATCCTTTGAAGCCAACTTGGTGGAAAAGATTTGTTGACGACACTAACCTGAATTGGACTCATGGTAAGGAGGAACTGGAGAGGTTTTTCAATCATCTTAACTCTATATCTTCTGAAATCAAATTTACTATGGAGCTCGAAGAGAATGGTAAGATCCCCTTTCTTGATGTTCTGATCAGTAGAAAATAGGATGGTACTTTGGGACACCAGGTCTATAGAAAGAAAACTCATACTGATAGCTATCTTCATGCTGACTCTTACCATCATCCTTCCCAAAAATCTGGCGTCTTAAACACTCTAGCTGTTAGGGCTTTCAGAATTTCTGACCCGGATCACCTAAAAGAAGAGATTGAACACTTAACCTCTGTCTTCAAAAGCCTTGGATACAAGGAGTGGAGTATCAGGAAAGCTATAAGAAGAGCTCAGGATAAGGTCCTCTCCAAGCGTCCTCCTGAAGACAAGAAAGAAAATCATGGGAAAGTTTACCTTCCATTCATCCAAGGGATTACAGATAAGATAGAAAATTTTTTAAGGAAGAATAACATAAACACTCAATTTACAACATGTGGAACTATAAGGCAAATGATGAGGTCGGTTAAGGATAACATTGATCGTCAACAACTCAAGGGTGTGTACAAGATTGATTGCTCTTGTGGCAAGAGTTATATTGGGGAAACAGGTCGTTCTCTGAAGATAAGACTAAAAGAGCACGCAGCTGATATAAAGAATGAGAGGTCCCGTACATCAGCCCTTGCAAAACACTCGTCCAAAACCAAACATCATATGTGTTTGGAAGACGCTAAAATTATTGCAAGAGAGGATAATTATCATAAAAGAAAAATCAGAGAGGCCATCGAAATCATGAAATTTCCTCAGAACCTCAATAGGGACAATGGGAGTGAAATCAGTGGAAATTGGCTTCCCCTCATCAAACAGATAAACCCCTCCATGGAGTAGCAAGGATTTTCATATTAATAAATTTAATGAATTAATTTAATTAATTAAATCAAAATTAAATTAAATTAAAATTAAATTAATTTTAATTTGATTAATTATATTAATTAAAGTAATTTTAATTAATTCTAAATAAAAATAGAAATTAAATAAAATTACTCAAATAAATAATAATAACCTAGAAAATTAACTGAAATAAAATGAAGATTATAAATTAATTAATTAATTGATTGATTGATTAATTAGACAATTAGGGCTTTATAAGCTAAACAATGAAATATGATAAATAACAATAAAAAAATAAAAAAATTATTAATTAATCAATTAAATTTAAATTAATTAATAAATATAAAACAATTAAAATAATTATAAATTTATTACTTAATTAATTTGAAATTAATTTAATTAGATTAATTAAATCAAAATTAAATAAAGTAATTTAATTATTTAATTATATTGATTTTAATTAATTCTAAAATAAAAATTAATAAAATTAGTCAATTTATAAACTAAATCAATTAATAATAACCAATGATTAACATTTGATTAATAAATAAATAAAAGATTATTAATTAATTAATTTAATTAATTAATTGAAAATTAGGGCTAGATAGAAAAAATGGTAAATAACAATAAATAAAGCTAATAATAAAGAAATTTGGATAGAATTAAAATTAAATTAATTAATTAATCAATTAATTTCAAATTAATAAAATAAAAATAAAAATAAAAGGAATTAAACGGAATTATAAAATATAAATAAATTAAACCTATTTATGAATCAAACTTATCAATTAAAACATTTTTAATTGATAGGTTTAATTGAGTCCGTGTTACCAAACAAATAATAATAACCAATGATTAGCATTTGATTAATAAATAAATAAAAGATTATAAATTAATTAATTTAATTAATTAATTAATTGAAAATTAGGGCTAGATAGAAAAAATTGGTAAATAACAATAAATAATGTTAATAATAAAGAAATTTGGATAGAATTAAAATTAAATCAATTAATTTCAAATTAATTAAATAAAAATAAAAAGAATTAAAAGGAATTATAAAATAAAATAAATATAAATAAATTTAACCTATTTATGAATTAAACTTATCAATTAAAACATAATTAAAACATTTTTAGGTTCTAGGTAAAACAATAAGAATAAATATATTAATTAATAAAAAATTTATAGAACTATTATATGAAAATAAAATAATAAATAAAAATAAAATAAATAAGAAATCATATATATAATTGTCGGCTTCTTTATAAAAATTAGGGATCTAGGTTTATTTATTCCCAGCTCAGAAGACTCTTCTCTCAATAAGGTTTCATTCATATTATATTTAATTTGTCCTGATGATGGACCCCCTTTGGGGTTTGAAACGTCGACAGAATGAACACCAAACTGTGGATAATCCGGATCATGCCACTGCACATAAAGATAATTCACTTCAAGCCTTAAGATCTTGATACACCATTAGATCTTATCCTTCATCAAGCGCTAAGGTTCTTCCTCGGTTCAGATCTAGCACGACATCATAAGCCAATAACCTGCATATTAGATCTCACCTATTGTTGCCAACTTATACATGGAGTACATCGAAAGAAAGGCCCTTGACTCATATCCTTTGAAGCCAGCTTGGTGGAAAAGATTTGTTGACGACACTAACCTGAATTGGACTCATGGTAAGGCGGAACTGGAGAGGTTTTTCAATCATCTTAACTCTATATCTTCTGAAATCAAATTTACTGTGGAGCTCGAAGAGAATGGTAAGATCCCCTTTCTTGATGTTCTTATCAGTAGAAAAGAGGATGGTACTTTGGGACACCAGGTCTATAGAAAGAAAACTCATACTGATAGCTATCTTCATGCTGACTCTTACCATCATCCTTCCCAAAAATATGGCGTCTTAAACACTCTAGCTGTTAGGGCTTTCAGAATTTCTGACCCGGATCACCTGAAAGAAGAGATTGAACACTTAACCTCTGTCTTCAAAAGCCTTGGATACAAGGAGTGGAGTATCAGGAAAGCTATAAGAAGAGCTCAGGATAAGGTCCTCTCCAAGCGTCCTCCTGAAGACAAGAAAGAAAATCATGGGAAAGTTTACCTTCCATTCATCCAAGGGATTACAGATAAGATTGCAAAAATTTTAAGGAAGAATAACATAAACACTCAATTTACAACATGTGGAACTATAAGGCAAATGATGAGGTCGGTTAAGGATAACATTGATCGTCAACAACTAAAGGGTGTGTACAAGATTGATTGCTCTTGTGGCAAGAGTTATATTGGGGAAACAGGTCGTTCTCTGAAGATAAGACTAAAAGAGCACGCAGCTGATATAAAGAATGAGAGGTCCCGTACATCAGCCCTTGCAGAACACTCGTCCAAAACCAAACATCATATGTGTTTGGAAGACGCTAAAATTATTGCAAGAGAGGATGATTATCATAAAAGAAAAATCATAGAGGCCATCGAAATCATGAAATTCCCTCAGAACCTCAATAGGGACAATGGGAGTGAAATCAGTGGAAATTGGCTTCCCCTCATCAAACAGATAAACCCCTCCATGGAGTAGCAACGATTTTCATATTAATAAATTTAATGAGTTAATTTAATTAATTAAATCAAAATTAATTGAATTGAATTAAAATTAAATTAATTAAATTAAATTAATTTTAATTTGATTAATTATATTAATTAAAGTAATTTTAATTAATTCTAAATAAAAATAGAAATTAAATAAAATTACTCAAATAAATAATAATAACCTAGAAAATTAACTGAAATAAAATGAAGATTATAAATTAATTAATTAATTGATTAATTGATTAATTAGACAATTAGGGTTTTATAAGCTAAACAATGAAATATGATAAATAACAATAATAAAATAAAAAAATTATTAATTAATCAATTAAATTTAAATTAATTAATAAAAATAAAACAATTAAAATAATTATAAATTTATTACTTAATTAATTTAAAATTAAATTTAATTAGATTAATTAAATCAAAATTAAATAAAGTAATTTAATTATTTAATTATATTGATTTTAATTAATTCTAAAATAAAAATTAATAAAATTAGTCAATTTATAAACTAAATCAATTAATAATAACCAATGATTAACATTTGATTAATAAATAAATAAAAGATTATAAATTAATTAATTTAATTAATTAATTGAAAATTAGGGCTAGATAGAAAAATTGGTAAATAACAATAAATAAAGTTAATAATAAAGAAATTTGGATAGAATTAAAATTAAATTAATTAAATAATCAATTAATTTCAAATTAATAAAATAAAAATAAAAATAAAAGGAATTAAAAGGAATTATAAAATATAAATAAATTAAACGTATTTATGAATCAAACTTATCAATTAAAACATTTTTAATTGATAAGTTTAATTGAGTCCGTGTTACCAAACAATTAATAATAACCAATGATTAGCATTTGATTAATAAATAAATAAAAGATTATAAATTAGTTAATTAATTAATTGAAAATTAGGGCTAGATAGAAAAAATTGGTAAATAACAATAAATAAAGTTAATAATAAAGAAATTTGGATAGAATTAAAATTTAATTAATTAATTAAGCAATTAATTTCAAATTAATTAAATAAAAATAAAAAGAATTAAAAGGAATTATAAAATAAAATAAATATAAATAAATTTAACCTATTTATGAATTAAACTTATCAATTAAAACATTTTTAGGTTCTAGGTAAAACAATAAGAATAAATATATTAATTAATAAAAAAAAATTATAGAACTATTATATGAAAATAAAATAATAAATAAAAATAAAATAAATAAGAAATCATATATATAATTGTCGGCTTCTTTATAAAAATTAGGGATCTAGGTTTATTTATTCCCAGCTCAGAAGACTCTTCTCTCAATAAGCTTTCATTCATATTCTATTTAATTTGTCCTGATGATGGACCCCCTTTGGGGTTTGAAACGTCGACAGAATGAACACCAAACTGTGGATAATCTGGATCATGCCAATGCACATAAAGATAATTCAATTTAAGCCTTAAGATTGATACACCATTAGATCTTATCCTTCATCAAGCGCTAAGGTTCTTCCTCGGTTCAGATCTAGCACGACATCATAAGCCAATAACATGCATATTAGATCTCACACTATATTAGATCTCACCTATTGTTGCCAACTTATACATGGAGTACTTCGAAAGAAAGGCCCTTGACTCATATCCTTTGAAGCCAGCTTGGTGGAAAAGATTTGTTGACGACACTAACCTGAATTGGACTCATGGTAAGGCAGAACTGGAGAGGTTTTTCAATCATCTTAACTCTATATCTTCTGAAATCAAATTTACTATGGAGCTCGAAGAGAATGGTGAGATCCCCTTTCTTGATGTTCTGATCAGTAGAAGAGAGGATAGTACTTTGGGACACCAGGTCTATAGAAAGAAAACCCATACTGATAGCTATCTTCATGCTGACTCTTACCATCATCCTTCCCAAAAATCTGGCGTCTTAAACACTCTAGCTGTTAGGGCTTTCAGAATTTCTGATGCGGATCACCTAAAAGAAGAGATTGAACACTTAACCTTTGTCTTCAAAAGCCTTGGATACAAGGAGTGGAGTATCAGGAAAGCTATAAGAAGAGCTCAGGATAAGGTCCTCTCCAAGCGTCCTCCTGAAGACAAGAAAGAAAATCATGGGAAAGTTTACCTTCCATTCATCCAAGGGATTACAGATAAGATTGCAAAAATTTTAAGGAAGAATAACATAAACACTCAATTTACAACATGTGGAACTATAAGGCAAATGATGAGGTCGGTTAAGGATAACATTGATCGTCAACAACTCAAGGGTGTGTACAAGATTGATTGCTCTTGTGGCAAGAGTTATATTGGGGAAACAGGTCGTTCTCTGAAGATAAGACTAAAAGAGCACGCAGTTGATATAAAGAATGAGAGGTCCCGTACATCAGCCCTTGCAGAACACTCGTCCAAAACCAAACATCATATGTGTTTGGAAAACGCTAAAATTATTGCAAGAGAGGATAATTATCATAAAAGAAAAATCAGAGAGGCCATCGAAATCATGAAATTTCCTCAGAACCTCAACAGGGACAATGGGAGTGAAATCAATGGAAATTGGCTTCCCCTCATCAAACAGATAAACCCCTCCATGGAGTAGCAAGGATTTTCATATTAATAAATTTAATGAATTAATTTAATTAATTAAATCAAAATTAATTGAATTAAATTAAAATTAAATTAATTAAATCAAAATTAAATTAAATTAAAATTAAATTAATTTTAATTTGATTAATTATATTAATTAAAGTAATTTTAATTAATTCTAAATAAAAATAGAAATTAAATAAAATTACTCAAATAAATAATAATAACCTAGAAAATGAACTGAAATAAAATGAAGATTATAAATTAATTAATTAATTAATTAATTGATTAATTAGACAATTAGGACTTTATAAGCTAAACAATGAAATATGATAAATAATAATAATAAAATAAAAAATTTATTAATTAATCAATTAAATTTAAATTAATTAATAAAAATAAAACAATTAAAATAATTATAAATTTATTACTTAATTAATTTAAAATTAAATTTAATTAGATTAATTAAATCAAAATTAAATAAAGTAATTTAATTATGTAATTATATTGATTTTAATTAATTCTAAAATAAAAATTAATAAAATTAGTCAATTTATAAACTAAATCAATTAATAATAACCAATGATTAACATTTGATTAATAAATAAATAAAAGATTATAAATTAATTAATTTAATTAATTAATTGAAAATTAGGGCTAGATAGAAAAATTGGTAAATAACAATAAATAAAGTTAATAATAAAGAAATTTGGATAGAATTAAAATTAAATTAATTAATTAATCAATTAATTTCAAATTAATAAAATAAAAATAAAAATAAAAGGAATTAAAAGGAATTATAAAATATAAATAAATTAAACCTATTTATGAATCAAACTTATCAATTAAAACATTTTTAATTGATAAGTTTAATTGAGTCCGTGTTACCAAACAATTAATAATAACCAATGATTAGCATTTGATTAATAAATAAATAAAAGATTATAAATTAATTAATTTAATTAATTAATTAATTGAAAATTAGGGCTAGATAGAAAAAATTGGTAAATAACAATAAATAAAGTTAATAATAAATAAATTTGGATAGAATTAAAATTAAATTAATTAATTAATCAATTAATTTCAAATTAATTAAATAAATAAAAAAAAGAATTAAAAGGAAAATTTATAAAATAAAATAAATATAAATAAATTTAACCTATTTATGAATTAAACTTATCAATTAAAACATTTTTAGGTTCTAGGTAAAACAATAAGAATAAATATATTAATTAATAAAAAAATTTATAGAACTATTATATGAAAATAAAATAATAAATAAAAATAAAATAAATAAGAAATCATATATATAATTGTCGGCTTCTTTATAAAAATTAGGGATCTAGGTTTATTTATTCCCAGCTCAGAAGACTCTTCTGTCAATAAGCTTTCATTCATATTCTATCTAATTTGTCCTGATGATGGACCCCCTTTGGGGTTTGAAACGTTGACAGAATGAACACCAAACTGTGGATAATCCGGATCATGCCATTGCACATAAAGATAATTCACTTCAAGCCTTAAGATCTTGATACACCATTAGATCTTATCCTTCATCAAGCGCTAAGGTTCTTCCTCGGTTCAGATCTAGCACGACATCATAAGCCAATAACCTGCATATTAGATCTCACACTATATCAGATATTCGATACTTGCACACCCTGGCCTAATGATCTTCTCCTCCTTTTATAGTTTTAGGCCTTTCTCAGTACCATGGACCAAAACCACTTAGGACCAATACCTTGGATGAAATACCTGGGGTTAATACCTCGGACCTGATACCTTGGACCAATACAATGGACCAAATACTTTGTACCAAACATTTAGTTTTCCAAGGTATACGTGCTTTTCCTTTTGTGAAAGTGCGTGTGTACGTATACGTGACTTGTATATAGTGAAGCTGTTTGTATACACGGCTTGGTCAATGGTGAACCTGCGTATACCTCTCTTTCTTCATTCTGTGTAGTCTGATCTGTAACTCTGTGTTGTTAACCTGTAGTACTGTGATCTATCATCTAAGTGAGTTGCTTTTTGAACTGATTCCTTGAAGCTGCCCTGCATTTCATCATACTTGTAAACACTCTTGTCATGCATTCTGTCACATCTGATATCTCTTATGTAGATTCATCTAGTTACCATATACAAGAGAGTTTTTCTGCTACAAGTGGGATGCCATCAAGTACAACACATACATCATAATGCCAATAATCTCCCCCTTTGGACTTGATGGCAACAACGACACCAAGTCATTCTCCCCCTTTGACATCAAGGGCAAAGGGTCATGCTCCCCCTAAGTGCATGTTGAATTCTCTAATATGCTGAAGTGCTGATTGAGCTCCCATGATCGAGTCCATGCTCCCCCTGAGCATAAGCAAAGTCTGCAAAAAGATGTTCTAAAAGAAGAACATGACTCTATACATACATCACAATTGACCTTCCTATCACCAATGACTCATACATGCATCCATCTCCCAACCAAGTGGGGATATACCAAATTTGACTCATCCACCCAACCAAGTGGGGATATACCAATTGTTTATACATGACTAAAATATTACATCATCCTTCCCATGCATAGTGGGGGTACAAATTACATCATATGACCAAAAGGGACTCATCAAAAGACTACAACAGACAGAGACTAATTATTACATCATGAGTCTTGATATGACCTTTACATTGAATGATATACATGACATTTATAACAGAGACAAAATGTCTTAAACAAGACCATGATAGTCATCAACAACTATCATCAGCAGCATTTGTCAACAACATCCGGACCAGCAACCTGTATATGTCCATCATTAGTTCCCAAAATATCATCAACCATGTTCTCCCCCTGAACCTGTGCCACCTGTTCACTGTCAGATCTGATCATTGCATATGACAGTAAGAGATATCAAAGCATCATCATCAATCAAATATACATCAAGTGATCAACAACATTATGAGGACCAATATTTCAGCAGATTGAAATCATTGTCAAATAGAGCAGATAATTTACAGAACCATAGCAGACCCCCTTTTTCCTGAGTCTGGCCCACTGTTTTTCTTCAAACCAACATATATGCGACTGTGTCCACAGAAACTCGCGTATGTACGTGACTACACTTCATGAAACTTGTGTATAGCCACCTTTCTCTAAAAAATAGGATTTAACAGTAGGATGATGCAGAAACTACTCCCAGCTTTTGACTGAGATATGCAAATGTCTCTCTGGGCACTGATTTAGTGAATATATCAGCAACCTGTTCTTTGGAGGGAACATACTCCAATTTGACTTTTTGTTCAAGCACTTGTTCACGTAGGAAATGATATTTGATGGGTATGTGCTTGGTCTTGGAGTGCATGACTGGATTCTTTGAAATACTGATGACATGTGTATTATCACATAGAATGGAGATGCGTGGAGTACATGTGATCTGAATATCTTGCAAGGTTTGCATCATCCAAAGTAATTGTGTGCAGCAAGATGCAGCAGTCACGTATTCTGCTTCAGCTGTAGATAATGCAATTGAGCTTTATTTCTTGCTGAACCAAGACACTAACCTGGAACCCATAGAGAATGCACCACCACTAGTGCTTTTTCTGTCATCAACACTTCCTTCCCAATCTTCATCTGTATATGCATGAAGTGTAAGATCTGTATCTCTAGGATACCATAAGCCAAGGTTATGTGTTCCTTGAAGATATTTGAAAATTATTTTGACTGTCTGAAGATGTGGTTCCTTTAGATTTTCTTGGAATCTTCCAACTATTCCCACCGCATGCATGATGTCTGGTCGGGCACCTGTTAGATAAAGCAGACTGCCAATCATGGATCTGTAAGTTGGTTGATGTACTGCTGCTAATTCATCATTTGAGCTGAGACTACATCCTGTTACCATTGGAGTACATACTGGTTTAGAATCTTCCATGCTGTACTTTTTCAGGATCTGTTTGAGATATTTGGTTTGTGATAGAAAAATACCATCTTTATGTTGTTGCACTTGTAGACCAAGAAAGTAGGTAAGCTCACCAACCAAGGACATTTCAAATTCTTGTTGCATTACTGAAGCAAAATTCTAACTCATGGATTCTTCATTGCTACCAAAAATGATATCATCAACATACACAACAATTATTAGCAATTTATCAGTGTCCATCTTTGTATATAGATTGCTATCTGCTGACCCCTTTGAAAAACCCTATTGGTGGAGATATTTGTCAATACGGTAATACCATGCCCTTGGAGCCTCTTTTAGACCATAGAGAGATTTTTTGAGTTTGCATACAAGTTTGGCATCATTTCCAAGAATGAATCCTTCTGGTTGTTCAATATAGACTTCTTCTTCTAAGTCTCCATTAAGAAAGGCAGATTTTACATCCATTTGGTATACTTGAATTTTTGAAAACTAGAAAGAACAAGAAACATTCTCATGGCTTCAAGTCTAGCAACAGGTGCAAAAGTTTCTTCAAAATTTATACCTTCTTGTTGAGCATATCCTTTACAAACAAGTCTAGCCTTGTTTCTAATAACTTCTCCATTTTCGTTCGGCTTGTTTTTGAATATCCATTTAGTTCCTATGATATTCTTATCATGAGGTCTAGGAACTAATTCCCAAGTATTGTTCTTTTCAATTTGCTCAAGTTCTTCATTCATGGCCTTGACCCAACATTCATCTCTACATTCTTCATTTACATTTTGAGGTTCAGTGGAAGATAGTAATGCTAGATAGCTTGAAGCTTCGACAATGGTTCTTCTAGTCTGCACACCTGCTCCTTTTTCTCCTAAAATTTGAGCTTCTGGATGATTTTTCTGAACATACCTGGACGAAGTCTTTTCTTCTATCATTATCTCTTCTTCTGGTGCTTCATTGGTTTCCTCTTCAGAACCAGTGTGATTTGATGTGGGAAAATTATCCTCATCTTCTTCATTATCATAATCTTCGGTTTTTATCTGTTTTGGATTTTTGCATGCTTCATCAACCACAACATCAATACTTTCAATAATCTTCCCAAGTCTTTTATTGTAACATTTATATCCTTTACTTCGGGAAGAGTAGCCAAGTAGAATACCTTCATCTGCTCTGGGTTCAAACTTAACAAGTTTTTCATCAGTCCTTTTGATGTAACATTTGCTTCCAAAAACTTTGAAGTATTTTACAGTAGGAGTCTTACCATACCAAAGTTCATGTGGAGTTTGAGTGTTGTTTACCCGAACATTTTCTTGGTTGAGAATAGTGATGGCGGAGAATGCAGCTTCACCCCAGAAGGTTGCAAGAGTTCTAGTTTCATCTAGCATAGCACGAGCCATTTGTTGAATAGTTTTGTTTATCCTTTCTACCACTCCATTTTGTTGAGGAGTCCTTGCGGTGGAGAACTGCCTTTTTATCCCATGTTGTTCAAAAAAGTCAAATAATTCGTCTTATGTAAATTCCCCTCCTCGATCAGATCTGAGGAATTTGATTTTGCGATCTAATTCATTTTCAACCAAAGCTTTGAAGGCTTTGAACTTTTCAAATGCTTCATCTTTATGCTTTAGAAGACCTATCCAACACATTCTGGAAAAATCATTAATGAACAATATAAAGTATTCTTCTCCATGAGGTGACCTTTTCCTTGATGGACCACATAAATCAGTATGAACAAGAGGCTTACTAGCTGCCCCTTCCTTTTCGATGAATTGAGATTTGGTTTGCTTACCGAATTGAAATGATTTGCATATAGTATTTTCAGGAATGTTGATCTTTGGAACATCACAAACAGCCTGGAATCTGCATGTTTTTCTTATTTGAGAAAATCTTAGATGTCCCAATCTTCTGTGCCATAGCCAGTTTTCATCATTTTTGCTTAGATAGCACTGTTGCTTTCCTCCCTTGAGTATGTATAGGTTGTTTGGAGTTCTTGTCCCTTTGATCACGGTTTCTCCTGTATCAATCTCACGAACAACACATCCATTTGATTGAAACACTACTTCATTTCCTTGATCACACATTTGACTCACACTCAACAGATTATGCTTTAAGCCATCAACATACATAACATTCCCAGCTTTAACTTTTTCTTTCAAGAAAACAGAGGCCTTACCTTTTATGACAGTAGGAGTGTTGTTTCCAAATGAGACACTCTTTTCCTTTTCTAAGGCATTATATGAGTGTAGTTTTTCTCTGTCATCTGTCATGTGTTTTGAGCATCCATTGTCGATGTACCACTGGTTTTCTTGTCCTTCTGCATACAAAGATATACCACATCTTTCTGTTTGCAGTTCTCTCTTTCTCCATATTTTGGGATTTAATGGAGTTTTCTCTTTTTGAGCTATTTGCCGAAATTTACTCATGCATTCAGATTCTTCATGGCCAAAGTTGTTACAGATTGAGAATTCTATTTCATTTTCAAGAAGAGAAAGGTTATTATAGGAACTTTTCTTGATCCCTGTCACATTCCTTTGATTTCGTGCTTCTCTAGTCATGATAGTTTTGTAAGCAACACATTGAGCATCTTTGTGTCCAAAATTATGACATGAGAAACATTGACCATTAAAGAAGTTCCTGCGATTATCAAATCTACTGACCTGTTGATTTTAGTTTCTATTGATATTATTTGAAGCATATTGAGTATGATTTACCTAAGTTTGATTGTGACTTATGTTCATCCTTGAAGTAAATTGAGCCTGATTCACCTCGTGATCTGCTTTATGCCTTTGTTGACGATTGTCGAACTGTTCACTACTCTTTGCTGCATCAAAATAGCTTTTAGTGGAGGTTGACGACTTCTGTGATTGAGATGTTTCTTCAGTATATCCAAGACCTGTCTTTATCAGAGGAGAGCGCTGCACTTTGATAATTTCATTTAAGGTTTCTGATCCTTTAGCAAATCTAAGATTGAGAGCTTTTGTTTTCTCAAGATCCTTTCTTAGACCCACAATTTCACATTCTAGCTTTTCATTGTGTTTTTCTCTTTCAGCAAGTTGGTATGTCAAGGTATCTATAATCATATTCTTTTCTTCTAAACAGATTTTGAGTTTAGATATTTCTTCATAAAGGTCATCTTCATCTAAAGCATCCAAAAAATCATCATCTTCATAAGCCATCAAAAGTCTATAGTCATTACTATTTTCATCTTCATCACTATTTGATAAGCTATCTTCATAAGTATAGTAGCTCTTTTTACTTACACTTTGTTTTCTATTCCATTTTGTAGTTTCCTTCCCTTTATCATATTTATCTTTATGAGGACATTTGGCAGCATAATGACTGACTCTACCACAGACAAAACATTTGAAAGGTAGTTTACCTCTGAATCTACCGGAACCCCGTTGAAGATTCTTCACAAAGTTCGTTTCCTCTTCTTCTTCTGAAATATGTCTTGATTCATTAAGTTCTTCTTTTCCTTTTGCTAAAGCTTTAAATGTGGCTTTTGTCATATCTGATGGACCTCATTTTCTCATCTCAAAGGCAATTAAGATTCCGTGAAGTTGTGTCATAGTAATAGTTGGTAGATCCTGCTTTTCTTCTATGGCAGATACTTTTGATTCAAATTTAGCAAATAAGGATCTTAAAACTTTTTCAACTAAGGTAACTTCCTTTATCTCTTCACCTAGATTCTTCATGCAATTAACGATCTCATATATACGTAAGAAGTAACTAGCTACACTTTCATCATTGTGCATCTTGAGAGTTTCATATTGAATTCTGAGAGTTTGTAGTTTAGCACATTTTACCTAAGAGTCTCCTTCGTAGCTTAGAACAATTTTGTCCCATATTTCTTTGGCTGATTTGAGCTGCATAACTTTGACAAAATCTGATTGTGACAGACTTCCCAATAATGTATTGACAGCCTTGGCATTGGTTTCATATTGCTTTTTACCTACTGTATCTGTAGGAATTGCTGATGGAAATGTATATCCTCCTTCCACGATTTCCCAGACATCTATTCCAAGAGATTGAAGATAGGTTGTGGTTCTTACTTTCCAATAAACAAAGTTTCTCCCATCAAAGATTGGTGGTCTGATGGATCCCCCGCTTTCTTGATTACTCATGATGATGGATCTTCCTTCAAGTGATCAAGCTTCTTCTGAAGTACCTACTCTAAAACCAATTGTTGGAAATAATACTGAGAAGGGGGGTGAATCGGTATTATCAAATTAGTAATTTTTCATTTCCATAATCAGATTCATATACGCTACTTCAATTAAGGGAACTCGCGTGTACATGCCACTGTGTTTAGTGCAACTAGCGTATATCCAACAAACTTGTGATTCAGTTAATTCATCATATATTGATCTTTAATCAGTGCATCAGAACCATATAAACAGTAACAAGGTGCAGTAAAGATAGAACAGATCATCACACATACAAAACACACATGAACACCAAGATATAAGGTGGAAACCCAATGTGGATGTAAACCACCTGCTGCAATCGTCTCTCTCTTCTTTTAATCATAAAAGAATTATGTTTACAATTTTGTACTAGTGCATTCTTATACCAGTACGCAGGCTTCTACCTGCAGAACACTGCAACCTTCTCTTGTTCTCCAACTTCTACTGGAAGAGAGCTACAACCCCTAGCTCTTATACTAGTTGATATGTTTACTAGTACGTAGGTGCCGGCCTACAGAAGGCTACAACCTTCTCTTTTCTTCCAGGGACCACGTTTCATAAATTTTCAGACTGGATCCATCAACAACATCATCAAATATATCTACATCAACCAATCTCCTTTTGAACCAACCACAACCGAATCAATCAATCACTCCATCAATCTGATCATTTAGAATGCTGTCACCAGAATACAATAACCAGAACCCAAGCAATAACCTAGAACACTGCAACAGTAAACAGAAGCAACTAAAATATATTTTACAAGGTATACGCTACTTCCATGTGTCGAACCTGCGTGCATACGCGCTTTCCTCAAGGTGAACTAGCGTACAGATCTGCAAATCAAATTTATGATGTATACATTGTTTTGATATGCAGAACCAGCGTGTATACGCTTCTTTTCTGAAGTGAACCTGTGTACAGATCTGTAAAAGATGATTTAAACATAACTACTATTCAGGACTTAAATCATACTCAGATCATCATTTTTACAGACTACAACATGCGCCAGTTATTCAAATATATGATCAAACCACATAAAGATAATTCACTTCAAGCCTTAAGATCCTGATACACCATTAGATCTTATCCTTCATCAAACAATAAGGTTCTTCCTCGGTTCAGATCTAGCACGACATCATAAGCCAATAACCTACATATTAGATCTCACACTATATCAGATATTCGATACTTGCACACCCTGGCCTAATGATCTTCTCCTCCTTTTATATTTTTAGGCCTTTCTCAATACCATGGACCAAAACCACTTAGGACAATACCTTGGACCAAATACCTCGGGTTAATACCTCGGACCCGATACCTTGGACCAATACCGTGGATCAAAATACCATGGACCAAATACTTCATACCAAACATTTAGTTTTCCAAGGTATACATGTTTTTCCTTTTGTGAAAGTGCGTGTGTACGTATACGCGACTTGTATATAGTGAATCCGCGTGTATATGCGGCTTGGTCAATGGTGAACCTGCGTATAGCTCTCTTTCTTCATTCTGTGTAGTCTGATCTATAACTCTGTGTTGTTAACCTGTAGTACTGTGATCTGTCATCTAAGTGAGTTGCTTTCTAAACTGATTCCTTGAAGCTGCCCTGCATTTCATCATACTTGTAAACATTGTTGTCATGCATTCTGTCACAGTTGATATCTCTTCTGTAGATTCATATAGTTACCATATACAAGAGAGTTGTTCTGCTACAAGTGGGTTGCCATCAAGTAAAACATATACATCATAATGCCAACACAACCGGACATAGAATGCTTATGGGAAGATAGCTCACCCTTTCACAATTACTTTATGAATCTCTATGTTTGCTTGAGGTGATGTATCCACCTATATATCCTCAAATTGTCAGTGGGCTCTATAGAGAGGCACACAACACTTGCCAATCACAACATTGGCCAATATGTGGAGTGTTATCATTGAAGCCCTTAGAGGACCATTATGACCATTTTTAGAAAAATTCACTGGCACTAACACATGTTGGAGAGAACTTCCTCTGGAGTAATGGTAAGTCTATTTTGCAACGAGGGGCTCTAAAAGCGATTTTTTTCAGTTGAAAAAAATATATATATTATACAACGTATATATAAAAAATAAATTACCCGCCCTTGACACAAGCTTTGAATGCCATTCCTATCTCCCGAAGTTTTGAATGTCATTCCTAGCTTCCGTCAACTTTATCTTCACCACCAATTCTTTATTTCGACATTTTGTCATCCCCACTCTTGTGACTTGATACCCCATGCAAAATAAACCATTTCTTTATTTCCACACTCCTAAATAAAGTATTAAGCTTTTACCAATTATTAAAAATTTAATTTAAAATTATTTTATCTTTTAAATGAAATTCTTTTATTTCCATTTTTATTTTAAAAAAATAAAAATAATTAATTATAACTATGAAAAAATTATATTTAATATTAATAAAAATAAAATTAATTAATATTATAAAAAAATGTTTAATGGTTTGCATTGACATTAATTATCATCTTCTTTGATATTTGTATTCAAATTTATCTTTAAATTCAAGTTAAGTTGTTTGCTTCACCTCATGGATCCGCAGTTTCCAATGTTCAAACATAGAAATAACTCAGAAATATTGAATTTATTTGACCTTTTGAAATCGATTATTTTCACCATTGATCGGCAAACATCTGCCTTGCGATGTACATTGACTGCATGTTTATTATTTATTGTAACATGTGGAATTCCACTGTATACAAGTTCTAGACAACCGGATAATCCATTTATCAGGGTAGGCGTCCACGATGACCGTAGTCTAACGAGCTGGAAGAATTGCCTAGAAAGTTATCGAAATTCTGGTTATATTTAGAGAATTTGGCAAGGATTTTTCTAAATTCAAGTTATAGTTGTTAAACTTCAAAATTTTAGGTGTCCTAGACATTTTTTATGGTGCTGAATTTATTTCCACCATCAAAAACACGATTCAAACACTGTCTCTACAACATTATTTGAAATATTTTTGCCCAGATTCCAACCACTTTTGGCCATCGGGACAATTCCTCCGACTCAATAGAGGACTCCTCCATGATGTCCCCTTTTTTACCTTATTGTACAAGAAAAAGAAGTACGAAAATGTAGATAGAAAACAGATAACGAAAAATCGAATTTTGCTTCATTTTATGCGTGTAAGAGTTTTTTATTTTATTTTAAATTTTTTAAGTAGCAGATTAGTTTTAGTGGATAGAAATTTCAGAAAGATAAATTAGCTCAGTTTCCTTCGATTTTCGGAATCAAGTCATTTTGATGGAATCTTTTATAGAGGTGGAAGAATTGTCTCAAAAGTGGCTGGGATTTGGGCAAAAAAAATTCAAAAAATCTTGTAAAGACAATGTTTGAATCATGTCTTTGATAGTGGAAATGGATTCAGCACCATCAAAAACTTCTAGACACCTAAAATTATGAAATTTGATAGCTTTTAATTGGATTTAAAAAAAATCTCTACTAGATTTTTTTTAAATATGATCGGAATTTCCATACCTTCTGGGAAAAAAGCAGTCTCGTTAGACAACTGCCATTCAGATCTGTGATTCAAATTATATTTAGATGTGTAATTCGCACACTTATTTTGCAAAACATTTTAATAAAAAAATTTATTTAAGATTCAAATTTAATATTAATAATTTAGATGGTAGAGCAAGTTGAATTCAAGCTTTAAATTTAATATTAATAAATTCAAATTTAATATTAATAAATTAGATTGTAGAAAAAGTTGAATTTAAAATTACTACAATATCTATATAACTTTTTTTTTGTTGGTTAAAAGTGGCATTTAATATCATTAAGATTAACATTTAATAGTATTACATTAATATTTAAAATATTGGAATAAAAGAAAAGGATTAAAACAAATAATATATATAAGTTATATATTTAAAGAAATGTCAGTGAGAAGGTGAGGATTATGTTTGCTTTTTTTTATATATAAAATATAAATAGAAAGAAATATAAACTCACTATTTAATAGCCATTAATATTATAGTTTTTATGGATATTATAGGTTTTTTTTTTTATGTTGCTTTAGTATTGGATTTGTTTGCTTTGTTCAATTGGGGAACAATAAATCAATATAATAAGAATGTAACATTTTCTTTTTCTAGTGATTTAGTATCTACTATTTTGAGTAGGTATCTAAGGTTAAGATGGTTTTTCCATTCAATCACTTTTTAGCATGGTTGGGGTTTTCAATACCTCGAATGTGTTAAGCTCCATTAATTTTTGCACAATTGCTGCCTACAATTATGGAATTTAAACTGCAGTCTTTCCTTAACTTATGGAAACCAACTGCAGTAGTTTCCTTAAGTTAAGGAAATCAACTGCAGTTAATAAATTTATTGTTGGGAGCTACTGAAGTGGTCCATTACTCCATCTGGAATTCTCTGCCTTGATCTGTGGGACATCTGACACATCGCTATCAGAAGCTTGATGGAAGCTTGGCTATAAATTCATCTGTTTGGTCCCCAAGCTTGCATCTCAATCCCCTTCAGTTTTTCACACCATCTAGCTGAGATAGCATAGCTTGGAAGTGCCTTCAGAATTTCTGCATTCTTTTCTTTTTGCTTGGATAGCTGGAGCGTGGTTTTCAGAAAGAAGTTGCATCAAGAGTTTAACCAATGGCTGGAGGTAATTTGTATCCCTGGGCATTAAGTTTCAACGATTCATTGAATTTTTTCCGCATGCAGAATCGTTGTTATAATTATCTAACATTTGGTATCAGAGCATGGGATTGTTGCCCAATACACCATGCCTGGTTCACCCAACCAGAATGGTGTAGCAGAAAGAAGAAATCGAACATTATTGGACATGGTGCGGAGTATGCTTAGCAGCTCCAATCTTCCTAAATCCTTGTGGACTAAAGCACTTAAGACAGCAGTGTATATATTAAACCGAGTTCCAACCAAGGTGATTCCTAAAACGCCATTTGAATTATGGAAAGGTTGGAAACCGAGTTTGCGACATATGCGCGTTTGGGGATGCCCATCTGAAGTGAGAATTTATAATCCACAAGAGAAGAAGCTGGACCCAAGGACCATTAGTCGGTATTTCATTGGATATGCTGAAAGGTCTAAAGGTTACATATTTTATTGTCCATCTCACAACACTAGGATTGTGGAATCAAGAAATGCAAAGTTTCTTGAAAATGACTTGATCAGTGGGAGCGATCAAACCAGAAACATAGTTTCTGAGAAGGATCATTCAGAATCTCAACCTTCCACTTCAAGTGATAGATTGGTTATTGTTTATATCACCCCTCAAGTACAAACTGGTGTTGAACAACCAATTGTTGAAGTTGCACAAGCTGCTGACGATATTCCAGTAGATCAAGGAGTTCAAGAGTTGCCAAGAACTTTTGAACAACAAGTTGAACCACATACTTCTCAGGAAGATGATAGTACAACATTAAGAAGATCTACTAGACCTAAGAGATCAGCAATTCCTAATGATTATATTGTGTATCTACAAGAATCTGACTACAACATTGGAGCCGAAAATGATCCCGAGTCATTTTCACAAGCCATGAGTTGCAAAGAATCAGAACTATGGTACAATGCCATGAAGGAAGAGATGAACTCCATAAAGAGTAACGAAGTCTGAGATCTTGTTGAGTTGCCTAATGGTGCAAAAGCCATTGGATGTAAATGGGTCTTTAAGACAAAGAAAGACTCATTGAGCAACATTGAGAGATACAAGGCAAGACTTGTTGCTAAGGGATTCACTCAGAAAGAAGGAATCGACTACACGGAGACCTTTTCTCCTATATCTAAGAGAGATTCCTTTCGCATTATTATGGCATTAGTAGCCCATTTTGACTTGGAGTTGCAACAAATGGATGTGAAAACGGCCTTTCTTAATGGAGATCTAGAGGAGGAGGTTTACATGAAACAACCTGAAGGATTCCCCTCTAGTGATGGTGAGCAATTGGTTTGCAAGCTCAAGAAGTCATTATATGGTTTAAAACAAGCATCCCGCCCATGGTATTTGAAATTCCATAATGTAATTTCTTCTTTTGGTTTTGTAGAAAACATTATGGATCAATGTATATACCTGAAAGTTAGTGGGAGTAAAATTTGTTTTCTTGTTTTATATGTGGATGACATTTTGCTAGCAACCAATGATAAGGGTTTGCTACATGAGGTGAAACAATTCCTCTCTAAAAATTTTGATATGAAGGATATGGGTGAGGCATCTTATGTCATTGGCATTAAGATCCATAGAGACAGATTTCAAGGCATCTTGGGTCTGTCATAGGAAACCTATATTAATAAAATTTTAGAGAGATTTCGGATGAAGGATTGTTCACCAAGTGTAGCTCCCATTGTGAAGGGTGATAGGTTCAATTTGAACCAATGCCCGAAGAACGACTTTGAAAGGGAACAAATGAAGAACATTCCGTATGCTTCCGTTGTCGGAAGCCTAATGTATACTAAAGTCTGCACAAGACCTGACATTGCATTTGTTGTGGGAATGTTGGGACGATATCAGAGTGATCCAGGTTTAGACCACTGGAGAGCTGCAAAGAAAGTAATGAGGTACCTTCAAGGAACCAAAGACTACATGCTTATGTATAAATGGACGGACAATTTGGAAGTAATTGGCTACTCAGATTCTGACTTTGTTGGATGTGTTGATTCACGTAAATCAACATCAGGTTACATTTTTATGATGGCCAGTGGAGCTGTATCATGGAGGAGTGACAAGCAGACCTTGATTGCCATTTCCACTATGGAAGTCGAGTTCGTCTCCTGTTTTGAGGCTACTTTACATGGTGTATGGCTTAGGAGTTTCATTTCTGGGCTTAGAATTATGGATTCTATCTCTAAGCCATTGAGAATATATTGTGATAATTCAGTTGTTGTTTTTATGGCTAAAAAAAACAAAAGTGGGAGTCGAAATAAACACATCGACATTAAGTATTTAGCTATAAGGGAACATGTTAAAGAAAATAAAGTGGTCATTGAGCAAGTCAGCACTGAGTTGATGATCGCTGATCCTTTGACTAAGGGCATGCCACTGTTTAAATTCAAGGATCATGTATTGAATATGGGACTTGGTCCCATTATGTAGTTTCTCATTGTATGGACAATGTTATTTTAATGAAATTCTTAATTATTGTGATGTTTTTTCTCATATTTATGTGCACTTTAAGTTGATTTGAGAAAATTCATTTAAGAAGAACCAAGAATAAACATAAGGTTTATTCATTAAGAAATTGTTGCCGCATAAATTATAATAAGAATAAATGCATAGTAATACATGGAAGATAATACTCGTCATTAGAGGACTTATCACCATGATTCATGTATCTATTACTTAATACAAATTATCAATGGTTTTTAAGTTGAGACATTAAGTTTGGAAGTATGGACCAAGTGGGAGAATGTTAAGCTCCATTAATTTTTGCACAATTGCTGCCTACAATTATGGAATTTAAACTACAGTCTTTCCTTAACTTATGGAAACCAACTGCAGTAGTTTCCTTAAGTTAAGGAAATCAACTGCAGTTAATAAATTTATTGTTGGGAGCTACTGAAGTGGTCCATTACTCCATCTGGAGTTCTCTGCCTTGATCTGTGGGACATCTGACACATAGCTATCAGAAGCTTGATGGAAGCTTGGCTATAAATTCATCTGTTTGGTCCCCAAGCTTGCATCTCAATCCCCTTCAGTTTTTCACACCATCTAGCTGAGATAGCAGAGCTTGGAAGTGCCTTCAGAATTTCTGCATTCTTTTCTTTTTGCTTGGATAGCTGGAGCGTGGTTTTCAGAAAGAAGTTGCATCAAGAGTTTCACCAATGGCTGGAGGTAATTTGTATCCCTGGGCATTAAGTTTCAATGATTCATTGAATTTTTTCCGCATGCAGAATCGTTGTTATAATTATCTAACAGAATGTCCACATGTGGCTAATTCAACATATGTTATTAATGATAGTTGAGTTGGCATCTGTGTGATACCTTTTTGGTCCACAACATAGCTCAACTAGTGAGAGGCATAATGGAAGGTTTTTTCCTATAGATGGTAGTACACACACCACCTAAGTGAACGTGAAGGATTGCCACAAAAGGTTGCAATGCCAAACATTGCCTCTTGATCAATGAATAGAGTTGTGAAATAATCCATGATAGCTTTGTATGAGGGGGGATGTGTTGACCACATTAGCCAAATGGGTAGACCTAAGGGACTAAAAAATCCTTGGTTGTTGATGTTACCTTCAAGTGCACTTGGGTGTGCTAGGTATGCTTGGGTGCACATGTTTGGTGCACTTGTTAGATGTAGAGAATGGGATGATAAGGCATCAAAGGAATCAAATTTGATGAATGGCACTCAGATCCACCTTAGAGTGAAGGGGATTACAATTACAAGGAAAGTCTCATGTATAACAGAGGACACCTAAGTGTTCTAAGATCTAGAAGAGGAAGCATTAAGCAATCAATATAGTCTAAAAGAGATATACAATTTAGGTTAGGATCATGGTTAGGTAAAGTACAACAAATTGAATTGGTTGAGTGAGAAGAAGAAGAATAAGACAAGACTTCCAATAGGCAAGCTTGTGGTTGCTTTAGGGGTTTAATTGCTACTTTTTTTAGGAATTATGTTTTCTCTAACTATAATTTATAAATGTAATGGGAAATTAGACATGCTCCATTATTATACATTGTAACATTCTTCATAAAAATAATGTCAAGGCATTTTCCTAGGGTGGTTCCTAGCGTATTGCGATTCTTTTACTTCTCCCTTGACTTGCTTAGTGTTGGATAAGTATTGACATATTAGTGAAGTTAAAGTATTGTAGGGATGCTTTAAGTTATAATTGGATATGTGACTATTGTTAGGTGAATATGCATATTATAATTAGACATGCATCTAATGCAATGTGCCTTAAGGAGAAGTTATGTGTAGAGCTTATATAAATATGCATAATATAATTTTACTAAGCATGGGTTGGTCAAGCCACTATGGTTAAGGCAAGGTAGTGCTACATGTCAAAGGTGGAAAGGGGAGAGGACATATAGTTGCTTACTTCGTCCTAGGAGAGGGTAATAAATAAGTTTTTTTCCCTTTGAGGCTAAGGGCCTTTCAAGACCTAACATTTAATCTCTTTAAGGGGACAAATATATCTAGATAAATAAAGGAAGAAATTAATTATGAGAATAATTAGAGAATTTACTCTAATCTTTCAAGGGTATCAAGTATATAAAGTTAGAGGGAGGTTCCCTAAATGGGTGTAATGGGCACAAGCACATCAAAGAGAGTAATATTCTCTCTCAACGCATGCTCTTTTAAGATGATATGCCTTCCTAAGCTTACTAGAATAAATTAATTGCTAAAATATTAAGTCCTTATAATTATAATTAGTGGTTAATGAGGAGGAATTATAAGCTAAGAGTGGGATGTATGAGGAAGGGAACAATAGCTATTAAAGAATACAGGGTTAAAAACATGATTAAAAGGAAGAAAATATAGTGAAAACCAGGTTTGGAATAGGGATTTTCAATAGATATATGACAGCCACGGTTCACTAATTAGAAAAATGTTTTTTTTAGCTACTTTATCATCTAAATTTTATTCATACGTATTCATATTTAAACAATAACCAAAGTCTAGTCAATGAAAATATTTAAAAATATTATTGCTATACAACTTAAATAATAATTATAAATTATGTTAATTAGCTAATTATTATAATAATAATAAAACTTGGTAAAGGTTCGCTAAAAAAATTAGAAGAATAATATTTAAATATTTTTTTAAATATATTTTAAATTTATTATAATATAAAACTTAAATTTTATGATGAAAATCAGAAGACAAAAAAAAAAGAGAGAATGAACAGGGTACACTATTTTGCATAAAATAAAATAATTTATAACACCACCAAACAACAACTTTATTTTATTAAGCCCTAAGGGTTAGCTCAACTAGTCGAGCCCCCGTTGTTAAGTACCTCGCTGATCGGGAGGTCACAGGGTCAATTCTCCGCAACGCCCTTAGGGTTAGGCCCTGCTAGTCTGGCCGACGGGCTTTAAAAGATTCCCAAGATTCCCTTTGGAGTTGATCTGCCCAGATTTTCCTATCAGAAAAAAACAATTTTATTTTATTATGAAGAAAAATAAGAATGCTAACATATGCCCAAATATCTCCTACGCATGCCATGGTTATTTTAGATCTCTCCCAAAACTTACATGGGAAACTATTGTTTATGAGATTTCAAAAAAAAAGTTACTTTTATATAAGTTAAATTATGCCTCCTAGGTTGTTGTACATCCAGAAATATTATTCCAAAATCCATTTAATATTTTGTTCAGATCCATATTTATTAGAGAACTTGTTATTAAGAATGTATCAACGTATATTTGGAACAAATGACAGCTTAGCCTTTCATGTTGTGAATTGATCAATAAATAAGATATTGTTTATAATGTTCAACATGTTGTGGAATTAGTAATATATAATCAAATTAAGTGTTATTAAGGATATATCAATTCTATGTGGAAAAAATGACATATTAGCATTTCATGATGTGAATTGAACAATAAAATAGGATATTGCTTATAATCTTCAATATGTCGTGGAATTAGTAATATATAATCCAATTAAGTGGATTACATGAGAGTGAAAATTGAATTAAAAAGTTTTCATTCTCAATTTAATCCATGATTTCATGACCTGTATGTTTCCATGATTTCATGACCTGTATGTTTTCGGTTTGGTGTCTAGAATTTCATAATTTCCCTTTCTTCCTTTTCATAATTTTAATATTTTATAATTTTTTATTTTTTTATTATTCTTAAATATATTCTTTTAAATATTTATTAATAATATATTAAAGTTTTTGAATATTTTTAATTTTTTTTCAAATTATTAGACTTTATTAAAACGTAATTATAGTAATAATTTATTTGCAATTTGAAATTATTTAATTTCGAAAAGAGAAATATATATTTGTTGATATAATAAAAAAATTGTGGGGAAAGACTCATTATAGATATGTAATTTCTTTCATACTAAATATGGAGTTAACAAGCCCTAAGGGTTAGTTCAATTGGTCAAGGTCACATTACTAAATCTTTTCATAATTGGGAGGTCATGGGATCAGTTCTCTTTGACGCTCTCAGGGTTAGGCTTTGATTAGTTCTGATTCTAATCAACCAACTAGTTAAATTATTTTCTTACTTGCTTCCTACCCAGCTCTAAGAGAGCATGTGTTTTTATACATGATGATCTCTATCTAAATTAATCAAAGAAGGTGAGAGCATGTGTTTTTATACATGATGATCTCTATCTAAATTAATCAAAGAAGGTGATAGACAACCATGAGAATCATGTTATTCCATCACATTACATCAACTTTCCAAAATATAGGAAAATTTGGATACATGCTTACTTAATCATTTGTATGAAAAGTGGTAGTTGAGTCATTGATTCTTTTCTAATCACCTATTCTCCTTTGTCATTTTCCTGCGTGAGGAGATTGGTTGTTTGACTTCCTAGTAAATCCATAGATGATAGTTGTTTGGTTGAGTAATGCATTGTTACAGTTGGAGCAGAGTCACAACACCCTTCCTCAAAGTTGTAATAATGGTCTTGAATGAGTTGCAACAACAACCATGTGGTGCAAGTTGTAGTGGTGGTGAGAGTAACAACAAGCAAGAGTTGTAACATCGAAGAGTTAAGAGTCACAACAATGAGGACTTGAGAATTGCAGCAATGAGCTATTGAGAGTTAAAGCAATGGGGAGTTGCAGAAATGCTAATTGCAACATGAGTGGCAACAACTCAGAGTTGCAATAGCTATACTTAAATAGAGAGTTGCAACAACTCATAGTTGGGAGTTGCAACATATGTGTCTTGCAAAGAGTTGCAGTAACTATTGAGAAAAATGTAGCACCTATGCTAGAAAGGTATCTATGCAGCCTTGTTCCTGTATACTATTGTTAGCACAAAAAGGTAGTAATCTCCTGAAAATGCATAAGAATAAGTATTGAAATGGAATATTAAGGGGATAATCATATCTTGACCAAAAATGCATCATTATGGATGAAAAAAAAATATTAGAATGAGATACAAATAGAAAAAATGTATGCAGACCGAGAAGGGTTTCGATGAGGGATCCTTTACTGGTTTCAATGTTGGGTCTTGAAATCCAAAGAAGGAAGTTTAACAGTTTGGGGTTTGACTGCTCTCAGATGGTGGCAACGCTTTGTTTTCCCTTGTAACCCTCTGCGGGCGGTTCCTCCTTCAAGCTCATTGTGGTGAGGAGTTATTGTTTTGGACAAAGCACGCTAGCTTATAACCTTTTGTTCTAGTATTCCACGTCGTTCAAGTCTGACTCCAGTTTTACATTGATATTCGAAAGGTGTAGCCATCTGCAGTCACAATAATCTTGTCGAGCGGATATGGGTCTGTGGGTCAGGTCTAGTAGCCTCATTAAAATATAACCCTTTATCTTCGTCCAGCCTGCATCTGTTTCAAGGGTTAGTAGTAGTTTTCAAGGAGGGAACGACAAAATTTCTCGGGGGTCTCGGGCGTTAGCTACATTCACATGAAGCCTCTTACCGCAACAAAAGTTTGGGTTACGGAACGAAGTCTCCTTCATTATTTTCTTTCCCAGTTTTTATCCATCATTTGTCAACAGGGGTCCTCCTTCCTCGGTTCCTTGGAACGGTGCACTGTTCTCCCGAGCAGCTGGCTTTTGGATGGACGAGTAGCTCCTAGACTATTCTACTAACTCCCTAACCGCGGAAGACATCTGGGTCAATTTCTCCTGACCAGTTCCTGCTTTTTCTAAGCCGGTGGCAGCCAGTTTATCGGTCACAAGGGTTTAGGCAGTTATTGTGCAAATGGAGGACATGGATATTACAACTCAAACCCTAGACTCACAACCGTTTCTGGTAGTTTCGAAGGGTATATTTACCACAAAAGTGAGCTCGGAGGCACCCTTCCTACCCATCCCGTCTCCTTCGGAACTGAACAAATGGTCTCAAGCCCTTCTGGTAGACACAAATGCACAAGGAGGCGTGGGCTCTTCAGGAGAAGGAATGAGTGGTCTTTGACCTTCTACACAAGGGTTGTTGCTTGAATAGCTTGGCATCCTAGGGTCTGCCCCTTTCTATACATCCTTCCAACCGGTTGGCTTTGCCCCTCCTTCAGGCTGCTTCATAGGCATACCTGGACAAGAGCAAGATACAGAGGATAATTTCTCTCTAGACTCTGAATACATTGGCCTTGCAGAAGGTGAAGATCTCACTAAGACGCCGCCAAAGCGACCAAAAAAATCAAGAAATTCGAAAATCAGAGAAAGGTATAGGCGTTTAATTTTTGGCGAAGGCATCACTATGGCACAAGCTGCCCTAACTAAGAACACTGCATTAGTTGGAAGGGTAAGAGGCAGGAGCTACACCCTGATGCACCTACAGAAGTGGACGAGGGAGATTTGGGGAAACCTTCTGATTTAGCTTCCAGGTATTCTCTCGCTTTCTCGGAGCTGGTTTACTCTGATATTTACCCACCCGGATCAAGTTGACTAGGTTATTACTCAGTATTTTCACATTGAGATGACCCCAGTGTTGTTGAAAATATGGTAACCGATGTTCGACCCGGAAAAGGAAAACCATGGAGCTGGACCAATTTGGGTTCGTCTGCCTGCTCTCCCGTTATAGTTTTGGGGGGAGGAGATCTTTAAGGTTATAGGGGATGACTTAGGTGTCTACTTGGATCACGATAGAACTTATCAAGACATATCCTGTCTGGCGATGGCTCATATCCTAGTGCACCTAGACACCAGAGAAGGATTGGTCGAGAGCTACTTGCTCTAGATGGGTGACATTACTTGTCGCCAAATATTGGATTACGAAGGCATTCCCATTCATTGTCGAAAATGTCATGAAGTGGGGCATCTCTATAAAGACTTCCCTAGAATTTCAGGGTAGATTCAAATTCCGGTTAAATTGTTGGTTTCATCCTCCACTCAAACACTGGAATCAGAATTTCCTTCTCCAATGGACATCCAAGAGAATACTCCGCCCTCTACTCAGGAGTTGCATCAGGCAGCATCTCATCAGTCTGCTAGAGCAACAGATCCTTCTCCAGTCAAATCTCGATCCCGGGATTCGGCATTTGTGGGTATTCACTTCTCCTCTCTTCCTCATTTATATCAAGCTATAATGGGTTCTGTTAATTTAACTACTTCTATGAGTTTTGTTGGTTCTCTAGCAGAGGTTAATATGTTGTGCTCTCTAGTTTTCTTGGTTCCCTCTGCACCTCCTTCCTTACCATACCCCATCCCTTATCCCTCTATGGACCAGACCTCTTGCTCGCATGATGACTGCCCACTCTCAAGTGGGCTACACCGATACTTCCTTCGGTCCCTACCCAATGCACCCCCATCGACCCTCGGCCTAGATATTGACCCCCCCTACCATTACCCCGAAACCTTCGACCGCTAATCAAAAATCTCCAAGGCAATCAAAAGGGCTAGTGTCGAAGTGGCTTCCGGGGTCCAATCCCCAATTGACTGGGTTCTTATTGCAAAGAGCAACCCCCTAATCGGCCCCCCATGATTTGTCTCTCCTTCATTTGTAGGGGACTAGCCAACCCAGACAAAAAACTGGCTCTAAAGAGACTCTGCCTGTCTGAAAAACTAGATGCATTACTCCTACAAGAAACTCTGGGAGAAGGTCTTCAGGTCAATAAGCTCCTATTAAGTTTTCTTCCATAATGGGATTTCCACTTCCTGGATGTGAAGGGCCACTCTGGCAGTTGTGCTTTGGGATTTTATAAACGTTTCACAAAAATCCTCAATGTCTGGGGAGGTGAAGGTTTTCTTGGGGCTGACATTATATCTATGGAGTTCAACAAACCTTTTAATATTATCAATATTTATGGGCCTTGCCAGAATATATAAGTTTATTGGAATCGGATTATGGAGGCTGACTTCATGAATCAATAGAATATAATCATTGGCGGAGATCTTAATTTCTCTCTTGGTTTAGCTAAATCCTGGGGCTCCTGGGGTCAAAGCGATCATCTCACGGCCTTTTTTGAAAATTTACTGGACTCCCATGACTTTCTAAATATTGACCTTGCAAAGCTTAAACCAACTTGGAGGAATCGCAAAATGGGGGCTGAAGCTCTTGTTAGAAGGCTGGATCGTTTTTTGATCAAATCCCCTCTCTTGGCAAGTTTAAATCTATTTCGTCTATGGGTGGGGAGCGGTGGGATTTCTGATCACTCTCCCATCTTTTTGGAGCTCAAGGGTAACTCCTCAAAACCCCCATTACCTTTCAAATTCAACTCCTCTTTGTTGTTGGAGCCGAGTTTTCGGAATTTGGTCTCGGCTTCTTGGATCCATTGCTCTCAGGAAGAGCTCTCCTCTCATGGGGAGATTTTTGCAAAGAATTTAGTAGCCTTAAAAGCCAAAACAATAATCAGGGCTAGAGAAAAACATAGGAAAGATGATGAAGACCTCCAAAGGATTGAATTGGCTCTCTTAGCATTTGAAGAATCAGCCTCCAATGGCATGTCCTTGGCTAAACATAAGGCCCAGTTGGTTCAGCTTGAAACTGAAAGAATTAAACTACTTCGCTCCAAAGAAGAAAGCTGGAGACTTAATAGCAGAGAAATCTGGCTTCAAGCTGGCGATGAAAACTAAAAAAAAAATCAACAATATGCTAGGGGTCGGAAAGCCATCAACACAACCTAGGAATTACAAGATATGAATGGAAGGAAAGTGGGCTCTTTCGAGCAGTTGGCTGACATGCGGATTAGACATTTCTTTGAAATTTACAAAGCCCCCATTGGCATAACTCTTCCAAGCATCATCCACACAGCTGAAGCTCTGCCCGAATTTATCGAACTGAATGAAATTGAAGATTTGAACTCCCAGATTTCCAGAGAAGAGCTAGAAGCGGTGTTGAAGTTCTTTAAAAAGGATAATAGCCCGGGACCTGATGGGTGGCTGGCTGAATTCTACAGCTCTTTTTTTGAGCTAATCGGAGAAGAACTCCTCAAGACCATAGAAGAATGTCGAAGAACTGGCAGAATTTTGGAGGCATTCAATTTGACTTTCCTCGCCCTTATCCCCAAAACTAACAACCCTTCCTCATTTGATGACTACAAGCCCATTTCCCTCTGCAATAGCATTTACAAAAGCATCTCCAAAAAAATTTCTCTTCGTATTAAGCCCTTTCTCTCCCGAATGATATCTAAGGAACAATTCACCTTTCTCAACCATTGCCAGATTCATGAAGCCATTGGTACCACTCAGAAAGCCCTACACTCGATCAAAAAGCTCCATAAAAAGGTAGTCATCCTAAAAATTGATCTTTCCAAAGCCTTTGATCGTTTCTATTGGTCCTACCTCCAGATTACACTCACCCACATTGCCTTTGTTATGAAACCAGCTCACATAAAGATAGAAAAGATAGATCAACACCTTAGAATTTAGCCTCTTCGAGGGGGCAACCTCCTTTACATTACACAAATGAACGATTCTTTGATGATTCAAATGACAAAACCTCCTTTCTATAAATAGGAGTCTAAGGAGCCACAATATAACCCATCTAACCTAACAATAATAATATAAAGGCACAAAAATAACAATAGAGGGATTCTATGGGGCACAGTAATAACAATATGGGGACAATAGGGGCACAACAATATTAATAAGGGATACAACTACAATAGTAATGGGGTAATCACTAGTATTATAGGGACCTAACATGCCCCTCTCCTTAAAAAAAGTGTTGTCCTCAATGCTTGAGTAGTTCTGGATGCTTCTGTATAAAATTATCATCCTCCCATGTGGAATCTTCAGTGGATAAGTTCTTCCACTTGATGAGATACTCCGCAATTGATCGATTCCGTAGCTATCGGGTTCTTGTTCCTATGACTGCTTCCGGTTCCAATATAATTTTTCCTTCCTCGTCAAGTTCTAGCAATATTGTTTGAATTGGGAGCTTGTCGCCTATAACCTTCTTTAAACATGAAACATGGAAAATTGGGTGCACTCGAGAAGCTGCACGAAGCTCCAATTTGTATGCCATAGTACCAATCTTTTGCAACACCTTGTATGGACCATAATACTTTGGTGATAATTTATTATCCTTCTTAGCTTGCTTGAGGGACATTTGTTTATATGGTTGTAGTCATAGGAATGCCCAATCACCTACCTCAAAACTTCTTTCGCTGCGATGTTGATCTGCCTGTTGTTTCATTCTATTCTATGCCAACACGAGGTTATCCTTTAAGAGTTGGAGGACTTGTTGTTGATGCTCGATGTGATGTTCCACTGCTTGAACCTTAGAATTTTCTCTTAAATATGATGTGATGGATGGTGGCTGATATCCATAAAGTGCCATAAATGGGGTCATTTTTGTTGTTGTATGGAAGGAAGTGTTATACCACCATTCAGCCAGAGGCAACCATTGGATCCACTGTGTCTATTTATTAGATACAAAGCAACGAAGATATCCTTCCAAACATTTGTTTACTATCTCAGTTTGCCCATCATATTGAGGATGATAAGATGAGCTATGAGCTAACTAAGTACCAAGACAAGAAAATAACTATGTCCAAAAATTTCCAGTGAAAATGGAATCTCTATCATTTACAATAATCTTTGGGTTTCCATGTAGCTTTTGAATTGTTTCCATAAATGCAGTAAAAACTGCACTGGCTTTAAATGGATGTGATAATGCACAAAAGTGTGCATACTTGGTAAGTCTATCAAGTACCACCATGATGACACTCTTTCCCTCAGACTTCGGTAAACCTAAGCTAAAATCCATTGAAACCTCCTCCCAACGTTGGCTTGGAATGGATAAAGGTTGTAATAGACCCAGGGTCTTAATTGTTTCAACTTTATTTTGTTGGCAAACCAAACATTCCACCACAAACTTTTGAATATCCGATTTAAGGCCATCCCAAAAAAATTCCTTCTTAACCCTGTGGTAAGTTTTTAAAAATCCTGAGTGCCCTCCTAAGGGAGAAGTGTGCAATTCCATAAGAATCTTTTGTTTGAGTTGGGAATTCTTACAGAGGTATAAGCGATCTTTGTACCATAACGAATCATTTTGCCAGTTAAATGTATCAGATGTACTGGAATCTTGTTGTAACTTTCGAATAAGTTCCCACACTTCTTTATCATTCTTGCATTCCTCCCTTGCTTCATTTATCCAATCTGGTTGGATAATAGAAATGGCACACAACAATGCTTCCACATCCTCATCCTTTCTTGAGAGTGCATCTGCCACCACATTTTGCTTCCCTTTGTTGTATATGATTTCAAAGTCATAATCTAACATCTTTGTGACCCACTTTTGTTGCTCTTCAGAGGATAATATTTGTTCTAAAGAGTATTTAAGGCTATCATGATCTGTTTTTACCTTGAAGTGTCTTCCCATTAGGTAGGGTCGTCATTTCTTAAGTGCATGTAGTATTGCCAACATTTCGTTCTCATAAATAGCTTTGTGTAAAAACTTTCCCTTGATTGGATGACTTTCAAAAGCAATGGGTCTTTCATCTTGCATTAAAACAACACCAATTCCATTTCCTGAAGTATCAAATTCCACAATAAAGGTTTTTGTGAAATCTGGTGTAGCTGAGACCGGTGCTTGGCACATTAACTCTTTAACATGTTCGAAGGCCTTTGTTGCTTCTGGAGTCCATGAAAATGCATCTTTCTTCAATAATGTTGTTAGAGGTGCTGCTATTCTCCCATAATTCTTAACAAACTTGCGATAATACCCTGTCGGCCTGAGAAATCCTCACAGATGCTTTATGGATGTTGGGATTTTCCATTCCTTAATGGCTTTAATTTTTCTAGGGTCTACCTTAACTCCTTAATGAGATACAATATGACCCAGATATTCCACCTCTTGTACTCCAAAGAAACATTTGGATCTTTTTGCATATAATTGTTTCTCTTCCAATAGTTGTAGCACCCTGTCAACATGTTCAACATGATCCTTCCAAGACTTGCTGTAGATTAGTATATCATCAAAAAATACTAACACAAATTTTCTAAGGAAGGGTTTGAAAATGGAATTCATCAAACCTTGAAATGTAGAAGGTGCATTGGTAAGGCCAAAGGGCATGACCAAAAATTCATAATGACCCTCATGAGTTCTAAATGTTGTTTTTAGAATGTCTTCCGTCTTCATTCTAATTTGATGATATCCTGAATGAAGATCCAACTTGGTGAAGTAAATTGATCCATGCAATTCATCCAGTAATTCATCAATGGCTGGAATGGGAAACTTATCTTTAATAGTGAGCTTGTTGAGCTCCCTATAATATGGAAACATGTGCCATGATCCATCATTCTTGTGCACCAATACTGTCATGCGGAAAGAGTCGATTTTGCAGACAAAACCAACCTCCCTAGAAGCTTAAGGCTTTCTAGTGACAAACAAGACAATTAAGAGCAATCCTTCTCTAAATATGCATTTATCATACAAGAAATCAAGTGTTTAGATCCTACCTGTAACCCAACGCTGTTGTAGTAGTCCAGCCTCGTCGATCCGGATGAGCTCCTCCTTCTCTTCGAAACCTGCATTCACTAACAATCAAACGATTAAATAGCACCTGAATATCTCATAAAACAAAACATATTTAACATACAGACCAAGGAGTATGAAACAACTCATAAATAACAAATTGTTGAGAAGAATGGACTTATTTGTATTAACAGGAAACAAAAGAAACCATTACAACCTGAGCCTTGGTGTTGTGCAGGTCCTTCCCAGGGTCCAGTAAGAGTTTTCCTTTACTTTGATAAGCTCACCCACTTCCAAATGAAACAAGAAAGGATGGGAATCTCTCCTCACAAGCTTCTACAAGGAAGTCCTAATTCCAGCAGCATCTACCCTTAGGAATGTTCAGCTTTCAACCTCCCCTCCCTCTGGCCCGATGCCTGTATTTATAGTGCTCTAGAGGAAGTTATTCAGGTCCACCATCAATGGGATAAACCCCTCTTTGGATGGGTTAGCTCCCCTCTTGATGGGATAAGTTCCTCTTTCATAGGGATACATGAACCATCTGGAGGCGCTCAATACACGTCAAACAAGCTTCTAGAATGCTCTAGAAATGACCACAAGTAACTTTTTTAAGATGAAACTCGCGCCTTTTGACCTTTACAGGGGTACGCACCCACCCCTTTACATACAGAGCGTACAAGTACGCAGGTATTGTGAACTTGGGTTGCGTACACGCAGGTAAGGCTGAGAGAAACTGCGTACCCAGAGATAAATGACTTTAAATGACTTTTCTCTCTTTCTTGGAGTTTGACATGAGAAGCAGAGGCATGAGACTTGCCAAGGAGGATAGTATGACAGTTGATGGAGCCATACTAACTGCAAATAGTCATGGTGACAAATTTTTAGTGTAACAGATTGCCCCCTAAAGTGCGAAGCCTGTAGTAGATTAGGGTTTTATATCATCTAGGAAGGGTGAAGTACTTTATCATTTCAAGGATTATCTTGTGGAGAGCCCGGTCAGAACCTGCAAATATTCAACACAAAATACATATATAAGATCATATCATCGCTGAGGTAGGCATTCCCATACTCAGATTGAAAACTTTAACTAACAATCTAACTACTGTTCTGATACAGGAATGATTTTGCAGTACATCACAATCATAGACTCATGTAGACACAGTATGGACGCAGCCATCTGTTTATGATCAGTCTACTATATAATGAATACAAAACTCCTCGCAGCCTGGATGGTGGAAACTAGATCCAGGGTCTTCATTTCTACTTCCCGAATTGGTACGATTCTATCCATGCGAATAAATGAGTTGATGTCGAACATGGTAGAAACCACTTGATTACCAGTCGATGATGTAAACTGTTAACAAGCGTGAGAGAGACCACCAGTAATGTCAATGGTTCTCAAAGTACCCAGTACAATCCATGAGATGCGAATGAATGGGCTGATGTCGAACACGTCACGGAATCCTTTGATCGAAAGTCAATGATGTAAATTGTCGTCAAAGGCGAGAAACCTGCCATTGATGCATGCAGACTTCAAGGTACTGACGATTTCTAAGTCATCTTTCTAGATAATGTGCTGATGTCGATAGAAAGCGACCCGTTGCAGGCAAGCCCACAACACAAAATCATAGTTCAAGTTGAAGAAATGTTGTTGTAAGGACTGACTCAAGGATGGTCAAAATGGATGACAAGTATTTTGCATATGAATGGTTTATTTGCATAGACCTCTTGAACACATAACGACACGACAGATGGCTTGGCGACGATTGACCCAAAGTTAATACCCAGAAATGGTTGAAGACTTTCAAAGCGGTTTAATCAACTTTAAGGCAAAGGATTTCCCAACCCAGGTGAATGAAAAGTGTCGTGTTCAAGAGTGGTAATAAGGTTTTTTCTGTGACAAAGGATAACAAATAGGCTCATTCTTCTCTCTTTTCCCCCACCATTTCTGGCAAGTACCTCTTTATTTTTTACAAGCTTGAGGAGGATAACATCTGCTTGATTGTAAGCTCATCCTTCGGATGAGTCCAACTTAGTTTAGATTCGGACCCTAAGAAGGAGTGGTCTGTTCCTATTTGTAATCGAACAGGTCCTTTACTATGAAATTTTAACGAGTCCAGTATAGGAGAAACTCAGCGTTTTTCAATTTTAGAGAGCCTGAAAAAACTAAAGAAGACTCCAAGTTGAACTTTTTCGTAAATTTGTGTCTCCCAAGCCCAAAAAAGTATAAAATAATACCTGAGAGAACTGCTTGATCTTGCGACCAAGGAGTACTTTCATGATTAGTGCCTCTGACCTGAAAAGTAAAAAGCGATCAAGGACACGTCGTTTTATTTCCAGTATCGAGTTTGAAACGACAAAAACCCGGCAATCTTTTCCTGTTTTTACGGTCAGAAAAGGGCTATAAGGGGACCGTCTTTTAATTCCGTTTTAACGAGTGTAAAAGAAACGCTCAGCAATCTTTTCATGTTTTAGGAGTCAGAAAAGGGCTTAAAAGATGACTCTGATGTTTTGGTTCGTGAAAAATGATAATTTTCCCTGAAAGTCCTTTGGTCCTGCACAAAAACAACACATTACTCATACCTATTTAAGATAGGCAAAAATACATTGAAAAATCTCCTTCCATGGTGAAAAATAAACAAACTTAGCATTCATTTATCCAAAAAACCTATAAAAAAGACCTTTTACCATGTCTTTTTTACCATTTTACTGTTGAAGGAGAGAAAAGGGCTTTGGGCAAGAAACTTCCCGTGGACTTTGCGGAGAATCCGACCGTCGGAATCGAGCGCCGTCTCTTTCAGGTATTTCACAACATCCTCCTCTTTGTTTTCATCCGTTTAGAATTTCATTTTAAGCCCTAGTTTGATTTTTTGGGGGCTTTGGGGTTTCAAGATCCGCTTTTCGGGGTACGCAGGTGCCCCATGGGTGACCTGCGTACCCCGACATTTTCGTTAATGGGAAAATGGCAGGAGTACACAGCCTACCTTCAGAACAACTGCGTACCCACACTCTATTTTCTGAAAGCGGGGTGCGTACTCCGCGCAAAGTAAATTTAAAACCCCAAATCTCAAAACTAAACCATTAATTTTTTATTTAATGAATTCTAATGAATGTTTTCTGGTGTGTAGATTGCCCACCATGCTTGATTGGCGCAAAAGAGAACACGAAGATGTCGATTTGGCCGCAATAGGTCATCAACCTTCCATTGATGCTTTGAAGGCATGCGGTCTCTACAAATACTGGGCCATACCTGGCATGAGGGCCCAGGTGCCATTCTTAGAGTGGCTGGTTGAAAGGTGGAACGTTCAGGATCAATGCTTTTACATCGGAGGGCACCAGCTTGAGATAGAACCCTCAGACATATATTTTCTCACTAGTTTGCCGAATAGGGGTGAGCAACTATCTCTGTTCGGGACTAGGCCGGGTGGCCAATCCCTTGCTAGTCTCCGGCTAGAGTGGTGCAATAATCAAAACCAGGAGAAGGGGATAGAAATCGAATACATATCCCGACCTGAACTTATGGTAATTGCCTTTACAGTTACCAGACTCTGCGGCGCAGCCGCTTTGCACATAGCCACTGGATCCCAAATGCGGATGGCTATTGATTGCTTCTGAGGCACCATTTTCAACTGGTGCGATGCTGTGTCGGCCAATATGAAGGGCCAACTGACTAGGGCAAAGAACAGGCAATTAAAGACCTTTGGGTATGGGCCTTTAGTTGTGAGCTTTGCCCTAGAGAGGGTTCTAATTCTGATCCCGCAGCATCTCACTCTTGCAGTTGGGCCTCCTCGGGAGCCTAAGTTAATGTGCTGGGTTGCGGTGATGGCCCGGCATCCTGATGAGGGAGCGGGAGTTGTCCAATTTCCTGAGGGTTACTTTCACTGGTTGGAGAACTAGGTCTTTGCGATCCAGGATTTTCCTTATGCCGGAGTGGATTTTCGCGGTGATCCGGACATGGTTCTTCCACAGGGAGAACAATGGGACGATAGAGGTACTTCATTTTTCACAAGTTTTTAAATTATCTATTTTTTTTGTTTTTATATCGTCTCAAAACTGACAGTGACAATTTTCAAAATGCAAATGTAGGCCCACAGCGTCCGGCCAATCTCCGGCCTTTCGAGAGGAGATTACCAGTTGCACCAGCACCAGCCCCACAGGATGTGGCCGCAGAGACCTTAGTTGAGTTGGAACCGGACCTAGAGCGTCTTACGGCAGACATACCAGAGACGACTATAGACGATATTCCTATCAGACTTCAGCGCTATGTGGTTGCAGTCCCAGGACCTTTCAGGAGGTTCTTGTGTAGGGTAGCGCGTGCAGTGGTGTCGTATAGGGAGCACCACCAGTGATTGGATGGTCACTTTGTAGACACATGTGACATTTTGGTTTTTTGTACTTATCATTTTTGCCAATCATAAGGTGTTTTTCAACCTATGATCGAAGACGATGTATATTTTTTGACACACTCCTATCTATATATATCATTATTACCGGCTTATCTTGTTAAACATGTGTGATGAAATGTTTTTAAATTTACATGTATGATTATCGCAAATGTCTGGCTAACATTCGAGAAGCAATTGCATCTGCTAATGTATTTAATGACCTTGGAATATGCTGATATTCAATGTAATCAAATTCACGTTCCAAGAGACGCACCCTCAAAAACAATCTTAATAACACTGGATTTCTAATGGCATAGACTCTATTAAGCTATAACACAACAAGTTCAGAATCTAACCTCACTATCAAACTCCGAATCCCAAATGAAATAGATTCAGATAATAACTCAATCACTGCACTGTATTCTGCAATGTTGTTTGTTGTTTGACCGAGGCTCACCCCATGCATAGAAACTAACTCGTCAGAGGGCGAATAGATAACCCAGGCTGCGGAAGAGATATTCTGTGTACTACGACAAGCACCATCAGCGAATCCAATGTACGTTTGGAGAGGCGTCGACATCTGCAATATCAAGAGTAAAACCAAGATAAGCCAGAATAACGATGAAAACACACTTTCTAAGCTAAGCACACTGTCTAAACTAACAAACACACCAGCTAGAAAGAAAAATTAACCTAACTAACCTAACTAAAATCTCCACACCCATCATTTAAGCATAATACCTCTTTAGGTAAAGTCCATTTCTGGGTTTACCCAAAGAGTCCCCATCAAAGTCAACCAGCTCATAGGCCCCTTTTGCTAGCTTTCGCTTAACAATGTAGGGTCCATGCCACATAGGAACGAATTTTCCAGCACCTAATTTATCGTTAGCTTGATCATACAATAGCACTAGATCTCCTTCCGAAAAATTTCGAGGGGTCACATTTCGATCATACTGAGCTTTCATTCGTTTTGCATGAGTCTCGATTGCCAGTGCAGCATCGCGTCGAGTCTCATCTAATTGAGCTAAGTATAATAAACGCTTCTCCTCTTCGGAAGTAGCTGGAAGTAATTCGACAGCCATTTGAAGTGATGGGATTTCGCATTCAATAGGCAGCACAGCTTCCAAACCATAAACTAGTTGGAAAGGAGTGAACCCTGTTGATGTTGTCACTGAGGTTCGGTACGCCCAAAGCGATGAAAATAACATGTTGTGCCAATTCGACCGATGAATACCAATGATTCGTCGGATCATGATAACTAGAACTTTGTTGATGGCCTCAACCAGACCGTTTGCTTGGGGATAATAAGGAGTAGAACTATCATGACGTAAACCAAGCTGGCCTGTAAGTTCTGCCATCATAATGTTTCGAAAATGGCGCCCATGGTCAGTGATTATCGCTTGCGGGACACCAAACCTAGCAATAATGTAATTGAATACGAAAATTGCAGTTGTCTTGCCGTCAGCCTCGAATGTAGGCATCGCCTCGGCCCACTTAGTAAAATAATCAACAGCAAGGATGATATACGCATGCCCCACGGCCGAGTGAGGGTTACATGTAATAAAGTCAATGCCCCATTTGGCAAAAGGACCAACGGCAATTATAGGGTGGAGAGGAGCAGGTGGTGCGCGCATCTTACGATCAAACACTTGACAGTTGTGGCATTTTCGGACCGCAATGATACAATCTTTAAACATGGACGGCCAGAAGTAGCCAGCACGCAACACCTTCTGAGCTGTGGCATACCCAGACATATGACCGCCACACGCCCTAGAGTGACAGTCATTCAAAACCCTTTCTGCCTCTTCGTGAGTTAAGCAACGTCGGAAAACCAAGTCTACCCCACGGCGATAAAGAGTATCTCAAATAATTTTGTACTGTTGGGACTGGAATCGAATTTTCCGACGTTCCGACTTTGAAGCTTCGGGCCGAAAGGATTGGGTTTGGAGATAGACGATTATATCCCCATACCACGAATCTAAAGTGCTGATGAGAAACAAAGATTCGTCCGCAATGGGTTCCTCTGCCACAGTTTCCGTGTCAGCACGCGGGAAGTCACACATCAACTCTGCAAAAACTAAAGATTTCTTAGACTTAGATTTTTCAAACTCCAAGTCAAACTCTTGCAAGATAACAATCCATTTAGAGTACTTGCCCCCTAGCAATTGTTTAGTCAAAATGTAGATCATAGGGTTGCAATCCGAAATGACTGTAGTTTTACGGAGAAGAATGTAACGACGAAAACGTTGGATAGCCTGAACGGCTGCCAGGGCCAATTTCTCCACATGCGAATATTTTAGCTCAGTGGGATTTAACGTCCTACTAAGATAATATATCACATGTTCCGTTCCAACTTCGTCTTCCTGAACTAACACCATTCCAATAGTGGAATGAGAGGCGGCGAGGTACAAAAAGTAATCTTGGTTGTAGTTGGGAGGATGCAACAACGGTGCATGGGTCAACGCGTGTTTAAGTGCATCGAAAGATTGCTGAGCTATCTCATCCCAAGAAAATTGAGCGTTCTGTTTCAACAACCGCGTAAAACCTTTTGTCACCTCGGCGTAGTTAGGAATGAACCGGCGTAAAAAGTTTTCTTTCCCCTGCAAACTCTGGAGTTGGCGAAGACTCGAAGGAGGAGGCAATTTGATGATAGCTTCTACCTTCGAGGGATCGACGCGAATGCCGGCTTTTGAAACTACAAACCCCAGCAATCGTCCCACTTCTATACAGAAGACACATTTGTGTGGGTTCAAACGTATACGATAATGCCTACACCTCATGAAGATTGCTCGTAAATGGACAAGGTGATCAGCTCGATGTAAACAATGAGCAGGCAAATCATCGAGATACGGTTGTACAATGTGTTTGATGTCATGAAACGCATAAGACATTGCCCTTTGAAAAGTGGCTCCGGCATTCTTAAGCCCAAAAGGTAATTTGCAATAAGCAAATGTCCCCCAAGGACAAATGAAAGTCGTTTTTGGTTGATCGGCAGGTAGAATATTGATTTGATTGTAACCGGAGAAACTGTCCATGAAGGAAAATATTTCACTGCCGGCACAATCATCAATTATTTGATCGATATAGGGCATGGGATAGTTGTCTTTTGGACAAGCACGATTAATATCCCTATAGTCGATGCATATTCTTATTGTTCCCTGTTTCTTGTTAACCAGAACAATATTCGATACCCAATCCGTTAACAGGATCGGATAAATGAAACCTGCTTTCAACAGCTTCTCAACTTCTGCTTTAATTGCAGCCGCTTTCCGAGGGTGTATCTGACGCAGACGTTGCCGAACGGGTTTAGCGTCCGGGTAATTCTTGATTTCATGAACAACAATGGAGGGATCAATTCCTAGCATTTCCTCATAGGACCAGGCAAACACGTCGCGAAATTCTTGAAATAAGGCCTTGTATGTTTGAATTTCGTCATCTGTACACGAGGTGCCTATATGAATGTTCTCAACAATTCCAGTTTTGACTGAAATGTCAATGGCAATAGTTTGGGAAATGTTTCCCAAATTCAACTCTGAATCAGGATGTTTCATGGGATTCTAAGCGTCCTTAACATATTCAGCCGTAAAGATTGATGAAAAATCATTTTCAAAGCCATCACCCTCAGGTAAAAACGAAGATCTATGATGGAGATCTTCCCATGGTAGATCGTCTACACTTAGGATTTCGCGAAGTTTCTCGTCAGATGACACGACTTCGGGAAACGCTATCCATTCTGAGGTTGATGTGAAAAGTGATTCTTCACCGACCACATTCATTTGGTCGATTTAGGTTGAACGCGGGTCGGTAAAAGACTGCACGGCTTCATAAGCAATTTCATATGGACTCAAAGGCATAGCATCACTGAATGAGTCTATCTCAGATTCAGATGGGACAATCCAAGGATCATCGTAAATAATAGTATCTGACGTAATCATATGAATGAATGTGAATGAAGGGTCTGCGTTGATTGGAGGAAAAGGAAAAGTTCCCAGTAAACCAGAATCTTTAACTAATCCTACGCCAACATCCTTATAAGGGATAGTCATTTTACCGACATGCTGGATACTCTCTGAAGAGGCTGGGTCGGATGAAAAGAAAGCCAGCTGGTCTATTGTCACGATCTTGCCATTATGTGGAAACTTTATAACTCTGAAGACCGATGAGACGACCGATGTCATAGCGTAAGACCAACTTCGACCCAAGAGAAGGTTGTAGTCTAGAAGGGCATCAACCACCTCCACATCCAGACTAACGGTTTTTCCTTCAACCCCTATAGGCAAATCCTGTAAAATGCCAAACGGATGGAACCCACGGCCATCAAAGGCCTTAAGAATTGTCGGGGATTGGTTCAGCGAAGGAGAACCAAGCGATCTCCAACACTGAATCGACATAATACACGTGGAAGCTCCCTCATCAATTACAGTCCGATGAATAGGCCTGTTTTTTACTATCACTGGAATCTGGAAAGCCATCTGATGAGGGAGACGCGGTGTACTATTTTCTAGATCAAAGATTATCAGGTTCGGGTCATGAACATCAATAGCTCCTATAGCTGACAAAAGTAATTTTCGTTGTGCTGGGCATGATTGCAGCACTTCTAAAGCCGACATTGCTGAGGGTGAAACAGCTAAATCCTCAACAATGTTGTAATTCTGGGCCGCTCTCGCATGTGGATTGAAAGCAGACCTTCGAAGTACACCCTTGGCGAGCGGTTTGATTACTAAGTCAGGGTTAGGTTTCTCGATCTGTAATGGATCAGAACCGGGAGCTGAGGTTGATGGATTTGAATGAGAAGATTCTGCTTCTTTCGATCCATCAACAGGACTTTTACTACCATAATCGTGTGATCGAGTCGCAATCCGTACATGAGACATCATCAATATGGGTTCTTCACTGGCACTCGAGGAAGAACCTATTATCTTACTCTCCTGCTTTGGAAATGGATCTTTCAAAACAGCAGGAGTTGGGGAACCCTTGACGATTTTCACAACCTCGGCCCGATGAGGGCAATCTCTTGTAAAATGATCCTCTTCACAAATAAGACAAGGATATCGAGGTTTGCGCTTTTCGTCATTGGTTTCTGACTTTTCTTTTTTCTCCTTTGGAGCCTTGTCTGCTTTATCCTTCTTCTTGCCTTTCTTTTTCCCATCGTTTTTTTGATTTAGCCGTAGATGACTCTACAGCGTGAATATCAGCGGAAATTTCAGGAGAAGATTCTCCTGTCGGGGAGTCTAGTAAGGTTATAATGGGCGAAGAATTCTTTGAAGACTTCTTCTTGCTTTTAGTATTTACCGTACCAATCATGCCATCAGCAGCATGAGACCCCGAAGGAGTAGCAGCAATTTGATTTGACTTTGGAAGATCTGGGATCTTTTCGTGTAACGTACCCGACTGAGTATAAACTAAGTCAAGGTACTGCGCTTGAGCAATCACTTGCTCTTCAGTAACTACTCCGGCTTTAGCTACGTCTTCAGTAATCTTCGGTAATAATGATTTAACAAACCATTCAGCTAAGATTTGGTCCGGGATAAAAACTTTCACTAATCGCCTTCGACGTCTCCATTCATGAATATGATCGGAAATATAAGTGGACGTCGACTGTTTTAATGAAGTTAATAACTCGGTGCCATTATCATACCTGACCGACAACTGAAAATGTGTTAAGAACGAGGTAGCTAACTGACTAAAATTATAAAAAGAGGCCCGTGGTAACTCAATGTACCACTTGGCCGCGAGACCAATGAGCGTATGCTGAAAAAGACGTAAACGGATCGAATCATCCGAGATAGAATTTGAAGCACACTAGAGGTGGTAAGTCATCACGTGATTTGATGGATCCTCTCCAGACTTACCTTCGAACTTGGGTATGTCACTGGGTAACTTATTTGGCATTGGTGGCCAGAACGGAAGATAATTTATTGGATCGTTCGTTAGGCGCGTCAAGTCTGGTAAATCCAAAGTTGCGATAAACGGCAATTGCCGATTAGGATCCCTAAAACTTTGGGTCACAAGACCAGTCCCAGGAGGAGGATATCCAGGATAACTTGGAACATGAATCACATTCGGGATATTGTATCCTCCTGGAAAACCAGGATTAACAGGACCGTACTGGGGTTGTTGTGGTTGTTGATAAGTGTACCCAGGATACGATTGATACTAGTAAACCGGTTGTTGGACAGCAGGCCCGTATTGGTACTGTCCCTGGTACGGTTGATAAACAAATTGTGGTTGACTAGTGACAACCATACTTAAACCAGGCTGCCCCACAGGCATCTGAACCGTAGTTTGAATCGTGGATCTAGACAATGGTAAAGATGTCTGCGGAGTAGTGGCAGAGACAGTAGAAACCGGAGCTGTTGATACTCCAGAAGTAAGTGCGGTGGAAGAAACAGATGTTGCGGTAGTTGCAGCAGTCGTTTGAGATGGAGTACTAGGTGCAATTGGCGACTGAGTAACTACCGAAGGTACAGAAGTTTGAACATTAGACTGGACTGGTTGCTAGGGTGGACCAGAAACCACAGGTTGTCCAGTTTGAGATGACAACTGTATGCTTGGCTGCAACACTTGTTGAACTTGCGATGGATCCCACACTATGTTCATTCCGGGGTATTGACCCATGACAGGTTGAGGATATTGAGATCCATAACCGGATTGAGGGTAGGATTGATAATTGAAAGGTACATTTCCCGTACCTTGAACATAAGATTGACCTTGGGGTGGTTGATAACCTTGACTCGAGTACTGACCTTGGGGTAGATACCCTTGAGGTAAGTACTGATACTGGGGTTGACCTTGAGGCATAAATTGATACTGAGGTTGACCCTGGGGTACATATTGAGGCTGGGGTTGACCTTGAGGAATATACTGTACCATAGGTACATATTGTCCTTGAGGCTGCCCCCCAGACGCAAGTTGTGTACCTTGAGGTTGCCCCCCAGGCGGTAATTGGCCACCTTGAGGTTGAGAACCGGGAATTGAACCTGACATCATATAAATGTCTCCTACGCCCAACGGTTTATTACCATTGTTTCCAGTTAATGACCCATGTCCAACGGGTTGAGGAGATGCTCCTGCAAAGGTACCAGAAAGTGATTGATACCCAGCAGGAACAGAAGGACCACCATACAAGAAAGATTCAGGAGATTGAGTGAACACGGACGACTGACTAGACATATTTACAGGATTATAAATACCTCCGGATGGATAAGGAGTACGAGGTGGAGAAAAACTTATCCCTGAGTTGTCTAAATAATTAGTTAACGAAAGGTACCAAGTAGTACTTCTAGGTGGACTGTAAAAAATGGATTCACGCTCCCTTAGATCAATAGTAGGTTGATCTTCAAGAATAGGGCCGCCTACGTCTTCTTCTGGAGCAAGTTCTTCAATAGCTATCAAACCAGAAGGAATATTTTCGGTGATGACTCTTTCTACCCTAGGTGAATCAGGAACACTAGAAGTTGGAGTAACAGGTTCAGATATTTCAGGTTCTTCGCCTATATCACTAGTAGATGAAAAACTACTAGCAAGCTCAGAAACTGCAACAGCTTCAGGATTATAACCTGTTTCTAGACTTTGGTAATCTGGATGGACTACCAACGAAGACTCTCCTTCTTCAGGTGAACCTACTTTACTACCACTAGGAGGAGTTACAAGGACTTTCAAACCTTTTTAATGACCCGGGACGTCTTCAGGAGGTTCGCCCCGAAGTCTACGGGACTTCCTCAACAAATCGGCCACGGTAACAATCTCAAGAGACTTGCCCCGAAGTCTACGGGACTATCTCGGTAATTTCGCCACAGTTAAAACTTTTAACTACTGCACACGCAAACAAAGTAAAATCTCAAAGCAAACCACCTAAAGTCTCTAAAGAACCAAACAAATTTGAATCATACGCCTAAAGAATCTAGGGCGTCAAACCATACACAAACAGTAGCCTTCCGGACCGAAAACACTAGTTGGTGATGAAGCCCAACATCGCCGAATTCAGTACAGAAGTGGTGGGTGGAACAGTTACCCCGGCAACCTGCTTAATGAATAGACCGGCACAAGTTCCTCCACTTTAACCGTCTCGAGTGAAGTGAACCCCCCGGAAAATCCAAGTGAGTCTAGCCGACGTCTGCTCCAGGTACAGTGGGATCTTCCCTCCACCGTCACCTCAGGTAGAATCCTAAAGATAATGGTCACTAAGGTTACCAACAGCAACAATTATACCTGGGGGAACAGTCTACGACCCGATAGCACGCAAGGGCAGAGTAACAAGCTCAATCCCCTTGCCGGCTCCTTGACAATAATCCAAGGTTTACCGACAAGTGACCCCAGGCTCCTCAACAATAATCCGAGGTTTACCGTTTGTAATACGTGCGTATCTGGCGTCTTTCCCAATGAAGGAGGATTGATCCCCTCACTGGTTCGGACACGGTCTCGTGCTTCTCCTTTAAGAGGAGCTTTCCCAGAGTACAAATGAAACAGTTGGATTTATCCTACCACAAGATAAGCTACTTGTTTGGTTTTGCTGTCTTGGAGAGTTAATTACTCTCCTACTCCAAGACACTAGCCTGATCTATATTGGTGTTTCAGAGCCCTAGTAAATAAAAGTTACTAAGTTGATTTTACTTTAAGCGTTAATTTTATGGCTTTTCTTTAAGACAAAAGGTAGCGGAGATGAAACTGATGGTGAGTAGACTCAACTCAAATCCACTAAAAAGATGCACTTAGGATGACTTATACTAATTTTCTTTTTCAATGAATTCCCCAGCTAAGAGAGTTGGAGAATGCAAAATTTATAAAAGACAACTTTCTTGGCAAAGACAATCAAAGAAACAATCTCTTTATCTTTTCCAAAACATGCAACACATGACCACTAATTATTCTACGAAAATTCCTTTTCCTTTCAAAGACTCAAATGCTACCAAGCAAACTTTTCTTTCAAAAGAGATTTTTGGATTTTTTTCCTACTTAACAAAGCATTTAAAAATCAAGAATCAAACCTTTAAAAATCTATGACAATCAAATCAAAGCTACTCAAAAGCAAATCAAAATGAAATTTACCTAATAAGCAAATCTAATGAGGCCAAAACCTACAAAGTATGATCCCAGGATGTTTTACTCAGTCGTGATCTAACTAAGGACTAGTCAATGCAGAATCAAAAACTAGCCAAAAACAAACATCAAAATCTTTTGTTCTTTTTCGTAAAATGAAATTCACAGTTCAATCAACAAACTTTTTCGAGATTTGGCAAAGAGACAAAACAAAGGTAGGTGTCTCACAAGGGTGGATTCTATGAAAGGTCCGACTCTTAAGAAGACTGCAAAGACCAGGGAGATCCAAGGTTTTACGACTTCTTAAGCCAAAGTCACTACAGGACCAATGTAAAAATCAAACCCTAAGGCTAGAACCTCTACGAATTCCACTAAAACTCTTGACACTGGTGAAACAAGTTCAGATGAAGATCTCTGGCAGGTAACTAGTGGATCTGGGTGGTAAAAACAAATTAAAAACAAAAACTAAGAGGCAAAAAGGAGAAAATTGAAATTTTCTCAATTTTGACAGGGTACGTAGGCGACCCGTTTGCACAGGTGCGTATACGCTCTGTGCACAAAGTTGCAGTGCATACAAGTACGCACTGTGCTTAACGCAGAGGCTGCGTACTTCTAGCAAAACCAAGAAAAACTAAAATCTAATTTAACCCTAAGCTAAGCCACCCAAACACACAGTCAGACAACCAAAAACCAGAAAGAAAATGACTTATCTCAAATCAAAGTTTCACACAAAGGAAAAATCATTCACATCAATGGAGTTCCCCAGCGAAGTCGCCATTTTTTCATGCGGAAAGAGTCGATTTTGCGGACAAAACCAACCTCCCTAGAAGCTTAAGGCTTTCTAGTGACAAACAAGACAATTAAGAGCAATCCTTCTCTAAATATGCATTTATCATACAAGAAATCAAGTGTTTAGATCCTACCTGTAACCCAACGCTGTTGTAGTAGTCCAGCCTCGTCGATCCGGATGAGCTCCTCCTTCTCTTCGAAACCTGCATTCACTAACAATCAAACGATTAAATAGCACCTGAATATCTCATAAAACAAAACATATTTAACATACAGACCGAGGAGTATATGAAACAACTCATAAATAACAAATTGTTGAGAAGAATGGACTTATTTGTATTAACAGGAAACAAAAGAAACCATTACAACCTGAGCCTTGGTGTTGTGCAGGTCCCTCCCAGGGTCTAGTAAGAGTTTTCCTTTACTTTGATAAGCTCACCCACTTCCAAATGAAACAAGAAAGGATGGGAATCTCTCCTCACAAGCTTCTACAAGGAAGTCCTAATTCCAGCAGCATCTACCCTTAGGAATGTTCAGCTTTCAACCTCCCCTCCCTCTGGCCCAATGCCTGTATTTATAGTGCTCTAGAGGAAGTTATTCAGGTCCACCATCAATGGGATAAACCCCTCTTTGGATGGGTTAGCTCCCCTCTTGATGGGATAAGTTCCTCTTTCATAGGGATACATGAACCATCTGGAGGCGCTAAATACACGTCAAACAAGCTTCTAGAATGCTCTAGAAATGACCACAAGTAACTTTTTTAAGATGAAACTCGCGCCTTTTGACCTTTACAGGGGTATGCACCCACCCCTTTACATACAGAGCGTACAAGTACGCAGGTATTGTGAACTTGGGTTGCGTACACACAGGTAAGGCTGAGAGAAACTGCGTACCCAGAGATAAATGACTTTAAATGACTTTTCTCTCTTTCTTGGAGTTTGAGATGAGAAGCAGAGGCATGAGACTTGCCAAGGAGGATAGTATGACAGTTGATGGAGCCATACTAACTGCAAATAGTCATGGTGACAAATTTTTAGTGTAACAAATACTACTGGAGTAGAGAAAGAACTTTGACTAGGTTGAATTATACCCGCCTCTAGCATTTCTGCAACCATATGTTCAATTTCACTCTTTTGGGCATAGGGATATCTATACAGCCTGATGTTTGGAGGAACACTTCTTGGAATCAGATGAATAGCATGATCATGATCACAAATAGGTGGGAGACCTTTGGGAGTCTCAAATACCTTGGAATGGTTGTCCAAGACTTTTTGGAGATCTTGAGAAATAGATTATTTCGATGTGGAAACATATAGCGAACATAATTGTGAAATTACACCTCTTTGTTCCTTTTTTAGAAGCTTTGTCATACCGTTAGAGCTGATTATCTTTCCCGGTTTCCTTGCAATACCCCTTAATTCAACTTCCTTTCCTTCTGTAGAAAATTTCATGAAAAGTTCTTGAAAATTAAAAGCTATTGTACCCAAGGATTGTAGCCATTGGACTCCTAGTACAACATCAACACCTCCCATTGGAATGGAAATTATTGGGCTAGTCAATACATATTATCCCATGGATAGCTTGATATTATGGCACTTTATAGAGCAATTTATCGTTCCTCCATTTGCAACCATCACTTGACACTCTGGTGCTGGATATAGGAAGCAATTCAATTCTTTTTCTATCTTACAATGAATAAAGTTGTGGGTACTTCCTGAATCAATCAACACTATTACCTTTTTCTTCTTGATTTGTCCTTCTATCTTGATGGTTTGAGGAGTGGTAATTCCAGCCAATGCATTACAAGATATGGTCGGATTCATTTCTTCTTTATCTAGGCTTTGTTCCTGGAGTATATCCTCTTCTTTTGACCTTTCTTGCTCCTTTTCTTCTTCCTCTTCACAATCTATGTAGAATCATTTCTTCTCAGCACACTTATGACCTTTAGTGTATTTGCTATCACAACTGTAACAAAGCCCTTTTGCTCTTTTTTCTTCCAATTGTTGTGGTGTCAACCTTATAGGTTGTGGAAGGCTAGGGGCAACAACACTTCCATCTTTATAGTTGTGAGTGGTATGCTTTCTAGTTGCCATAATTTTTCTTTCCATTTTTCTTGCTAACCTGAATGCCTTCTCTAATGAATCAAGTTCCCAAAGGTGAACATCATGTTGGATATTATCCTTTAAAGTCCCCATGAACACATCAATCCTATGCTCCTCTGGATATTTTTTACCCTTATGTTCAATTTTTGGAACTCCTCAATGTGCTCCATTATTGAACCCTTTTGTTTGAGACTTATCAATTATCATAGTCACCTGCCAGCCGAATGAAGCAAGACTTGCCTGCTAACTCTTCGCTTATGCGAGACAAGACCTGGAGGCTGGCCTAAAATACTTGGGTTTCATATTGAAACCAAATGATTATCGAATAGCAAACTAGGCTTGGCTTATTGCTAAGATTGAAAGCAGAATCAACATCTGGAAACAACGTTGGCTCTCTAGAGCAGGCAAGCTCACTCTGCTCAAATCAGTTCTAGAAGTTATTCCTGTTTATTGGATGTTGCTGGCTTGGATCCCTAAATGCAAATAAAAAATAATTCAACAACTATGTTGTCGTTTCCTTTGGCAAGGTCAAAGCTCTGGTAGATTATTTGCCTGGGTTCATTGGGATTGCATTGACAAGTCAAAAAAACTGGGAGGCTGGGGCATAAAAAAACTTGCAGTTCTTTGTAGAAGCCTTGGTAGAAAAATTGGGTTAGTAGCTTATAAACTCCAGAAGTCTTTGGCAGGAAATTACATTTTATAAATATATCTATCCGCTCACAGTATTGGATTGGATCCCCAGCCACTCAGTTCATTCAACTAGCTCCTCCATAATTTGGAAAGCAATAACACAGTCTCTTCCCCTCCTCAAGCGAGGTATGGCTTGGAAAATTGGTAATGGAGAGAAAGTGCGAATCAGACTGGATGCTTGGAGCGGCTGCGAGAATGCCCATATTCTCCGCCGACCTCTTTGCAACTTCCTACAGGCCTCTGGCATCACTCACTTAGAGCACATAACAATTGCTAATCAAGACATTTGGCAAAGCCAGACCTGGATGGATCACAGAATGCTCATCATTCCTGATGTTTGGGTTTAAGATTGGCAGAGTTTCATCAGTTCCCTAGAGGAGGCCAATGTGCGGATCGTTGATGAACATGATGTTCTTATTTGGGTGATTGACCCCCATGGCAGTTATTCCCCCAAAGCAAGTTATGTGTCCTCAATGGCTGCTCAACACTCTAGTGATTTTTCTCGGTGGTGGCACCATCTTTGGAAATTAAAAGCCCCCCCTAAATCCAAGCTTTTCATGTGATGCATTCTAATGGATAAAGTACCTACCGAACTCATGATTATGTGTGGTGCTATCTCCTGTCCCTCCAGATGTTGCCTGTGTATGCAACAAGAGGAAGATACTACTCACTTATTCCTTACTTGTCCTGTCTCGAAATAATTTTGGTTAAGGATCCTCACTTCACTGAATTATCATATTTCCTGGTTAAGGCAAGACATTGAATAGGCTTGGCATAGTTGGTGGCTAAAAGCCAACTCACAGAAAGCTAGAAACCTTTCTTTGATTATTTATTCGGGAATCTGGCTAAACAGGAACAGATCCATCTTTATGTATGCCAATGTCGATTGGGAATCCTCCAGTACTACGTTGCTGGCCATCTACAACTTGCTCCTAAAGGACCTGGATTATAATCCCCTTCAGGTCATTACCCCAGAAATCATTGATACAAATTCCCCCTGGGGTTATTTTGACGGTCCGACAAAAGCCAATGGTTGTGGGGGTGGGGCGATTTTGCATATTGATAACATTGTGAACTATAGAATCAAAGTTTGTCTAGGTAGAGGCACCAACAATTTTGCTAAATTGAGAAGCCTAAAATACCTCCTCCTTTTTGCAAGAGAACTAAACTGCCAAAAGATTCAAATCTTTGGAGACTCACAGCTCACTATAAACTGGAAAAATGAAGTTAACCATTGTCACTTGCACACACTTAGAGATATTCTAACTGATATCATTTCTCTAAAGTCTTAATTTGATTCCTTTGCACGCCTACATATATATAGGGAAAGTAATGAGATCGTTGATCATCTTTCCAGAGAGGCAACTCAGCTGAACAGAGGTCAATGGTAGATACAGGAATTTAGGGAAGGCACTTTCTACAGCTATTATCATCAACCATTCATGCACATGAATGGTCACCCACTGAATGATCTCTAGATCATCCAGTAGTTTTTTCTCTCCTCTCTTTTTTCTATGTACATATTTTTCTTTCTACAGTTTTTTGGAACAGATCTCTGGTTTTATACTTTTCCTGATGCTTACTGGACTTCTCAAAAGTCTATTATCAGTTTACATCATGATGGTTTTTTTAAAAGCTTATAATATCTTTGAACTGATCCTTTCTTGTGACAACATCTCATACATGCAGTGTTATACAACATGTAATTTTCTTATCTTATTAATCAAAATTACGCTTTTTCCAAGAAAAAAAGAAAAAATGTATGCAAAAAGTATTAGATGCGTGTTGAAAATATGTTAATTAGAACACTCGTCACTACTTTATAGTGATTCACATTTATAACCCAAGTGAACTACACATTAAAGTTATGAGACAACTCAAGGTGGCATGAACTTTTTCAAAAGGTAACTTACAAAAAGAAAGGCTTGAATTCAATACCTTTAAATAAACAAACTAACTTTAACCAAGTGAGTTAAGAAAAAATATATATGCCTTTTGATTAAGGAGGAAGGCCCTTTTTTTTTCTTAAGCATGTTTAACACAAAAAGCGTTATTTTTGCTTTTAAAAAATCAACACTATTATATGCAAAAAACAAAGAATATTCCAAAACCATTTTTTTTGAATCTCAACAATAATGGGGTTATATCTTGGTTAGCTTACCTAGAAAATGCAAGTTATCTTTCTATTTTTGTTTAGTTAAGATTGCATGAAGCATGTGACAAATATTTTATCCGATAAAGAAAAATCTTTCTGCTCTATTTCTATTTTTCCAAAATTGCACAAAACGCATGGCAAAGAGAATACATAAACAAAAAGAGTAGCAAACTAGAAATAGAAAATAGAAAACTAAAATATGAACTCTATAAAATAAATAAGTAAATAATCCCTCAAGGAGGGTGCCTAGGAGCGGGCATCCCCCCCCCCCCTAAACTGCTTCGTTATGATGTCAGCTCACACGAAAGGGGGTTGCATTTCCCATTATACTTGCACATTCATGCAATCCCATCACTTCATCGATCATGGCATTAAGCCAATGCAAGATTAAACGTCATTTAAATATTGTAGGCTGCATAGGGAGGTATAGGACGACTCAGTGGGAGAATTCTATCATATTGGCAGAACTGGAGGAAAAAATTGACAGTATAGGCTGCTTTCTGACCATTCTATCCAAGAGATCAGCCAACATCTCCCTCTCCTTGGATGAGGGTAGTTACCATCTAACATGGATGCATGGAGATTTTGCCCAATAGTTTTTATGACTCATTGGTTTTTTGCTTGAAGCACTAGTATTATTTTTTGTCTTCTCATGTCCATGTATGTGAAGATCTGGCATAGCCCACCCATTTTTATAAGTTTATATTTACAATATGCTATAGTTGGACAATGTCTTAACAATCTGAAGACTTTGAACTTATGTTATTGGTATAGTTTCTCTTTAGGTAGACCAGAAGCAGAAAATTTTAGGTCTATGTAATCCTCATTTGACATAATGAAAAGTGCCTAACTTCCAAATGTGTGTGTGTGTGTGTGTGTGTGTGAGAGAGAGAGAGAGAGAGATAATGTTGTATTCAAATTGTATACCTCTAAATCTAACAAAAAAAGTCACATCTTAGGCAAACGAAAATATTTTCGAGTGGCAAAAAAAATCATTTCTAACTAAAATCAGTGGTTTAGACATAATGGAACACTCACCTTAGAAATGCATGATAATAATAGATCTAAAAAATGTGGCAACGTGCGCTAAAGATCTTGATCAATAACATGAGTAGCTCTTCAAATGGGCTATGATACCATGTGCAGGAAAACAAGGTATTCCATGCAAGATGGATACCTTAAGTAACTACTCACACAACTAGATCAAATATCATAACACTAGTTTTTTATGTGGTTAAAACCCACTAAGAGGGAAACAATACACAACCCAACCAATGTGGCTACTTGAGACAATTTTATTAATGCAAAGGAAGATTTATACATAAGAGAGTTTTTCGCAATTGATCAATCAGCAAATGACCCTTCATGCTCTTTAAATAGCGATCATGGACCAATCAAGTGTTCAACCATGTATCAATAGCCATTAGTATCGAGGAGAATATAAGTTATCATATCACTCTATCTCTAGAACATATTGTGACCATCATATTACAATGGGACTATGATATACTAAAGAAACACAATTTTACCTAAAGACACATTACACCAAGTTTATCTTAACTAACTACTCAATGTCTAAATACCCTAACATGAGGAGCTCAATGTAGAGTGTGATTTGTTGTTTGATCATTATTACACCAAGTTTATCTTAACTAACTACTCAATGTCTAAATACCCTAACATGAGGAGCTCATTGTAGAGTGTGATTTGTTGTTTGATCATTATGGAAAAACCCAGTCACAGCAACCACTCAATTGTAAGATATCTCTCTAAGTGGTTTCCAATTGATTCAATCTGAGATCGTTTATCCCATTTACGAAAGGCCCACTCTCAAAACTTTTCATGATAGTGTGGTACCAACAATAGATTCGTCCTCTTTACAAGTGGATGAACTTCATGAGGAAAAAGCTGACAAATCTAGGAAAATATTTCGAGGAATGGGAGATTTTCCAAGGTGGTCAACCATGGAATATCAAACACCCTCATTGAACACCTATAGGCTATCGAAAAGTGGTTCTTTGATCTCCTATAAGAGGCAAAGGAGGGTAAACCATCTAAATTAAATACTAATGTGTGGAAATATTGATAGGAATAGTAACTCACCCACATTTGCATTTCACGTGACAAATTATAATAAGTGTTTCTTCTTTTTGTGATAAGTTTCAAGAGAAGAACACCAAAGTTATTGGTATTAACTTTTATAAATAATTTCCCTACATTGCATACTTTGGTGCCATATACCTATCACATATTCAAATAACAATTCCAAACATTAGCTAATGAGGGAAAATTAAGAATTGAGGTGAAAGTGACCATTCTTGACATGTGGATCATGGATAAACTCACAGATAAAATGAAAAATAGAGTGGTACTTCTTCTACAAATATGGATGGTGGATATACCACATAGAGTCATCTAACAAGATCAATGTTGATGTTGTAGAAACATTCCCATGAGAGCTCGTAGATTCCACAATATAACATTACATGTAATTATAAGGCAAAACTACTAGTATATAAAGTTCAATGTAGAACATATATGCAAGGGTCATCATTTTATTGTAATTATTGTTTTCATTTTCTCCTCGTTATCAATTATGTCTATTTCATGAGATAACCATAAAAAATCAATTTGGAATGAATAAACTTAACACTGGGTTATGTTGTCTCTAGAATTTCATTAATAGATTTAATTAGGAATAATTCTTAAAGATATTTTATATTCCTAGTAGTTAATCTAAGGTGGTGTAATATGTGTGTATGATTTTTATTACACAATGTGTCCCATAAAATAGAAGGGGGAGGCCAAGCAAGCAAGTATACTCACCCTACAATGAATTGATCATTATATTAATATGAGACACCATTCCCTTACAATTATCTCCATTGGACATGAGCTTTTCTCAACGTGTGAAAATTCATGGATATGATTATACCATTTAATTTATTACTTTGGATTCTGATGGGGTAGTTTAGAAATAAAATGGTTGCTAATTAGTTAATGGTTTTAATAATGACCAAAGGAAAGATCATAAATAGATCCATAGTAGAGACCATTCTAATGATTGAATTTCAATGTTTAGTATATTTTTCAAACTACAAAATGTTGACAATTATGCCACAATGAATGTCTACAGAAACATCCTAAGTAGCATAAGATAATATCCACATTAATGTCATCATATAGTCATAATTCTTAGTGACTAAGGTAGCCAAAAAATGTCCTTAAGTGTGTCCTGCTTAATACCTAAAATAATGTCTAAGAAAATATCACAATGCATCCAATTTTTGTAGAAATTTCTCTATAGATCAGCTAGCTCTTATACCATGCAGAAATTCCACTGTAGATCACCTGATAATGTAATGTACTAAAGCAATATACTAGATCTACTTCTACAAACAAACTTGCGGAAGCTTAATCAATTTGAGCACGATTAATTTAGAACACATATAATTGAGAATGAGAAATCAATCACACATTAACATAGAAGAATAATATGGGGAAAGCCTTAGCTAAAAACCCCGCTATCTGTATTATCAAACAAGTGGAAATATATCAGAGATTACACAAAGCTTTAGCTCAAAAGCTATCCAGCTCTCAGTACAATCCCTCAACACTGCTCATAGACTGAATAGACACAACATATGCCTTCCTTCAATCCTCCAAGCCTCCTATTTCCTTGCGCAGTTTCTCTTGGGGTCCAAAAGCTGCCACCTATGTGAAATTACCTCACACACACTCTCTAACCTCTGATCTAACTGCGCAATCCTCAAGGAATGAATTCCTTCTGCATGCAAGAGATATCCTCATGGGAATATTCCTGCAACTGATAGTACACTGTCCCATCATCTGATCTCAACTGGGTCTCTGACTGAACTGACATGCATGAGTTATTTATGAGAGAATATTCAGTTATCTAGAGAACACTAGTTGCATGCATGCATGCATGCATTAACTGACTGAACTCACAATTAGTTCCTCCAATTGTTGGAACTAAACTAACTGGACTTAACTCAGTTAACTGAGCTAACTAATTACAACTCAACCTTATCTCCTTAATTTAGGGATAACTTCCTAAATCAAAGGGATAATTGTTTCATGTCTTCACATAGACTTCATGTTTGATTTTCTCCAACTAATTAACTCAAGATGAATTAATTAATTATTTTTCAAACAGCTGCTAAGATCAAATTCGAATTTTAATTCTCAATTTTAGTTCAGGGACTAACTAAAATTGGAATGTATCCCGAAATTCTATTTATAGCAATGCTAATTTTAGCACTTCTATATTTATCATTTCTTGTTGCTATTTTCAACAATTTTATGTCAATTTGGGTATCTATTTGTGACTTAATTACCTATATGTTTGCTTCTTAGAAGTGATTTAGCTTTATTTAAGGGGCACAAGGAGTGGGGTGAATCATTTATGATCTCAAGGGACAAAATAAGGCACAATTTACATGGGGATTGAGAATCACTAGCCACAATGAAGCTAAAGAAATTTGAGTCTAATAAGGTCTTAGAATGTTGAAATCCAAAAACATTGAGAATGTGACAGTCATAGGAGACTCCTTGATAATCATATCAACTCTTGCCATATATATTATGACAAAATACATTAAGCTAGAAAGATTGATTTAAAGTTCATTGAATTTGGCCTCAAAACAAATAAATATTACCTGCTTCCAATTGCTAAGAAATCAAAACGAAAATGTAGACATTTAGGCCAATCAAGATGTCTTCTTGAATGAGGGCACCATAGACTTTGGTGATGCATCTATTTGAACTATTAGTATGCCATGAATAATTATATTCAAAGGGAAATGTCATGTGTGGTTTACAAATGGCATAGCATGCAAAGCATGGGTATAATGGGATTTAATCCCACACAAAATATGTATTTAGTATTGGTAATGATCTCTCCTTTAAACATGGAATTTGTATTTCTGATGACCAAATGTTATAACATGATTTTTTTAATCCCCAAATTTTGTAATATGTAATTAAGATTGGTAATGCTAAGATGAACAACATGGATATTTTTCCATACTTCAATTGATGTAAATTTTCATTATACTAAATTTGAAGAAGAAAGAACCCAAAACATCTCAATGTGGAAGAGGGAAGCCTACTTGAGAGAAGTTGTAACAAGGATTTGGGGAAGCTTCATGTCTTACCTTGAATTAATTGTCCAAATTTATAATTTGGTAGTTGAACTACCTAACTGCCAACATTTATGAGAAGAATGGGGGGGTAGTGGTACTAACGTGATCTAGAGGTATGGATTCAATATCTATTATAGAGACTTTTGGTTAACCATGTATCCCAAGAGAGGGACCCTAAGTTCTCATGTTGGATGGTGCACATGAGGGAGAACAAACAAAGAGAGAAGCAAGAACAAAGGAGAGAAATAAGCACTCATGGGAGTGCAAGAGTAGAGATACAGATGGACGAAATGATAAGAATTTGTAGAATCTATGGGGGTGAACAAAGAGATCAGAGAGCAACAAAGGATGATTGCAAACAGTGAAATGTGATCGTGCATGAACCTAGGTACCGTGGAGTAAACCAAAATTGCATAAGGATTCTAATTCTATGGCTCTACATAGAAGGTGAGGGGAAAATTCTTTTGAGATGCGGCAACCCATGTAGAGTTCTAGATTAGCAAATTGGATAGGGAAGTCAATGTTGAATCCTTTATCTTGAGCTAAATTTCCACCTAGAATTATTGAAAAGGATTGAGGAATATATGCAAGATACTATTGGCTTGGATAAGGGCTCCCTTTGTGCTATGCAGGCCCAGTGTGGCCATACTTTGAAAAAATAACAAGCCTTGACTCAATGGCTAAAATGTAGCATACTAAATCTTTGTGTATGAAGGAGGGTAGCCTTCATGTTATCTACCTTGATATGAATCTTGTTGAACCTTGATCCAAGGGATCAGTAAAGTTATCAAAATTAAAAGTGTTCAAAAATGCTCAAAATTTGTGCCAACGCATAGAGCTCACCAACCTGAATCCAACGCAACTTGAATCGCTCAAAACCGATATAGTATGCTCTGGTTATTGCGTTCTGATCGTTTTCCCAAACAAGTAATTTTTTTGCAGGTTGGGTGCAAGACTACTAATAGGGTAGTCTGTATGATGACTCAACAGGCTAACTGGGTAGGATGACTGACAAGCTGACTGTACCTCGGGCCAATGGCAAGCTACCAAGTTGCCTCACATTATTGGTTGAATTATGGGCACATTTTATTGGTTGTGGCATATTTTATGTGGACCAATGATGGGTCGCCAAATGGCCTAGTCATGGGTCTACATGTGGCACCCCGAGGGTCCACAAAATTTTTGTATGGGTCGGCCGAAGGCCCGATCGGATTCAAACGCAGGACCTCAAGATTTGTAGCATAATGCATTACCAATAAACTGGAGGATGTTACTTAATACTAATAACAACAAACATCTATTTAATTTTTTTGCAGTTTGAAGTTTGGGGAAGGGGTCGGGGCTAAGACCCTGGCCCCTGGTCACTACACTCCCAACGAGACCACGGGAAAAGCGACGAAGGGCTTGGGACTTAGCCCCAGCCCACTGTCTAAACCTTATGTCATGTAACCAGAGGAGGATCACAACAAGGAGCTATGCGGACAGGTGCAAAGTTATGGGAACAGCCCCGGGTTGTATGGTGCGCGGAACCGTATGCCGAAATATTGGGGGTTATGCGGATGGGGGAGGGCGGTTAGCCCCAACCCCCGGGCGCATGGCCCCATATGGCTCAAATTTGTCGTCGAAAGGTGTCATTAGGAATTTAAATGACCCAACAAAATGCACCCGAACCAACGGGAATCTCACTAGCATTGGGAGAAAATGGTGCTTAGTGGTCCCTAGAATGGCAGAATTCATAGAACAATTAGCAGAGCAGTCTAGTTTGTAGAGAAAATAGTATAAAAACTTCTCTAGAGCATAACTTCTTTAGTTTTTGGCCAAATTGAGCCCAACAAGAGCCCCAGCTTGGGGTTTACGACTGTTCTAGAGACATTGGAGACATAATTTTCACATTCTAAGAATTGTAAATCCATGTAAAAAAACCAATTTGAGAACTTAATGAAAGGGGCCCAACATTCGAAGTTGGACCAAGAGATGTAACCCAGGAGAGAGGTGAACTCCTTTATCATTTTGTTGTCTTGTGTTTTTGTATATGGTATATTTGTCTATGTTTTTATGTCGTTAAATAAGTTTTAAAACCATTATTTTATGTGTTTATGCAAAGTGATACAATGCCTAAAAGACATAAAAATTTACTTGCAAATTTTTCCATCACCGTCAAGTTTGCATTTCAGATTAGTTTGGTCTCAGAGCTCTAGGTTATTTTGAAGGTTTGATTTTGGTTTGCAAGTTTTTTCTGATGCTTACAAGGTTGAAGCTCAAAAGAGGAGAAGGGGGTCATGAAGGGATGTCTGAAGATGAGAGAACTTTTAGAAATATTTCTTTGAAATGTTTGAAATGGTGAGAGTTCTTTATGAGGAGAGGATCTCAAGGTTGCAAGGAGAGAGCTCAAAACCTCTAAACGGAAATGAAGGAAATGGAGACAAACCTCCAAAAGGGAATGGAGGGGATGGTGACAAGACACCACCTTCACCTCCATCCTCATCCTCACCTTCATCTTCTTCTACTTCTACCCCTTCACAAACACCTCCAAATTTTCCAAAGGGACATGGTAAAACTCCTTTGATAAATCATGAAATAAAGTTTGAAATGCCTAAGTATGCTAGAGAGGTAAATGCTGAGAAAATAGATAATTGGGTTCGTCAGATTGAAGTGTATTGCAGGATAAAAAGAATCAAGGATGATTCAACCAAAATTCAGCTTGCTTCTCTTAGGTTGGAAAGTGCGGCACTCATTTGGTGGGAGGAAGAAACTCAAGAGCACATGAAGAAAAGTGGTAAGGTTTTATCCTCTTGGAATGATTTTGTTGTTGCAATAAGAATAAAATTGTATCCATTAGCATAAATACAAAGGCTATAATGGATTGGAAAGACTTTAGACAAGCTAAGGGTCAAAGAGTGCAAATATATACTCAAGAATTTAGGAAAAGAGCTTTGATTTTGGGTATAGACTTATCCTCTCAAGATACTTTACTGAAATACATTGGATGTTTACGTAGTTATTTGAGACACACAATTCGCATGTTTAACCCTAAAAAACTAGATGAAGTTTGTGTACAGGAAAATCATTTAGAAGCAAGAGGGAAGAATTTTTTTGAAGAAACTAATGAGAAGTCATTTAAGTATCAAGACAAAGGAAAGGGGAAGTTCAAAGGCAAGGATAAAAAGAATGCTTCAGTCAAGAAGGAGGGAGAAAAAATTGCATGTAAACATTGTTCAAAAGAAGGCCATGATGAAGACCACAGTTGGAAACTTCATCATGAAATGAGACCCAAAAACAATTAAAACAAGGAGAAAGAAAAGACTGTTGCAACAACTCAACAAGATCTAGGATCTGATTCCAGAGATGAAACAAAAATCATAGCCATGGGATTGAAAGGTAAGGATTCTATTGCAAGTACTAGTTCTTCTAGAAAGCCCATTGAAACTCAAAATGAAAGAGAAAGAATAGATATTTTCCATATTAGAGTCATCACAAAACATAACAAAGTAGATACTTTGTTTGATAGTGGATCACAAGCAAACCTTATTTCAGAAGACATTGTCAAGAAACTAAATTTGGAAACCATTCCTCATCCTAAACCTTATCCTTTGGGTTGGGTATGTGACAATGCCAAATTGCAAGTGACAAGAAAATGCATACTTAAATTTTCCATCACTACAAATTTTATTGATGAGGTAGAACTTGATGTAGTACCACTTGACATATGCAGGATTGTTTTGGGAAGCCCATACTTATATGATAGGAAAGCCATATTTCATCTCCATGAGAACAAGTATCATTTGTTTAAAAATGGGATTGAGTATATTGTTAGAGCACATCACAAGAAGTTGAATTTGTCTCTTGTGAATGCTGGACAAATGAAGAGGTTTGTAAATGCTAGTCAAAATTTTGCATTGTTAATGATTAAACACAAATATGTTGAGGAATCTAAATCTTTCTGAGGATGTAATGTAAAACTCAAAAATAATTTAGTTAAGGTTATTAACACATGTGATATATGTTTCAAGAGTTTGACATGTTGCCTTCTAAAAGAGGAAACAACATGAAGTTCAATTGCAATAGGATGCATCACTTGTGAGCATTGGTATGATCAAGATGCCAGTGTTAGAGAATGCAGGGATCAAGAAGCAGATGCAAGAGCTACTTAACAAAGGGAACATTATTTCTAGTACATCTTCTTGTGGATCTCCTAATGTTTTGGCTTTGAATAAGGATGGTGCATGGTGATGGCAATCACATTTGGTGAAGATTCAAGCCAAGTACAAGGCTAAAGATGATAAGCATCGTGTTGACCATGCTTTTCATATTAGAGATGAAGTAAGGCTTTGCATCAACAAATAAGAGCTTCAAGATGAAGAGAAATTGAAATTGGGTGAGCCTCCTTTGATTGAAGATCAAGGAGAGAATGTTCAGATTCTTTCAACAGAAGTTTTCCCTCCTGGATATCTTGAGGAATTGTAGCAAGATCCTATCCTTGATAGAAAAATAATAACTTCAAGAAGAAGGAATGGGAAGTACCTTCGTGTAGGGATCAAAGGTACAAATACAAGAAAATCCAAATGGATTGAGATTGGAAGGGTCAAGGAACTATACCCTCATATGTTTGTTGATTGAAAATAGTCTTTTGGAGGTCCAAAAGTTTCCGATTAGGAGTGATCTAGGGGATCAATAAAGTGCTCAAAAGTTAAACTATTCAAAAATGTCCAAAACTAGTTCCAAAGTGTAGAGCTCGTTGTCCTGAATCCAACGCAACTTGAATCGCTCAAAACCAATATCGTATGCTCTCGATATCATATTCTGATCATTTTCCCAAACATGTAACTTTTTTTCAAATTGGGTGTAGGATTGTTGACTGGAAATCCATACGATGACTTAGCAAGTTGAATGGACAAGATGAATGTACCTCGGTCCAATGGCAGGATTCCAAGTACCCTCATGTGATTGGTTGAAATATGGGTGCATTTGATTGGTTGTGCCATATTTTATGTGGACCAATGATGGGTCGCCACATATCCCAGTCATGGGCTACCATGTGGTACTCCAGGGGTCAACAAAATTTTGGTATGGGTCGGTCGGAGTCCCGACCAGATTCAAATGCAGGACCTCAAGCTTTGCAGCATAGCGCATTACCAATAGACTGCAGGGTGTTACTTAATACTCATAGCAGCAAACATCTATTTAAATTTTCAGTGGTTTGAAGTTTGGAGAAGGGTCTAGGGCTAAACCCCTGGCCCGTGGTCACTACACTACCCACGAGACCATGGGCGGAGTGACCAGGGGATCGGGGCTTAGCCCCATCCCACAGTCTAAACCTTATGGCATGTAACCAAAGTCGGATCGTAGTAGGGAGCTATGCAGATGAGTGTGGAGTTTTGGGAATAGCCCCAAGTTGTATGGTGTGCAGAACTATATGCCGATGGGGGTGGGTGGTTAGCCCCAAACCCCGAGCACATGGCCTCATGCGGCCTAAAATTTCGCTGAAAGGTGTCAATGGTCATTTAAACGACCCAACAAAATTGACTCGAACCGGCGGGAATCTTACTGGGGCCGGGTGAAACTGGTGCTCGGCAGTCCCTAGAATATCGGAATTCATAGAAAAATTAGCAAAGTAGTCCAATTTGTAGAGCAGTTATCAGAAAAAATTCTCTAGAGCATAACTTCTTCAAGTTTTAGCCAAATTGAGCCCAACAAGAGCCCAGTTTGGGGTTTTTGACTATTCTAGAGCCATTGGAGACATAATTTTTACATTCTGAGCACTATAAATCCATGTAAAAACAATTTGAGCACTTAATGAAAGGGGCCCAACGTTGGAAGCTAGACCAGGAGATGTAGCCCAGGAGTGGGGTGAACTCCTTTATCATTTTGTTATCTTGTTTTTTTGTATATGGTATATTTGTCTATGTTTTTATGTTGTTAGCTGAATTTTAAAACCATTATTTTATATGCTTTTGCAAAGTGATCCATTTCCTAAAAGACATAAAATTTTACTTGCAAATTTTCTCATCTCCTTCAAGTTTGGATTTCAAATTAGTTTGGTATCAGAGCTCTAGGTTATTTTCAAGGTTTGATTTTGGTTTGCAAGTGTTTTCTAATGCTTACAAGGTTGAAGCTCAAAAGAGGAGAAGGAGAGCTTGTGGAGACAAGGTCTCAACTTATTTCAAGGAGAACACACATATCTCAAGCTTCACCAGTCATAGCACATTAGGAAGGTCATGAAGGGATGTCTGAAGATGAGAGAAATTTCACAAAATCTTTCTTTGAAATGTCTGAAATGGTGAAACTTCTTTATGAGGAGTGGAACTCAAGGTTACAAGGAGAGAGAGCTCAAAACCTCCAAAAGGAAATGGAGGAAATGGAGACAAACCACCAAAAGGAAATGGAGGGGATGGTGACAAGCCACCACCTTCACCCCCATCCTCATACTCACCCTCATCTTCTTCCACTTCTACCCCTTCAGAAACACCTCCAAATTCTCCAAATGGACATGGTAAAACTCCTTTGTTAAAACTTGACATAAATTTTGAATTTCCTATGTATGATGGAGAGGTAAATTCAAGGAAATTAGATAATTGGGTTCGTCAGATTGAAGTGTATTGCAAGATACAAATAATCAAGCATGATGCAACCAAAATTCAGCTTACTTCTCTTAGGTTGGAAAGTGCGGAACTCATTTGGTGGGAGGCCAAAACTCAAGAGGAAATGAAGAAAAGTAGTAAGGTTTTATCCTCTTGGAATGATTTTATTGTTTCAATAAGAATAAAATTTTATCCATCAGCATGCATGCAAAAGGCTATAATGGATTGGAAAAACTTTAGACAAGCTAAGGGTCAAAGTGTGCAAAGCTATGCTCAAGAATTTAGGAAAAGAGCTTTTATTTTGGGTATAGACTTATCCTCTCAAGAAACTCTACTGAAATACAATGGAGGTTTACATAGTTATTTGAGACACACAATTCTCATGTTTAACCCTACAAAACTAGATGAAGTTTGTGTACAATCAACTCATTTATAAGCAAGAGGGAAGAATGTTTCTAAAGAAACTAGTAAGAAGCCATTTAAGTCTGGACACAAAGGAAAGGGGAAGTTCAAAGGAAAGGATATAAAGAATGCTTTAGTCAAGAAGGAGGGAGAAAAACTCACATGTAAACATTATTCAAAAGAAGGCCTTGTTGAAGACCAATGTTGGAAAATTCATCCTAAGATGAGACCCAAAAAATTTAACAACAAGGAGAAAGAAAAGAATGTTGCAACAACTCAACAATATCTAAGATCTGATTCCGGAGATGAAAAAAAAATCATAGCCATGAGATTAAAAGGTAAGGATTCTATTGCAAGTACTAGTTCTTCTATCAAACCCATTGAAACTCAAAATGAAAGAGAAAGAATAGAGATTTTCCATATTAGAGTCATCACAAAACATAACAAAGTAGATACTTTGTTTGATAGTGGATCACAAGCAAACCTTATTTCAGAAGACATTGTTAAGAAACTAAATTTGGAAACCATTCCTCATCCTAAACCTTATCCTTTGGGTTGGGTATGTGACAATGCCAAATTGCAAGTGACAAGAAAATGCATACTTAAATTTGCCATCACTGCAAATTTTATTGATGAGGTAGAACTTGATGTAGTACCACTTGACATATGCGGGATTGTTTTGGGAAGCCCATACTTATATGATAGGAAAGCCATCTTTCATCGCCATGAGAACACGTATAATTTGTTTAAAAATGGGATTGAGTATATTGTTAGAGAACATCGCAAGAAATTGAATTTGTCTCTTGTGAATGTTGGACAAATGAAGAGGTTTGTAAATGCTAGTAAAAATTTTGCATTGTTAATGATTAAACACAAAGATGTTGAGGAATTTGAAGGTTTCCAAGGATGTAATGTAAAACTCAAACATGATTTAGTTGAGGTTGTTAACACATGTGATAAGATGTTTTAGGACTCTTACATGTTGCCTTCTAAAAGAGGAAAACAACATGAAGTTTAATTACAGCAGGATGCATCACTTTTGAACATTGGTATGATCAAAATGCCAGTGTTAGAGAATGTAGAGATCAAGAAGCAAATGCAAGAGCTACTTGACAAAGGGAACATTAGTTATAGTACATCTTCTTGTTGGTCTCCTAATTTTTTGGCTTTGAAGAAGGATGGTGCATGGTGATGGCGATCACATTTGGTGAAGAGTGAAGCCAAGTACAAAGCTGAACATGATAAGCATCGTGTTGACCATATTTTTTAGATTGGAGATGAAGTAAAGCTTTGCATAAGAAAATAAAAGCTTTAAGATGAAGAGAAATTGAAAATGTGTGAGCCACCTTTTATTGAATATCAAGGAAAGAATGTTCAGATTCTTTCAATAGAATTTTCCCCTCCTGAATATCTTGAAGAATTGCAGGAATATCATATCCTTGATAGAAAAACAAGAACTTCAAGAAGGAATGGGAAGTACCTTTGTGTGAGACTCAAAGGTACAAATCCAAGCAAAGCCAAATGGATTGAGATTGGAAGGGTAAGGAAACTATACCCTCATATGTTTGTTGACTTAAAATAGGCTTTTGGAGGTCCAAAAGCTTCCAATTAGGAGGAGTGATCTAGGGGATCAGTAAAGTGATCAAAATTCAAAGTGTTAAAATATGCTCGAAATTGGTTCCAAAGCATAGAGCTTGTCGACCTAAATCCAACAAAACTTTAATTACTCAAAATCGATATCATATGCTCCCAATATCATGTTTTGATCATTTTCCCAAACAAGTAAACTTTTTGCAGGTTGGGTGTAGGACCACTGATTGGGTATTCTGTACGATGACTCAGCGGGCTGATTGGGTAGGCTAACTAGACAAGATGACTATACCTCAGGCCAATGGCATGATGCCAAGTGGCCTCACATGATTGGTTGAAATATGGGTGCATTTGATTGGTTATGGCATATTTTATGTGGACTAATGATGGGTCGCCACATGGCCCAGTCATGGGTTGCCACGTGGCACCTCGGGGGTCAACAAAATTTGGTATGGGTCGGCTAGAGGTCCGCCCAGATTCGAACATAGGACCTCAAGCTTTGTAGCACAATGCATTACCAATAGACCATAGGGTACTACTTAATACTCATAGCAGCAAACATCTATTTAAATTTTTGGATGCTTTTAAGTTTGGGGAAGGGGTCACGGTTAAGCCCCTAGCCCCTGGTCACTACACTACCCACAAGACCATAGGCGAAGTGACCAAGGGCTTGGGGCTCAGCCCCAGCCCATGGTCTAAACATTATACCATGTAACTAGAGGCAGATCGCAGTGGGGATCTATGCAAACAGGTGCAGATTTTTGGAAATAGCCCTAGGTTATATGGTGCACAGAACCGTATTCCAAAATATTGGGGACTATGCCGACGGGGGTGGGTGGTTAGCCCTAGCCCCAGGGCGCATGGCCCCATGTGACCCTAATTTTCCTGCCGAAAGGTGTCATTGGGCATTTAAACAACCCAACAAAATGCACCCAAACCGGTGGGAATCTCGTCGACGCCGGCAAAAATGCCGCTCGATGGTCCCTAGAATGGAAAAATTCATAGAACAATTAGCATAGCAGCCCAGTTTGTAGTGCAGTTAGCAGAAAAACTTCTCTAGAGCATAACTTCTTCAGTTTTTGGCCAAATTGAGCCCAACAAGATACCAACTTGGGGTTTTTTACTATTCTGGATCCATTGGAGACATAATTTTTACATTTTGATCACTTTAAATCCATTAAACATAATTTGAGCACTTAATGAAAGGGGTCCAACATTGGAAGCTAGACCAGGAGATGTAGCCCAAGAGAGGGGTGAACTCCTTTATCATTTTTCTGTCTTATTTTTCTATAGATGGTATATTTGTCTCTATTTTTATGTTGTTAACTAATTTTTAAAACCATTATTTTATGTGATTTTGCAAAGTGATCCATTGCCTAAAAGACATAAAATTTTACTTGCAAATTTTCCCATCACCTTCAAGTTTGCATTTTAGATCAATTTGGTATCAAAGCTCTAGGTTATTTTGAAGGCTTGATTTTGGTTTACAAGTGTTTTCTGATTCTTACAAGGTTGAAGCTCAGAAGAGGATAAGAAGATCTTGTGGACCCAAGGTCTCAAATTTTTTCAAGGAGAACACACATATCTCAAGCTTCACCAATCATGGCACATGAAGAAGATCATGAAAGGATGTCTAAAGATGAGAGAACTTTCATAAAACCTTTCTTTGAAATGTCTGAAATTGTGAAAGTTCTTTATGAGGAGAGGAACTCAAGGGTTCGGAGAGAGAGCTCAAAACCTCCAAACGGAAATGGAAGAAATGGAGACAAACATCCAAAAGGGAATGGAGGGGATGGTGACAAGCCACTACCTTCACCTCCATCCTCATCCTCACCCTCATCTTCTTCTACTTCTACCCTTTCACAAACACCTCCATACACTGCAAAGGGACATGGTAAAACTCCTTTGTTAAAGCTTGACATAAAGTTCGAATTGCCTATGAATGATGGAGAGGTAAATGTTGAGAAATTATATAATTGGGTTCTTTATGTTGAAGTGTATTGCATGATACAAAGACTCAAGGATGATGCAATCAAAATTCAACTTGCTTGTCTTAGGTTGGAAAGTGCAGCACTCATTTGGTAGGAGGCCAAAACTCAAGAGGAAATGAAGAAAAGTGGTAAGTTTTTATCCTCTTTGAATGATTTTGTTGTTGCAATAAGAAGACAATTTTTTCATTAGCATACATGCAAAAGGCTATAATGGATTGGAAAAACTTTAGAAAATCTAAGGGTCAACGCGTGCAAAGCCATACTCAAGAATTTAGGAAAAGAGCTTTGATTTTGGGTATAGACTTATCCTCTCAATACACTCTAATGAAATACATTGGAGGTTTACATAGTTATTTGAGACACACAATTCTCATGTTTAACCCTACAAAATTAGATGAAGTTTTTGTATAGGCAACTCATTTATAAGAAAGAGGGAAGAATGTTTCTGAAGAAACTAATGAGAATCCATTTAAGTCTAGAGACAAAGGAAAGGGGAATTTCAAAGGAAAGGATAAAAATAATGCTTCAATCAAGAAGAAAGGATAAAAACTCACATTTAAACATTGTTTAAAAGAAGGCCATGGTGAATACCACTGTTGGAAACTTCATCTTGAGATGATAACCAAAAAGTTTAATAACAAGGAGAAAGAAAAGACTGTTGCAACAACTCAACAAGATCTAGGATCTGATTTCAGAGATGAAACAAAAATCATAGCCATGGGATTGAAAGGTAAGGATTCTATTGCAAGTACTAGTTCTTCTATAAATCCCATTGAAACTCAAAATGAAATAGAAAGAATAGATTTTCCATATTAGAGTGCTCACAAAACATAAAAAAGTAGATACTTTGTTTGATAGTGGATCACAAGCAAACGTTATTTCATAAGACATTGTCAAGAAACTAAATTTGGAAACCATTCCTCATCCTAAACCTTGTCCTTTGGGTTGGGTATGTGACAATGCCAAATTGTAGTGACAAGAAAATGCATACTTGAATTTTCCATCACTGCAAATTTTATTGATGAGGTAGAACTTGATGTAGTACCATTTGACATATGCGGGATTGTTTTGGGAAGCCCATACTTATATGATAGGAAAGCCATCTTTCAACATCATGAGAACAAGTATAATTTGTTTAAAAATGGGATTGAGTATATTGTTAGAGCACATTGCAAGAAGATGAATTTGTCTCTTGTGAATGTTGGACAAATGAAGAGGTTTGTAAAAGCTAGTCAAAATTTTGCATTGTTAATGATTAAACACAAAGATGTTAGGTTGTTAGCACATGTGATAAGATGTTTCAGGAGTCTGACATGTTTCTTTCTAAAAGAGGAAAACAACAAGAAGTTCAATTACAACAGGATGCGTCACTTTTGAACATTGGTATGATCAAGATGCCAGTGTTAGAGCATGCAGGGATCAAGAAGAAGATGCAAGAGCTACTTGACAAAGGGAACATTAGTTATAGTACATATTCTTGTCGGTCTCCTAATGTTTTGGCTTTAAATAAGAATGGTGCATGGCGATGGAGATCACATTCAGTGAAGAGTCAAGCCAGGTATAAGGCTAAACATGATAAGCATCGTGTTAACCATACTTTTGATATTGGAGATAAGGTAAGGCTTTGCATCAATAAAGAAAAGCCTCAATATGAAGAGAACTTGAACTTGGGTGAGCCTCCTTTGATTGAAGATCAAGGAGAGAATGTTTAGATTCTTTCAATAGAAGTTTTCCCTCCCAAATATCTTGAAGAATTGTTGCAAGATCCTATCCTTGACAGAAAAACAAGAACTCCAAGAAGAAGGAATGGGAAGTACCTTCATGTTGTCTCAAAGGTACAAATCCAAGAAAAGCCAAATGGATTGAGATTGGAAGGGTGAGGGAACTGTACCCTCAACTGTTTGTTGACTTAAAATAGTCTTTTGGAAGTCCAAAAGCTTCTAGTTGGGATGAGTAATCTAGGGGATCAATAAAGTGCTCAAAAATTATCTAAACTAGTTCCAAAGCGTAGAACTCACTAACCTGAATCCAACACAACTTGAATCACTCAAAACCAATATCGTATGCTCCCAATATCGCATTCTGGTTGTTTTCCTAAATAGGTAATTTTTTTGCAGGTTGGGTGCAGGACTGCTTATTGGGCAGTCCATACGATGACTCAGTTGGATGATTAGACAAGCTAACTGCAACTCGGGCCAATGGAAGGCTTCCAAGTGGCCGCACATGATTGGTTGAATTATGGGAGCATTTGATTGGTTGTGGCATATTTTGTGTGGACCAATGATGGGTTGCCACATGGCCCAGTCATGGGCTGCCACATGGCCCAGTCATGGGCTGTCACATGGAACCCCGAGGGTCAACAAAATTTTGGTATGTGTTAGATGAAGGCCCAACCGGATTCGAATGCAGGACCTCAGCTTTGCAGCATAGTGCATTACCAATAGACCACAAGGTGTTACTTAATACTCATAGCATCAAACATCTATTTAAATTTTCGGCGATTTAGAGTTTGGGGAAGGGGTTAGGGCTAAGCCCCTAGTCACTACACTATAAATGAGACTGCAGGAGGAGTGACCAAGGTCTCAAGGCTTAGCACCAACCCATAGTTTAAACCTTATGCCATGTAACCGAAGGCGGATCGTAGCAGGGAGTTATGCAGACGGGTGCAGAGTTTTTGGAACATCCTCGATTTTTATGGTGCGCGGAACTGTATACCGAAATATTGGGGGCTATGCCGACAGGGGTGGGCAGTTAGCCGTAGCCCTCGAGCGCATGGTCCCATGTGGCCCAAATTTTCCACTGAAAGGTGTCATTGGGCATTTAAATGACCCAAAAAATGCACTCGATCCGACGATAATCTCCCTAGCGTCAGGTGAAAATGGTGCTTGACAGTCCCTGGAATGGCAGAATTCGTAGAACAGTTAGCAGAGCAGTCCAGTTTGTAGGGCAATTAGTATAAAAAATTATCTAGAGCATAACTTCTTCATTTTTTGGCCAAATTGAGCCGAATGAGAGTTCAGCTTGGGGTATTTTACTTCTAGATCCATTGGAGACATAGTTTTTACATTCTAAGCACTGTAAATCCATGTAAACACAAATTTGAGCACTTAATGAAAGGATGGTAAAAATGGTGCCTTGGGGAAGGATGGTATTAGGATTCTACCTCTTATGGATAACGCTGATTTGGAAGTTATTAAGTATGATTAAAGAGGAATAGTGAAGTAGATGCATTTCCATGTATGTGGATGTGTATATTTTGGACACATGTCCTGGATGGCAAGGCCTTAAGACTTAAAGTGAACAAATGTGGTTAATGAAAAGAGAGGAATGTTGTAATGACTTGTCAATTTTAGAACTTAGGCTATCTTATATTTATTACTAATGAGAATACTAACACAATTGTGAGAGTGAATTGCAGTTATAGTAGAAATTGATTTATTGGCCAATGCATATGTGGTCAAAGCAATTAAATATGTTGAAAAATATCTTTCATTTTCTTAAACTAACATTTGTGTGTCGTTTCAACACATAAGAAGATTTACAAAGTAGAGAAGGAGGGAATGTTCAAAAGGATGGTGTAGTAAAGTGTGGGAAAGGTTTCACTCATTAGAGAAGATGATTATGGTGAGGGAGGGAGGGTCCAAAACCATCCTAATTTGGTAGAAGTATTGAGAAACCCAAAGGTTGAACTTGATTGTTGCAAGAACAGTCATGAAAATCTCATCAAAGAACAAGAAGAGTAAAATAAGGTCAATGCAATGCTACTAAAAAGTATATGAGATATACAAATATCATTGTAGCATGGACAAACTGCTAGCAGTGTGAAGAAGCATTAAGTCAAGAAAGGTTTCTAACCCATTTGAAATCCAAACACATGGACCAACAACTAGAAATATAGAAAGAAGTGGATCAAAGAAAATGTCATTGAAATGTTGGGGGTTAGAGAGGATCACTTGCTTTATGATTTCCCTCACAAATGAGATAATGATAGGAAAATTTTAAATGTTCAGGAGGCCACTACAATGGATGGAATAGTCAAAAGGGTGTCAAATATTTATGTAGAAATGGAGAATCACCAAACATGCCACCAAGCCACAGTGGTGGAAATGGAAGGAAAAGAAGCATGCAAGGGCTTAGCTAGTGCAACTAGCTACAAGGAGACAATTAGGGAATTTTAAAAGGAAATGTCACCCACCATTGGTGGTGTGGTTAATAAGAATGAGGAATTTATGGAAAAACCTTCTAAGATTATTAGTAATTTAAAAGAAAGCTCATGACTAGGCAATGAAACTTGATGTTAATATATAGGAGAACAGGGGCATGTTAGAGTTGTTTTGCATTGTATATTTGGACAACTTTTATGCACAAGAGTGCAAGGGGGATGGTTCCCCTATACTATTCAAAAAAATTTGGGTTTATCAGCTTGATGAATACTTTAAGAAAACTTATTAATTTTGAGCATATGCTTGATGTGAAAACTTCTCAGGAGGAACTTTCCAAATGCCCTTGTTTTGAGTAAACAAAGAGGGCATATTTTGAATATTTAAAGATCAATCAAAGAAGACTTGGCTGGGCTATAAACCAAATTATGAAATAGATTGAACCTAAGAATGTTGGTTGACTAATGAAAGATATTGAAAATAAATGAATGAGTAAAACGAATTGGTTGTTGAATTAGAAAACGTTGGGGTATGTGTTTTGATTGATTTGATTAATAGCTAATGTGTGAAGGAAATTGTGGAGCAAGAAAAAGCGTAAGATGTTCTTGGGAATTTGATATTAAGATGATCCCTTATGAAGTGAAAATTAAAATACAAGGAAGAAAAGTGCCTTCAATCATTGGAAAAACCCTGAGGACAATGACAAGAGAATGTGCATCAAAGAAGGGCAAAGAAGAAGCTAGATGAACTTCTTGAAAAATCATAAACTAAGAATAAAGTATAATGGTAACCATGTAGGTATGAAATCAACCTGGATTTAATAATTGGTAAGTTGGAATTGGGTATGAAATCCCTTTTGAAAAAATTTCAACAAAATGTATTTGTTGAATAACTCAAAGGAGTATGGCTAAGGAAAAAAACTACCAGTACATCAAATTTGGTAGAATCTTAGAATATCTATGCATGTGTGAGTTGTCATGATGAACACAAATTAGAGAAGTGAGCGATACACTCAAGGGTAAAGAAAAATTGTGTTTGGTAATGCATGAGGGAATGAATGGAATATGAAATCGGTATTTTTACATATGACATGATCCTAATTTCTGAAAATTTAGTAATCTATATGTTTGATGCGTTGAATGCATGAATGCTTGTGTAAGACAAGAATTAATGTGAATATGTCGTGAAAAGAATGATTGTTAATATTTTTATAGAATTGTTGATTACTGAAGTGAGTGGTGTGAATCCCTCACTCCCATAGAAAGTAAAGTAGGAAAAAATATTTGTTAATGAATTTAGATAGACATCTTAGAAAAAAGTGGAAATTAAATTCTTCGTCCTAAGCTAATTTGTTTTGATGGCATGAAAAGTTTGTTTTCCATATGATTTTTTCTCGAATAACTGAGATTATATCGAACAAATATGTAGTGCAATGATGTTCTCCTTTTGATTGGTATAGATTGTAGTTTAAATAATTCAATGATTGACTATGTGAATGGTCTTGAGGACCTATTTAGTGTTTGTTGTGATGTTATGTTGAAAGGATTATATGCATGAGAAGCTAAAATTGTTTGGTTGAGTAGAAATGTATATTATAGGAAGAAACCTTGGGTATGGCGTGGAATGTAATCCCATGATTATGGATAGAAATATTAACACCTGCAAGGATCCAAACATTATGAGAAGGGCGTCATGATTATGAGACCTAAATTTTGTTTGAAGGAAGTTTGGAAATTAAATTTTCTAATTGAAAATTTTATGATTAATCTCACAAGAACTATATGCATGTGATACTGGTGAGATTATGAATCTATCCAAGAAGGAATAGATAAGGGTTTTGAAGTAGAAATCCCAGGAACAAGGTCGCTATAGTAACATTCAAGCTACATGACATCCCTTCATTACCATAAGTAATGACAAGTAAACTCTATCATACCAAGCCAAATGGATGCCTTGGCTATAAGACTCCATGAGTAATCACATGTAAACTATGGTAGAGAAAGCCAAAGGGATAGATAACCCAAAAGGAATCAGAGTAATCTGAACTTACTTGGGTGAAGTTGAGAAGAGTTGGCTATTTTCCATTTCAAGTCTTTCTATCATGGATATATCTTACTGAATATAGTGTTTGGGATGCCTTCATAAGCTGGGTGAAGTTGAGAAGAGTTGGCTATTTTCCATTTCAAGTCTTTCTATCATGGAGATATCTTACTGAATATAGTGTTTGGGATGCCTTCATAAGCTGGCAAAGACATTTGAGCCTTCATAAGTTGGAGAAGACTTTTGAGCCTTCAAAAGTATTTGGGAAAGTTTTCTACCCTTTTAGAGTCAGTTTTAGTCCTCCAAAACCAGCATTTGAGCTTAGCGAGAGTTTCATAATTTTAGGGATGATCCTTGGAATTTTGAGGATTCCTTAGAGGAATATTTGTAAATTTGGTGATCATAGGCTTTAGCCCAATCCCCTATTCATATGGTTCAATAGGAAAATATGACCAAGAACATAGTTATAAAGGAGCTTGATTTCAACGGGTGGGGTATCAAGCTATCGAAGTATTGGGAGTCATATCTCAGGATTAAACATCAAATAACATCCATGGAAATATTTGATACTAACTAAGCCTAAACAATTTTTTGCTAACGGGGATTACTCCTAGTAGTTGTAAATCCATTATCAAAGGTGAGATTATCAAGATATTTGAGTATCAGGTGTCAAGAGTTGGCGATACAATGAATAACCTCTATCATGTACCCACAACACTGACAGATCCTAATACACGCGTCGTTTAACAAATTTTAATCCCTGTAGTTGATAGTTCATTATCAAATCAAGTGAGAGTCATGAGTGGGGTTTTGTTGTTCCTTAGTGGAAAAAATGTTAGTTGATGGAGAAGTGGACTTGCAGCAGTTGATGGTTAGGTTGGCAGGGTATTCGGTATCAGGCGTCAACAATACAATGAATAACCTTCCTTGTGAAACCCCTATATTGACAAATATTGATATGCTTGTCATTTAACGAGGATTTTTTTTGTCATATGATCATGTATTGAGTATTTGGATATTAGCTATCAACTTATTCGAACTTTGTAGGGGATTTCAGAGAGATTGACACTTAATCTATTCTTACCTAGAAATCCTATGTTATTTTGAACATGTGTGGAAATAAGGTATGAAAACACTAGCAAAACATACAGGAAACACAATTTATGTCAAGAAATAGAGCTAGAATACTCCAATTACGATTTATATAATAAAATATTTACAAAGTGAGAGGGTTTTGGCATCAAAATCCAACCATTTTACATTACAAATGAAATGATATATAGAATAAATCTCTCCTAAACTGTTACAATATTTCTGGAATAAAATCCTAAAGAATAACTAAACATAAAATAATATCTCTAATTTATCTATTGGAAACTTTGAATTTTTTGCAAGTCTTCTACCTTGAACTCTTGAATTGCTTAACTGTTTGCTGGAAAACTACACTTTGATCCCAGCTTGTTGATCTTTTGCTGCTAGGTGTCCTTTGAATGCTGATATCTCTACCTCTAAATCTAAATAAGAATGACTGTTGATCTTCCTCCTTCTTCAAATGCTAAAATCATATCTATAATCTGGTTGACTGATATGTTTTTCTAGGTGCCCTTTGAATTTCCAATGCTTCAATTAACCAATGATTTTATGTCACTTTTTAAAAATGCTTCACCATTGTCATAAAATATTTTGGAAGAAAATATTTTGATAAATGTTTTTTCAAATATTCTGTAAATGAATTTCATATTTCTCTATTTTCATGAATTTCATAAATGAAATTCTCAAAATATCTCCTCAAATAATTGTATTCTATAAATCCATCCATTGTTTGAAATCCATGTCTTATTTTGAAATCTATGGCTTGTTTTTCCGTGAATTTACATATTTATGAATAAATAAAATTCATAAACATATTTCATAAAACCATCAATTAATTCCCTTCCCATGGTTTTGAAAACCATGTGTTGTTTTGCCTAAATTAATATATTGATGAATAAATGGATTCATAAACATATTTATAAAAACCATTGACTGATTTCCTCCCCGTGGACTTTTTTGAAAACGGTGTCTTGTTTTGCCATGGTTGGTAAAGTATTTTTTTTTTTTTACTTTCCCCTTTCACACCTGTAAAATATTTGGATAGCTATTTATCCAAATCTCATTTTCCATGCATTTATCCTCTTTATACCATAGCAAAAAATATGTCTTTATTCTCTGTAAAAAAATGTTTTTATTGGCCTCCTTTTGCTTTCACCTGTAACCTCATTTCATAAGTATATCACTTGTAACTTTCACCAATAAATTCATTTACTCATTTCATAAATATATCACTTGTAACTTTCACCTGTAAATTCATTTACTTAAATGTATGACCTGTAAAAATCTCCTTTCACCTCAGTCGCATTTTACTCAGCCTCCCATCCGTATAAAATTTATTTCATAAACATATGAAATTTCCCTCCCACCACATTTTATAAAATTTGAATCAATATGGATAATGGTTTTTGGGGGTAGGTAGTAAGTGGTTTAGGAGGGGGGTTTGAAATTCATGAGAGCCTGATCCGAGTTGACTCAACTCCCGGATTTAACAAAGATCTGTTACTTTCGTGATGTGATTTGAATTGCATTTAAAATAGCATAAAGGAACATATATGCATGTTGTAAAGAAGAAGGAACATGACACGAATTAGCAACATAAAACACAAGACGTTGAGAACGAAGTTTGTCCCGGAGAGACTACGTCTCTGGCCCCGGTGTCAAGATGGTGTACGCCAATGCATTAAGTGTTGGAAAGAGTGATGATGTACATGCATGTGTTTTCTCTCTCATACAAGGAATATGCCCTCACACAGGAGTGGCTCCAAGATATGTTCCACTGCAGGAACTCTCATTCAAAAAAAAAGACTCCTATCAGCATGACATAATTTCACGTATGTTAATAATGAGCATCCTGCCAACATGGCATCAAAGGGATCTCAACTCAAACAACATGCGACACATGAGTATCCCGTCAACATGGAAACAAAGGGATCTCAATAAAATCATGACAATAAGTATATCTCACATCAAGAACAAAACAAGATCCCACCAAACATCAAACAAGGATCTATACAACAAAATGCATCTCAAGTAAAGAGACAAAGAAATACATGATCACACTGCATATACCTCACATCAAGAAGTTATCTAAAGAAGAGGATGATAAAATACTAGATCTGGCTGCACCATCAATCTCGTGGTGTCGAATCTCATGGAAATGACTGCTCACACATTGAATGTTGACACCTGCACTCCACTTTGAAAAGTGGCCAAAAAATGGAATGATCAAATGGAAAATCTGATTGCACCATCAGATTTTTGGCATCAAATAGTGTAAAATCGACTGTCAAATTTCTGAATTATGAGAAAGTGAAAATATGGGGCTACAGGAATCTTTTAGATTCCTCAAAGATTCCCTCCTTCGAGTCATCTGAAGATCTACTGCTCAGATCAAAATTTTGTCTATGCCATCAGGTTCGTGTCACTGAGAGGTGTAGGATCGACATAAAGTTTATCCAATTTGGACACTGGAAAAAATTTTCCCTCCTGAAAATTTGGCTCAATCATGGTTCTGCCACTCTTTTCCAAGATCATAGTTCCACCTGCAAAAATAATTAAAAAATACATCTTCCTCGGACTATGTACCGCATTCTGCCTCCCTCTCTACGCACTGAGAAAATGAGGTTTTATATAAACTTCGTGGGTGGATATATCAATGAAGTGCCCACGGCGCGTTAGTTAGGGTGGAGGTAATAAGGCGGACAGGTCGAGGGATCAAATCCCGCCTGCACTATATATATACATAACAAAAAAATTTAATTACAAAATGGACGCGGACTTTTTGGTGACCATTGAAATTTGGAGCGCGGTTTGGGTTGTTGTAACCGCCATGTTATATGGCACTGTTTGTTGTATTACATAGGTGGAGGTTGTTTGGTTTTGGCATAGTGCCACATGGGGCCATCAGGTGGGGACTGGCCCATGTGGGCCGAGCGGGTTCAATCCCCGTTGGCTCCATATGGTATAACATATATGGCATGTTTGTTATATAGAGGGTGGGGGCGTGGGCCGGGCCCACTGGAGGTGGCCCGCCCACAACCCATATATAAATGGTTTGTTATATATGTGGTACATGGAGTTTGGGCCGGTGACGTTCATGGCCTGTCGGCCACTTTTGAATTAAAATTTTGTTATATGTTGGTCGTTGGGGGGGTGGAGGGGTTGGTGGCCCACCACCCCATAAAATACATTTTTTTTTTTTTGTAACAATAAAGTTCATTTTTTGATTTTGTCTAATATAAGGTTATTAGAAAAATTAAAGAGGCAACTATTTCACCCACTCTCGGGAGCTAGGTTTCATGTCCTGGGGTCGGTCAAATTGTGCGACACTTAAACCTGGCCCACAACCCAACTTTGACCAAACTTTGACTAGCTCTTTCTCCCTCATACGAGCTCGGATTTGAGTGTCGTTCACACCATTGGAATCAGGGCGACGAGCACTTCGATCTAGTTCTAGTTCGAGAGCAATCTGACCACTTGAAATTTTGACCCTTTCTGAGTCCTCTTGGACTTCTGCCTATGCCTGGAGCCACCTAGATTAATCCTCCCCACTGAGGAGCTTTTGGTCCTCCAAAAGCATGAAAAAATAATCTGCAACTTCTTTGTACCTTGTCTGCACTTACAAGTATCTGATATGTCACCCTTCCTTCTCCTTCACCTTTGTCCTTCGGAGCCATAAGCAATGAGCCGACACCTGCAACCTCTGCAAACCTATAGTACATTGTTTTGAAAATTACATGCTTGATTTACAAGACCAACTAATGACCCAAGCATCCCATACTTGCCATGAGTTTATAACACATACTCGGTGGTCAAGTTTACATCAAAATGGAAACAATACCCCAGCTATGAAAACAAGGCCAACATATCATTATTGTGTCAACAAGTGATGGAAAACTCATCATCACTGCAACACATGATTTACAAAAATAAGGCCAAACACTATTTTTGCTTTGACAAGTGATGGAAACACAACATCACTTTCAGAGTGTAAAATGCAACACAAAATAAGACCAAACATCATTGTTGCTTAACAAGTGATGGAAAACACGTCATCACTTTTACATTTTAAAATGCAACACATGGTTGGAAAAAAAATAATACCATGACATTCTATCACACCTAGAAGAACCATTTCTCACTTATCAATGTGAATGGGTTGTTTCCTCACGACGCATTCGTTGGTTGAACAACTGTTTCATCTGGTTCATGCACCGACACTTTGTCTTTAAGGTGCTGCTTTGGATGGAGCCTCCAACAAGTGCCTCTTTGATGGCCACCTCTGTTGCAATGACTGTAGTACATCTTCTTCCTCTGGATCTGCTTAACATGTTTCTTTACCTGTTGTTGAGAGGGTCTTTCATGCCTCCTCCTTTTGTGTGTTGTTATTCTTTTCCAACACTCAACACATGTATGGTTATGTAATCCACAAAAAGTACATGTTTTTCGATGCCTTGATTTATGCCCATCATTAACAACATGATTGTAATCAAAATGAACATTCAAATGTTGCGATTCATTATACCTTTCCTTGTTGTCTCTGGTGTAAGTATGGCGATGAGAGCTTGCCTCCACTCTTTCCCCGCAATGGACACTGCCATGGAATAATGGTGATGTGTTCCCATCATTCTCTTTCTTCAACGATTTCGACAATGTCTCAGCAGAATCAGACACCTTCGAGCATTCTTTCGGTGTATCCCAAGCCTGCAAATCGAGGTCTCTGCACAACCTCCAACGGTTGAGTTATGCCTTGGTTATTAACACCAAGTTCTTTTTCCTCCTTGTACCTCATCCTAGTAAGGAGCCTCATGTTTGTCCCTATGATTGGGATCTCCACATTTCCAATAGAAATCATACTATGTGAAGATGAAACTGAAGGTAAATCATCATCTTTTACCTCCACTGTCAAGTTGGAAAGAACTGATGAGGGCTTCTCATCATCTATTGTTGGTGGTTCGCTGGCTGTCTTGGCGCATTCCCAACTTCCTTTCCGACATACCCAAGTCCTGCCTGACGAGGTAATTCCTCTACTTTGATGGGGTTGATAATGTCTTGGACATTAATGCCCAAGCCTTTTCCTTGATACCCCATTTTCTTCAATAGTTTGGAGCCAATTCCTGTGGTATGATTTTCAAAAACAGCGAAATCATCATCAGGAAACATACATGAATTCAGAGCAGTACCTTTTACCTCACATGGGTCACATTGTAGCTTTTCCAAGGCCTTGTCCTTAGCTTGCAATTGTTGTAACAAACTCTGTTTCTCCTCTTTCTCTTCATGTAGAAGCATCTTCATTTCAGTTTTTTTTGTTTGAAGACTTTGGTTATTGTGCTTCAATTCTTCCAGGGCCTCTTCCGTGGCTTTCAACTGAAGCTTCACTTGTTGCTTTTCCTCTGTCTCTTTTGGTAGAGCTTCATACATTATTTCCACCTCTTGGGAAATTCTGAGCATGGTCTCGTACATCTCTTTGTCATCCTCCATCGTTGCACGTTCCATTGTTCACGCTCGTAATTCACATCCACGCAAAGACCGCTCTGATACCATACTTGATCCGAGTTGGTTGAACTCTCGGATTTAACCAAGATCTTTTACTTTCATGATGTGGTTTGAATTGCATTTAAAATAGCATAAAGGAACATATATGCATGATATATAAATGAGATCTTAGACAACTATTAAGGTATTACAAACTCATGTGCATGGATTTTCCTATGTTACTTTGTGCAATGGATCGATAAGATTGCGAAATACATAGACAATGAAGTAGTTAAAGAACATAATAGCAAAACACATATAAACACAACAATTTTAATATGGATTTCACCCAAAAATCCTGGGTTGCATCTCCTAGTCCAGCCTTCAGTGGTGGCCTCTCTATTATGTCATCAGAAGAAGAGTTTTACAACAGTATGAGCTCAATTTGAGTCTCAACACACAACAGATACAATAGCAAGAGTTTTTCTTGAACCTCTCAAGCCTCTCTAAGTACACAGACTCACTCTATCACTCTCTGTCTCTATCTTTACTCTGTCTCAGCACTGCCTATCTTTGTTTCTGTTAGTCTGTGGCTTTAAAGCCAATCTACGTAGTCTGCTCATTTCACCTTCTCGGGCTTGCTAGCTTCCCGACCTCTGTCCGCTCAGATCCCCCTTTGAACGTTAGAAATCATTGCTAAACGCTTCCAAGGATGGTGGCCACCTGTTCTGTAACGGAATGGATCATCGGGCCTTTGAAATCCTTGAAATAACCATTCTCTTTTTACACATAGAAATACAGTCAAAACTGTGAAACTCTGCCAAATTTCCATTTATCAGACTTGAAATATTATGAATCCGCCTTATAACTTCTATCGAATCTGCCTATATTTCTACATCGCATCTCCATTGTTGATCTGGGAGATCCAGATCCAACGGCTATGGTTCATTTCAGGTGGCTCTTTCGTACGGGAGTTAACTGCCCGATGAGGGTGGTTTTCTCTCTCCTCAGCTTGGACATGTGGCAGCCAGTGTATGGACTCGGGCGAAACCCGACCCAAACCACTTACCGCCTTCGGTCCTCCCGAAATCCCGCCTGTTTTGTGATTTCCCTTTATATTGGAAAATACATTAAAATATGGAAATCCCACTTATATCGGACTTGAAATAGTGTTCAAAAGCATTAATAAACCCTTTCGGGTCCATGACATCGCATCGGCGCTTTATCCCTTGTATTTCGTTTAATAAACGAAATACACGAAAATACATTAAAAATGTCATATGACGAATTTGAATTTATATAGAATATCATTTATAGTTCCATCGGGTCCGGCTATCGCACACGCATATATATATGCCCGCTCCTTTGTATGGCTCTGATGCGACTTGTCGCAGTCGCATGTCGCATGAGCCCCAATTCATGGGTAAGTTCTCCCACTATAGTCTGCTGATGCGATATGGCGATGCAACGTGGGTCGTCGATATGCACGCTTGATCGACAATCCTCGTTGACCCCGCTGATTGCTATCGCAACGTTTATGTGACCGCCTCTGATAGCCTCCAATCGCCTCCGCCGATTTGCGATTTGCTGATCAGATCTGGACCGTTGATTGGCCAGATCCAACGGCCCCATATGTTGCTCCTTTGACTGCCGAAAAGCCTGTTTTCCATTGTTTTCTGAAGGTTTTCTCATGCGATTGTTTTGATCTTTTAAGCAATTTTGAAGACTTAGAGAGTTCTTGGATCCATTTTGGATCATGCCTTCCCACTGAAAAAGCTTTTGGACCACCAAAAGTTGGTTTTCAAGCATCGATCAAGTGAGGATACAGCTTCCTCACTTGTCCAATTTCCATCCATCGTGCACTGCTTGGTTTTGAACCTTTGAGTCCAATTCTAAGGTACTCAACATCCCCTCTGCGCGTAGTTCTCACCTTCCTGTCCAAAACTGTATCTTCCTGCAACTCATTGAGATATTCAGGCAACAGATCATCAATAGAAGGAAACTGACTTTGCTCTTTAGGATCTTCAATTAATGAAAGTTCAAACAGTCTCAAATTTTCTACATTAACCACTGAATAAATGTGCATATAAGCTAGCAAATCAAGGCAAAAAGCATTCTCACCAATTTTCTCAATTATCCTGAAAGGCCCATACCTTATTGGCTTTAGCTTCTTCCCTTCACCTTGCATTTTGTCTTTGTTGATATACAGCCAGACTTGATCACCAACTTTGAAGCTATGCTCAATTCGATGCTTATCATGCCTTGCCTTATACTTGGCCTGGCTGTGTTCCAGCTATTCCTACACTGCCTGGTGAATTTCCTAATCTATTCAATGAACTTGGTTGCTTTGTCCACATCACTGTGTCCATCAACTGCTATGTCTTTACTAAAGACAAAATCCAATGGAGACTTTGGTGTAAAACCAAAACAAGTCTCAAAAGGAGATCTTTGTGTAGAAGAATGCTTGGCACGGTTGTAAGCATGTTGCACATAACATAAATGTTCATCCCAAAGCTTGGGATGTTTGTTACAATAACCCCTGAGCAACTGGATCACTATCCTGTTGACCACCTATGTTTGGCCATCTATTTGTGGATGAAAGGTTGTGCTCTTCTTCAGTCTGGTGTCCATCAATTCCCACAAACTTGACCAAAACTTCCCAACAAATTAGGAATCTCGATCAGATACAATGGAAGTGGATAACCCAAAATGCACCCAGACATGCTGAAAGAACAATTTCGTTGTTTGTTCAGCTGTAATCTGCTTGTTACAAGGTATTAAAATATACATTTTGTTGAACCTGTCCACAATAACATATAAATAGTCATGACCTTTTCTAGATTTTGGCAATCCCCCAACAAAGTCCATGGAAACACTTTCCCAAGGACGAGAAGGAACTAGAAGTGGAGTGTAAAAGCCTAATTTTCTATTGTTGGGCTTGCTTTTAGCACACATGGTACACCCTTTAATATATCTAGAAATTGTTTCATTTATTCTTGGCCAATAGCAAAATCTTTGCAGTTGTGCAACTGTTTTACTTACACCAAAATGACCCGATATTAGAGAAGTATGTGCTTCTCAGATTATGTTAACTCTTTCAGTTTGAGGAATGCATAACTTTCCCAAATGATATAAGAGTTGTTCTTTAACATGATAATCCAATTCTTCTACTTGTTTGCCATGACTTAAAGTTGCATATACATATTTAAAATCTACATCTTGAGCATATTGTTCAATGTAGATTTCATGCAATACTGAATTATGCTTAAGTATAGTAGATGCATTTATGATTGGTCTAGATAACATATCTACAACCTTATTATGTATGCCTTTCTTATATCTGATGACAAGATGAAACTGTTGTAGAAAACCCATCCACCTATAGTGTCTTGATTGTTGCAATTTAGTTTGAGTGCAAATATTGAATTGGTTGATGATCACTATGTATAACTGTTTCTTTGCCCATTAAGTAATGTTTCCACTTTTTCACACTCTGTACTAATGCATACAATTCTTTATCATATGTGGGATAATTAACTACTACAAAATTAAATGTCTCAGAATGATAGCATATGGGTTTACCATGTTGCATCAACACTGCTCCCATGGCATAGTCACTGGCATCTGCTTCAATCTTGAATGGTCTTTGAAGATCTAGCAATGTTAGTACTGGTGCTGTACTAATTTTTTATTTCAAAGTGTCAAAGGCTTTCTGTTATTTGCCTCCCCATTGAAACACTTTGTTCAATCTTGTCAAAGCATTTAAGGGAGCTACAATCAAGGAAAAGTTAGCAATAAACTTTCTCCAATATTGTGCTACTCCTAGGAAGCTTCTAACTTTTGTAGCAGATTTTGGTTTAGGCCAGTTTACAATGATTTTGACCTTAGAGGGATCTATCTTCAGTTCACCACCCCCTACAATATGACCCAAATAATTTAAATATGTTTTGCCAAATTCACATTTTGATAGCTTAACATAGAGATTGTCTCTTTTCAAAACATCTAGAGTCTGCTTTACATGCTTTAAATGTTCTTCCCACGTTTTACTGAAAACAAGAATGTCATCTAAATATACAATTACAAAATCATCAATAAAAGGCCTGAGTACATCATTCATAACTCTCATGAAAGGGGTAGGAGCATTAGTTAAGCCAAAAGGCATAACTAGCCATTCATACAGCCCTTGCTTCGTTTTGAAAGCAGTCTTCCATGCATCTTGTTCTGCTACTCTGACCTGATGGTAGCCACTACACAAGTCCAACTTGGAAAATTAAACAGCTTCTTTCAACTGATCCAATAGATCATCAATGCGAGGAAGGGGATAACTATTCTTGATCGTTATTTTATTCAGCGCTCTGTAATCAATGCACAGCCTCCACGAACCATCTTTCTTTCTCACCAACACGATCGGAGATCCGCATGGTGATGTGCTTGGTCTTATGAACCCTTTCTTGAGCAGCTCTTGTACCTTATTCTTGATCTCTGCATTCTCTAAAGCAAATAACCTGTACATTCTGATGCTAGGCAATGGAGCATCTTGCTGCAAATGAATGTCATGTACAATTTCCCTTTTGGGTGGTAGACCTTTAGGTTCTTAAAAGAGAATATCATATTCTGAAACAACTTTTTCTAAATAAGCTTTCTGTTTAGCATCATAGCCTTCAAATATATTGGTTTTATCAGGGTTCTTTTCCTTTACAACCATTAGTAAAAATTGCTTGCATGAATTTACAATTCTTTTCATCTGCCCTGATTTTATGAGAGTGTAATTATTTTTGAGTTTATGAGCTCTTACAATATATTCTATTCCATCTTTGGTGAGTTGATACTTATTTTCAGCTCTATAGAAAATGGCTTTTCTATCATACAAGTAAGGACTTCCTAAAACAATTCCACATATATCCAAGGGAACAATATCTAACTCAACCTCATCCACAAATGTTGACCCAAAAGAAAACCTAAGTTTACATTGTCTAGTCACTTTAGCTTTGCTTTATCACATACCCAACCTAATGGATATGGCTTCTTATGAGGTGTGGTTAGTAATCCCAACTTCTTTACAATTGCTTTAGAAATCAAATTTACTTGTGAGCCACTATCAAATAAAGTATCAATCTTTTGATGCTTGGAAATAACTCTAATATGAAAAATCTCATGTCTTTTCCTCTCATTTTCTTCATTATCAATAGTTTGTGCAGAGTTACTAGTATATGCTTCAGAATTTTTACCTTTTATACTTGTAGTTGTGATTGTTGTTCCATCACTTGAGTCTGACCCCAAATATTTTTGTATAGCAGCAGCAGTCTTCTTCTTCTTGCCATCGAACTTCTTGGGTTTCAACTCCGAATGTAAAGACTAGCAATGTTCATCATTGTAGAATTTTGTAGAATTTTTCTACAAATCAGTCAACTCTGATACCATGTAGAAATTTCCCACCTGTAGATCAACCTGGTAATGCAATGTACTAAAGCAAAACACTTGATCTACTTCTACAAACAATTTAGCGGAAGCTTAATCAACCATGAGCAACATCAATAAGAACACATATAACTGATAAGAAGGAATCAATCACACATAACACAGAAGAATTTATTGGGGAAAGCACCTGCCTAAAACCCCATCTCTGTATTATCATACAAGTGGAAATATAGTCCGGATTACAAAAAGCCTTAGCTCGGAAGCTATCCAGCTCTCAATACAATCCCTTTGCTGCTCATAGACAGTCAAAGGCTTCTCACAAACCTTCTCCTCTGCCCTCCAAGCCTCCTATTTCTTTGTGTAGCTTTCCTTGGGGTCCAGTGCTGCCACCTGTGTGAATTGGCCTCTTCACACACTCACTAACCTTTGATCTAACTGCACAAACCTGAAGGAGATAAATCCTCATCATGGATGAGCTTCCTTTATAGGAAAAATATTCATCCAACTAATAGTACACTGTCCCTTCTCTAATCTCAACTGGGTCTCTAACAGAACTGACATGCATCAGTTATCCATGAGTGAATACATAGTTATCTGAAAATAATAGTTGTCACATGCATGCAGGCATCAACAAACTATATCTCATTAATTTAACAACTTGTTAAATTAATCTAACTGAACTTGACTAAGTTAAACTAAGTCAACTGATCCTCTCAATATAGAACTCATCCTTAATTCCTCAATCAATGGAGTAAATCAAGGACACATTCCCCAATTAGTGGGACAACTAATTGCATGTTCTCACAAAGACTTCAAGTTTAATTTTCTATAACTAATTAACTCATGGAGATTAATTAATTAATATTTTAAACTGCTGGTAAGACCAAATTCGTTTTTACTTCCTATAGTTAGACCAGGGATTGCTAAAAATAGGAAGGGACCCAGAAATGTTATTTTTAGAAGATTCTATTTTTAGCAGTTTCACCTCTCACCCAAGGTGGCCAAAATGCTTATTGGCCAAACTACTATTTTTAGAAGTTCTATTTTTAGCACTTTCTAAATTTAGCATTTCTTGTTGCAAACTTTTCAACAATCATTGTGTCCATCCTTCTTGCAGTGAGTGCATGAAGGTTTGTCTTTCTGTACAATGTTTACCTTCCTCTCTTTCCATTTTTGCTTCCTCTTTTCCTTGTTCTTGTTTGTAGTGGGTTTTGATGATCCCCCAATCTCTGGGTTCACATTCTTGCCTCTAGCCTCTAGATGTGTAGCCTGAAAAGATACCTCATTTATGCTAGTGGGGTTAAACATGAGAATGGTGTGCCTCAAATAGCTATGTAGACCACCTATATACTTCAGCAAAGTTTCAGGTGAGTCTAGAGAAATGTGTAGAATCAAAGCTCTTTTCCTAAATTCTTGAGTATAGCTTTGTACACTTTGCCCCTTTAACTGGCAAAGAGTTTGCCAACTCATCATGGCTTGCTGCATATAAGCTAGTGGATAGAATTGTTTTTTAATGGAAAAAACAAATTCACTCCAGGTAGAAAGAATTTTACCATGCTTCTTCAAATCAGCTTGTGTCCTACCTTCCCACCACACTAGGGTAGTTCCTCCAAGGCGAAGGCTGGCCAGCTGAATCTTTCTCCTTTCTGAATCGATGTTCTACACCCTGCAATATACATCAATCTGTCTAATCCAGTTATCTAGCTTTTCTACATTTAATTCTCCATCATATATTGGCAAATCAAATTTTACATCTAATTTAACCACAAAAGTCTTCTTCTTTTTATTTTCAAGGGCAGAAAGAGGTATTGATGGAGAAGGTTCTTTTCCTTTCCCCTTGCCTTCAGAATGGCCATCTAGAAGAGGTTCTTCTATTCCTTTGTCTTGTTTGGAGGTTGCAATATCTTCACCTCGACCTTTCTTAAATTCTCGATACATCTCTTCTACCATGGCTCTCATGGTCATGAAACTGTCCATGAACTAAGAGTCTGATTCCAAGGGAATTTCTTCTGTCATTTTCCTCCTAGGATAGACTCTACCAATTTTTGGTTAGCCTCAATCAGTTCTCCTTCTCCTAATTTGAGCTTTGACCTAGTTAGCATTCAACAATCCAGCACAAGCTTGTCTAACCTTAGCAACCTAGCGCTCTGATACCACTTGATCCGTAAATGAGATCTTAGATAATTATTAAGGTATTACAGACTCATGTGCATGGATTTGCCTATGTTACTTTGTGCAATGGATCGATAAGATTGCGAAATACATAGACAATGAAGCAGTTAAAGAACATAATAGACAAACACATATTAGCACAAGTTTAATATGGAGTTCACCCAAAACTCCTGGGCTACATCTCCTGGTCCAACCTTCAGTGGTGGCCTCTCTATTATGTCTTCAGAAGTAGAGTTTTACAACAGTATGAGCTCAATTTGAGTCTCAACACACAACAAATACAACAACAAGAGTTTTGCTTGAACCCCTCAAGCCTCTCTAAGTACACAAACTCACTCTATCACTCTTTGTCTATGTCTTTGCTCTGTCTCAGCACTGCCTCCAATACTGCTTGTCTTTGTTTCTGTCAGTCTGTGGCTTTAAAGCCAATCTGCGTTGTCTGCTCGTTTCACCTTCTTGGGCTCTCTAGATTCTCGGCCTCTGTCCACTCAGATCCCCCTCTGAGCGTTAGCAATCATTTCTAAACACTTCCAGGGATGGTGGCCACCTGTTCTGTAACGGAATGGGTCATCGGACCTTTGAAATCCTTGAAATAACCATTCTCTGTTTACACAAAGAAATACATTCAAAAATGTGAAACTCCGCCAAATTTCCATTTATCGAACTTGAAACATTATGAATTTCCTTATAACTTCTATCAAATCCGCCTGTATTTCTACATTGCATCTCCACCATTGATCTGGGAGATCCAGATCCAACGGTTGTGGTTCATTTCGGGCAGCTCTTTCGTATGGGAGTTAACTACCTGATGAGGGTAGTTTTCTCTCTCCTCAGCTTGGACACGTGGCAGCCAGTGTATGGACTCGGGCGGAGCTCGACTCAAACCACTTACCGCCTTCGGTCCTCCCGAAATCCCGCTTGTTTTGTGATTTCCCTTTATATTGGAAAATACATTAAAATATGGAAATCCCGCTTATATCGGACTTGAAATAGTGTTCAACAATGTTAATAAACCCTTTCAGGTCCGTGACATCGCATCGGCACTTTATCCCTTGTATTTTGTTTAATAAAAGAAATACACGAAAATACATTAAAAATGCCATTTGTCGAATTTCAATTTATATAGAATATTGTTTATAGTTCCATTGGGTCCGGCTATCGCACGCGCATATATATATGCCCACTCCTCTGTGTGGCTCCGATACGACTTTGCGATGCGACTTTTCGTAGTCACATGTCACATGAGCCACGGTTCGTGGGTAAGTGCTCCTGCTATAGTCTGTCGATGCGATATGGTGGTGCAACGTGGGCCATCGATCTCCACGCTTGATCGATGGTCCTCGTTGACCCCACCAATCGCTATCGCAATCTTTATGCGATTGCCTCTGATAGCCTCCAATCGCCTCCATCGATTTGCAATTTGCCAATTGTATCTGGACCGTTGATCGGCCAGATCCAACGGCCCCTGTACGTTGCTCCTTTGACCGCCAATAAGCCTATTTTCCATTGTTTTCTGAAGGTTTTCTCATGTGATTGTTTTGATCTTTTAATCGATTTTGAACACTTAGAGAGTTCTTGGATCCATTTTGGATCAATGCATGTTGTAAAGAAGAAGGAACATGACAAGAATCAACAACATAAAACACAAGACATTGATAACAGATTTCATCCAAGAGGGACTACGTCTCCAGGCCCTAGTGTCAAGATGGTGTAGGTTGTTACATTAAGTGTTGGAAAGAGTGATGATGTACATTCATGTGTTTTCTATATCATACAAGCAATATGCCCTCACGCAAGAGTGGCTCCAAGATATGTTCTGCTGCAGGAACTTTCATTAAAAAAAAGGACTCCTATCAGCATGACATAATTTCGCGTATGTTAATAATGAGCATCCCACCAACATGGCATCAAAGGGATCTCAACTCAAACATACATTGTGACACATGGGTATCTCGTTAACATGGCAACAAAGGGATTTCAATAAAAACATGAAAATAAGTACATCTCACATCAAGAACAAAACAAGATCCCATCAAACATCAAACAGGTATCTATACAGCACAATGCATCTCAAGCAAAGAGACAAAGAAGTACATGATCACACTGCATATACCTCACATCAAGAAGTAATCTAAAGAAGAGGATGATAAAATGTTGGATCTAGCTGCACCATCAATCTCGTGGCGTCGAATCTCATGGAAATGACTGCTCACACATTGAATGTTGACACCTGCAATCCACTTTGAAAAGTGGCCGAAAATGGAATGATCAAATGGAAAATCTGATTGCACCATCATATTTGTGGCTTTGAATGGTGTAAAATCGACTGTCAAATTTATGAATTCTGAGAAAGTGAAAATATGGGGCTACAAGAATCTTTGAGATTCCCCTTAGATTCTTGAAAGATTCCCTCCTTCGGTTCATCTGAAGATCTGCTGCTCAGATCAAAATTATGCCTATGCCATCAGGTTCGTGTCACTAAGAGGTGTAGGATCGACATAAATTTTGTCCAATTTGGACACTGGCAAAATTTTGCCCCCCTGAAAATTTGGCTCAATCATGGTTTTGTCTGCTCTTTTCCAGGATCAGGGTTCCACCTGCAAAAATTAATTAAAAAGTGCATCTGCCTTGGACTCTGTACTGCGTTTTTCCTCCCTCTCCACTCACTGAGAAAATGAGGGTTTAGATAAACTTCATGGGCGGATAAATCAATAAAGCGCCCACGGCGCGTTGGTTAGGGCGGAGGTAATAAGGTGGATAGGTAGAGGGATCAAATCTCGCCTGCGCCATATATATACATAAAAAAGGAAATTTAATTACAAAACGGGCGAGGACTTTTTTGTGACTGTTGAAATTTGGAGAGCGGTTTGGGTTGTTGTAACCGTCATGTTATATGGCACTGTTTGTTGTATTAAATAGGCGGAGGTTGTTTGGTTTTGGCACGGTGCCGCATGGGGCCGACCCACGTGGATCGAGATGGTTCAGTCCTCACCGGCTCTGTATGTTATAACATATATGGCATGTTTGTTATATAGAGAATGGGGGCATGGGTCGGGTCCACCAGAGGTGGCCCGCCCACAACCCATATATAAATGGTTTGTTATATATGTGGTACGTGGAGTTGGGGCCGGTGGGGTTCATGGCTCGTCATCCACTTTTGAATTAAAAATTTGTTATATGTTGGTTGTTGGGGGGGTGGCGTGGTTGGTGGCCCGCCACCCCTATATATATATATATATATATATATATATATATATATATATATATATATATATATATATATATATATATATATATATATATATATATATTGTAACAATAAAGGTCATTTTTTTATTTTGTCTAATATAAGGGTTATTAGACAAATTAAAGAGGAAAAAATTTCACCTGCTATGGGGAGCTAGGTTTCGTGTCTCGGGGTCGGTCAAATTGTAGGACACTTAAACCTGGCCCACAGCCCAACTTTGACCAAACTTTGACTAGCTCTTTCTCCCTCATACGAGCTCGGATTTGAGCGTCATTAGTACCGTTGGAATCAGGGTGACAAGCACTTCGATTTGGTGCTAGTTCGGGAGAAATCTGACCACTTGGAATTTTGACCCTTTCTAAGTCCTCTTAGACTTCTGCCTGTGTCTGGAGCCCCCTGGATCTCAGCCTGACAACTATAAAAAGTAATAAATTTAAAAAAAACTTTTTAGAGGGGGCCCCAAAATTCATCGATAACCATTCATTAATTATTCACACATATTGAGGCATGAAATATTAGGGTGATTTAGTATTTAAGTGCGGGGTGGGGGCATACATTTAATTTTGACTTTTTATTATGTTTGTTATTTTTTAAAACTAAGTTTTAATATTTTAAATAAATAATTTTATAAATATATACGTTTTATCAAATTGAATTTTATTTAAAATAAAAACCTTTAAGAATAACTCGCAGACATTTATAAAAAAAATCATAAACTTCATGGTTTAGCAATGGAAAGGGTTAGATGAAATGATATTAAAATGAAGGAATTTATGAAGGTAAGGATAAAATTATTGGAAGGGGACAAATTCTTTTTAAATAATTTTGTAACTTACAAGGTGTCAAAGTAAGTTACAACATAGGCTCCAACTGGGGACTGCTTCCCCTTGTGGGACGCAAAGAACCTGGTAGACCAGCTGCCTTGAACTCATTGGGCACGGAGTCATGTCATAAGAAAATTAATCATCTGCACACTTAAAGCCGCAATCTATGGCCTGAAACCTGTTCTGCTCAAACTGAAACAATCGATGCTACAATCTACAACTCCAATCTAAAACATGTAACCAACAATTTGTACCACTCCTATGCTAAAATACCTCCATCAATGAAACAACTACATAGTAAGGACCAATATATTTGAGAAATCAACAGTATGCCAAATCCATTGGGCTAGTGGAGTTAATAGTCAACAATTGTCCTTCTTCCCATCTCCTGCAACTTATTGCACTCAACCAAACGAAACTTCATACGGAAAACTTGAAACACAAGCTGAAAAAATTGTTGATATACTACATTAATCAATAAACTGCAAACTCACTGATCTACTGCACACACTCCTACTTTATTGAACTGAAACTTTACAGTGTTAGGTAAATCTATTTTCCAATGTAACCAAGTGAGGAGTGGATTTACTGACAAACCACTTTTCCAGCAGCTGAAAACTTGAAACATATTTATAATATAAAACTCACACTCCACAGGCAACAGATACTTACATGTGAACTTGGAAAATTGCATCCTCTGTAAGCTTCTGAATTTTATGATCACAGTAGAGAAGAATATAAATACAATATTGAATGCTACCATTGCTATGAAAAAGAAAAACATGCAAATGCATGCTGGATATGCACTTATCATTTTGAACCAGCTGAATCTGGAAACCAGTGGAATCACCATATGACAAAGTGGAGTTGCTAGGTCAAAGCAATCCAACCAATATCAATTGTCTAGTCTTTGTTCACTAGCAAAGAGTAGATCTAATTGTGATCGTGGTCCACGGAAAAATTTATTCATCACTTTGTTCCTCGATAATGGCGCCAAATGTTGTACTTGTTTCTCGTAGGTATTTCTTGGCTGCAAAAACTATGTCGAGAAACCAACTCGACCAGTCTTTAGGTTCAAATTGGCCCTTGAACCAGAGGGGGCTCCCTCAATTGTTACGAGGCTTTGTTTAACATTGTTCATTGTCACTGGACAACAACCTATGAAGCACAATGACCAGATTTATGATTTATTTTGGGTGGTTGCTAATGATTGTCCAATCTCTATTTATGAATAAATCCCTCTCTTGCAGAGTCCTTGGTCAAAGTGCCAGCATCCAATTTGACATAATAACATGATTTTTAAAGGATTTGACAGAAGAATATAAGGGAATTCATGATAATTAAGCAGTCATACTGAATACTTAATCAACCAGATAGAATGGATATGTGTAGAAGATTTCTACAGCTAAACAAAACACATTTTAGTGATGACAGAAGACAATAGTTAACAAATGTAGAGGAATTAACCAAGACAAACAGTCTAGTTAATTAATCTATTTAAGTGGTTATAACTTTGTAGGAGATTTCAAAGAGATTGACACACGATATATTATTACCCAAATCTCTTATGTTACTTTGAACATGTGCAGAAATAAGGTACGAAAACACTAGAAAAACATACAAGAAACACAATTTATGTCAAGAACTAGAGCTAGAATACTTCAATTAGGATTTCTGTAATAAAATCTTTACAAAGTGACAGGGTTTTGGCATCAAAATCCAACCCTTTTACATTACAAATGAAACAATATATATAATAAATCTCTCCTAAACTGTTACAATATTTCTGGAATAAAATCCTGAACAATAACTAAAAATAAAATAATATCTCTAATTTATCTGCTAGAAACTTTGAACTGTTTGCAAGTCTTCTGCCTTGAACTCTTAAGTTGCTTAAACAGTTTGCTGGAAAACTGCACTTTGATCCCAGTTTGTTGATCTTTTGTTGCTACGTTTCTTTTGAATGCTAATATCTCTGCTTCTAAATATGAATAAGAATGATCATTGATCTTCCTCCTTCTTCAAATGCTAAAATTATGTCTATAGTCTAGTTCATTGGTTTGTTTTGCTAGGTGCCCTTTGAATTTCCAATGCTTGAATTAACCAATGATTTTATGTCTTTTTAAAAATGCTTCACCATTGTCGTAAAATATTTTGGAAGAAAATATTTTGATAAATGTTTTTTCAAATATTTTGTAAATGAATTTCATATTTCTCTATTTTCATGAATTTCATAAATGAAATTCTTAAAATATCTCCTCAAATAATTGTGTTTTGTAAATCCATCCATTGTTTGAAATCCATGTCTTATTTTGAAATCTATGTCTTGTTTTCCATGAACTTATGTATTTATGAATAAATAAAATTCATAAACATATTTCATAAGACCATCAACCGATTCCCTTCCCATGGTTTTGAAAAACATGTGTTGTTTTTCCTGGATTAATATATTGATGAATAAATGGATTCATAAACGTATTTATAAAAACCATTGACTAATTTCCTCCCCATGGATTTTTTTTAAAAACCATGTCTTGTTTTGCCATGGTTGGTAAAGTGTTTATTTTTTACTTTCCTCTTTTACTCCTGTAAAATATTTGGATAAGTATTTATCCAAATCTCATTTTCCGTGCATTTCTCCTCTTTATACCATAGCAAAAAATATGTCTTTATTCTTTGTTTTTACTAGCCTCCTTTTTCTTTCACGTGTAACCTCATCAACCAATTCCCTTCCCATGGTTTTGAAAAACATGTGTTGTTTTTCCTGGATTAATATATTGATGAATAAATGGATTCATAAACGTATTTATAAAAACCATTGACTAATTTCCTCCCCATGGATTTTTTTAAAAAACCATGTCTTGTTTTGCTATGGTTGGTAAAGTGTTTATTTTTTACTTTCCCCTTTTTACTCCTGTAAAATATTTGGATAAGTATTTATCCAAATCTCATTTTCCGTGCATTTCTCCTCTTTATACCATAGCAAAAAATATGTCTTTATTCTTTGTTTTTACTAGCCTCCTTTTTCTTTCATGTGTAACCTCATTTCATATATCACTTGTAAATTTAAAAAAAAAAACTTTTCAAAGGGGGGTAGGTTAAAAGTCGAATAGGCACCCCTACGCCCCCCAAATTGAATTTTATTTAAAATAAAAACCTTTAAAAATAACTCGGAGACATTTATAAATACTTCATAAAGTTCTTGGTTTAGCAATGGAAAGGGTTAGATGAAATGATATTTAAAGGAAGGAATTTATTAAGGTAAGGATAAAATTGGAGGAAGGTGACATTCTTTTTAAATAATTTGTAACTTACAGGGTGTCAAAGTAAGTTACAATACCCATCTCTATAAAGTACCCTTAGAGTTCAGGTCTAGATACCCTACATCTCGAACTAGGAATTAAGGGGCTATGCATGTTAGAAATGTGGGTATGTAGTTAAGCTTGACGATGGTAACAATGAGAGGGGAGGCAATCAACCCTCCTACTACACGTGTCATCGATTCTCTAAGATGTATGAGTTTGAGAATTGAAACATCTTGTTTTTCTATATATTGAGAAATTTGTAGGTTAGAAGCATAGTGATTTGGATTTCTTGGAAAGGTTACTCTTGGAGGAGAGTGCAAATGGATTCAATAGCTCATAAAGGTGTCACTTTTATTCATGAATCTTTTAGCCAAATGGCGCATCCTTAATGATTTTGCATTCTTCATGAATTAGCCCACTTTTAGGAAGGTGTCAAGTAGTGTGACAGAAAGATAAAGGAGGCACAAGGGGAAATTTAGTTTTTGTCAATTAAAAAGTATCAAATAGAAGAGGATTGGAATGAGATATGGACAACAAAGAACATGGAAAAAGATAAGGATATGGTGGAAATTAGGATCTTCATGCATTCAATTCAACAAAAACATTATGAGCTAGAGTAATCCCTTCAATCATTGGGCTCCAAAGTTGACAAAATTATGGAATATCTAAATTTTCTTGTAGATAATGATGGATTTGGGTATTAGAAGGTGGAAAAAGGCACAACAATGAGAATACAAAAAGAAACCAATATCCCTCCTTGAAAAAAACTAAAGTGGAAGTTGGCAATAAAGAGTTGATCTCCATTGAGAAGAAACCAATAAAAGCTACCCTTCAAGGTTTGAATTTTTAAATTCTCATTTAAAGGTAGCATGGATCTTGTCATTTTTCTATACTTTTGCAATAGTTTGTTAGGAAATATCCATGCCAATTTAGAAATGGTAAGCATAATATAGGATGGGACTCAAGGAAAAATGGAAATTGGCTGTCATTTTTGCAGTGGCTTCAACCAAAGTTTCCTAAGTTTTATATTACATCGTTGCATGTTATGTTTCAATGATTTTTTTAATACAAGTGTAACCATTTCTATTTAAAATAGAAAGTGATTTAACTTTATTCCATTAATTAAAACATGATATAATGTTTTCTAGTGACTACATTGGTTGATATGGTTAATGCCATTATGATTATTAACATTTAAAATAATCATGTATTGTGTAACACCCCTATTTGGCCCATGGATTGTAAATAAAATGTACATGTGAAACTTATGCTAGTGAGTCGGAACATTTTAACTAGGTTGGTGGGCTGGGATATTCTTTTTGGGTTGGTGTGCTCATGTGCACGTGTATGCTTATGTTTTGGGGCCAGTATGTCTATCTATATTTCTTTTATATATTTTGATACTAGAAAGCTTGGTATTGTGATATGTTATCTTATGCATGTTAATAAACACATTACAATGACAGACTGGGCAGATGAAAAGAGTATGGGGACTAAAAATCCATGGGAATATAAAAAGAGTCTCATGTGATTTAATACTCATTAAAAAGAGAACATGCATATAACCAAAATACATTAAGTGACTTTATAGAGTTCCAAGTTTCAGAAAAAGATCATGCACATAAAAGAAAAGAGGATGGTACTATGAGACAGTTTGTTAGAGTGGATACCCATGACGGCAACAAGAACTCCTATATCCCCAGTCTTAAGAACATCCCTTTCTAGTTAAGTTGGACACCTTAGAGGTAGTGGCATGGCCCAAGGGACTGCAGGTGCAAAATAGGGTGTGCATCACTTGGGTGTGTGTTGATGGGGGATGTAAGCCTAGACATTGGAGGCTGCTAGGTTTGATATGAGGGCTTGGGGGGTACCCGGAGACCTGGGAATGGTATTATAAACTCCTAGTCCACGAGAATTTGACAATATCTTTTTTTGGCTGAACAAGATTCCCTCGAGGGGGTGACACAATCATAGGGACTACAAGTACATCGAAGGCTCTACATTGCTTGAGTGCAAGTTGATGGGGGATGCGAGCTTGTAGGTTGGAGGTTGTTGGGGTTTGGTAGCTTGGTCGATTGATGGCATTAGACATGTACCAAGAATTTGGAAAGTTGTTGCCCCATGGAGTCGAAGCCCCAACTCTGGGTTGACCCGCTATTGAGAGGAAATGAACAATGTGCTCTATGGCTAGGAGGAACGTCAAGCTCTGCAGCCAGTTGGTAGAAACAAACAGATAAGTGTTATATCTTCTATGTTTATTTATTCTTTGGCTAAAATAATTCATATACTTTTGTAAATGTATATGAATCATAATTTAAGAATGATATACGTGCTCAAATACATTTGTGCATAAGTATTGCATTTAGCATGCATCTAGACATACATTTCACCACACCATAATTTCTCAGAAAAAGGGAACTTTACAAAATATAGTTTACTAGTGATAAGAGACACATAATTAGGCCTTAGTTGGTGGCTAGAATTAAGGTGAATGGGAAAAATATTATAAAAACCTAGATTTTGGAGTCCACATGTCTACAGGTGTTCCCTAGAGTCAGTTGGAATGCACCAATAAATGGCTTGAATATGTCAGTAGTGGGCTAGGGACGTTATAGATGGTATCAGAACCATGATTGCAACATCGAGTTTGTGTGCACCAAGCACATAATACATAGGTGAAAATGTTTGTTTATTCTAAATTGGGGAAACTAAAGTTTTCTTATGAAGTGCTTGACAAAATGTTAGTATGAGGATGTCTACCAAGTATTTGTCAAAATTTCCCAAGTGGTATTAGGGAAATTTCTTAGAAATTTGAGGAAATTGATTCCCAAGTGTTTAAAATTTATAATTTTAACCTTTTTCTAAATGACTTCAGGCTTGGAATTGGGTGAATTTAGGAAATGTAGAGCATCCATGGAAGGAACTAAGTGAGACCCCAATATTCAGAGTCAATTAGGGTTGAATTCATGCCCAAATTGTTGAGGGAAAAATTAATTGGAGTTAACTTGGTGAATTTGGAAGAAATTCAGCATGGGAAATTGTAATTCATCAAATTCATGGAGTTACAAAGATGGCCATGGAGAAATTGGGGAAAATTTTGGAAAATCCCCAAATTAATAAGAATTTCATATCAAAGTTTGCTCAAAATCAATTGTGAGGTCAAGTAATGGCAGCAATTAGGAAATTGTGGATTCAAAATAAAACCAAGAAAGCATAATAAAATACTTCATGGCAACCACACTACAAAATTTTGAAAATAAGCTTTTTTGGAAATTTTATCTAATTTTGGTAAAGGGTTCAAAAGCACCAGACGAAGCGGCATATAGTTGTCGATCCATAATAGTGTTAGATCTGCTATGTATTTAAATTGCAAGGCCCCTTTGTGGTTGATGTTTAGCGGGTGGGGGGGGCATGGTTGGGATTAGCGCCAACCTACCCGTCTCTAATCAATGATCAAGATCAATTGTGAGGACCCCTTCCCCAAATTTGAAACCACTGCTTGGGGGGGGCTCCATGCTACCAGTGGTTTTGTCAAGGTCGTTTCATATGATAGTGTAGACGCACAACAAGGCACGCAACTTGGTGGATAGGTAAGTAGCCAAGTAGGCATGGGTGAATGGGGGACACTGACATGGAAGCTTATGTGGACAACTGATGTGCATTCCATGTTAGCATGATTTTTTTATGAAATCATTAGTGACATCATCAAGGAAAAGAATTGAAGGGGATTTTTTAAATTTGTGCCGAAAAAGAAACAACGGACCTTAGTAAAGGAAAAGTGGGAAGGTTACACGCATGTCAGGTAATTAGTAAAGTTATGCAAGCTAGTTTGAGCCCAAGGGGAACTAAAATCCCCAAATATGTACAGGAAATTATTTTTCCAATGAAAGAAGGGGTGCACATAGGGGGTTTGTATGTCTGAATACAGTTACAAAATACAGTTACAAGTGAATTTTACAAGTCCAGGGGAGAAAATCAACGAAAATTTTAGCAAATTTATCTGAATTTTTGCTATTTTTCAGGTCATCCACTTGCAGGGCATTTTTTAGTGTCCAAATGATGTTTTCAAGTAGGGAAAATCTATGACATGCTATAATCGCGAAACATAGTTAATATGAAGGAGTTGAAACAAGATGAAGGAAAAATAAGGCATACAATAACTTCAAAGGTTGTAACTCGACAACTAAAGCTCATATTAGGGTTCCGAAGTAGTCAATGGAAAGGTGAGGGGCCTTAGAATCCATCCATGGAGTTATATTTGAAAATTTGAATGCATTATTGTTTAAGAAATTGGAAATAGTGTATTGTGACAAAAAATGGTAAATTAGGGTAAATAGGCCAAAAGTTTCAGAGGTCATAATTCTAGATCAGGACTTGGATTTGGGAAAATAGATAGCTAATAGTAAGTTATAGAGAAGAAGAAAAATGCCTACCAACCCAAATTTTTGAATCAAGGTAGTAAATTTCCTAAAAAATTCAAAAGAAGGTTAGGTGGCTTATAAGGCATGACTAGAATGAGGACCAAGAGAATGGGGGATGCTCAGGGATCCTACAGTCATGAAGAAGAGATCAGAGCCATGAAAACTAACATGGGTGATGATGAAACATAGTCAAATGAACATGGGATGGATAGGCCAAAGGATAGAGACCTAGAGTAAAGTTTGAGGAGCCTAAAAAAGGAGGTGTTCATATACGAAGATGAGAATGAGAGACTGATAAGAGAACAACAACAAATCAATACTTAGATTTTATAGAGCCTAAATAAATTATAGATGAGAATGGACCAGGGATCTAATTCTCTGCAAGCAGGTGAACACAACTCTCAAGTTAGGGGGGAAGATGTTGGGGGTTCAAGGAAATCTAGGAATGCAGTGGGGCAGCATCATCATGCATCAAGGAGGTCAACTAAGAGAGTGTATATTTCCTCAAAATAAGGAAGTAGTCCAAGCATAACACTAGTAAGACAACCAAGAAGAAGATCTGAATTGGATATTCTGCAAAGGGATTTTAGGAAAATCAAGCCTCCCACATTTAATGGTAAGCACAAGAATGTTGGAAATAGTGTTGTCATTGATGTCAAAGGGTAAGTCAAAATAAGAATATTGTTGAGTATGATAGTTTGGTGACTTGAAAGTTTGCATTAACTGATGACAAAAAGACTCGAAGTTCATTGAGTTTTTATTGAATATATGATGCTTAAATGAATCCATAAATGGTATAGTTGGATATTCCTCTTCAATACCTTTCCAACGATATATCACACTTGGCCAAACTCTTCCTAGATGAGAAGATATGTTAGTTTGAAAGATCACATTAGAGGAAAGGGTGAAAAGGGGTCAAACCCTAAATTCGTTAAAGGTTTCGTAAGTTTTGAAGTGAATCTATGTTTCCTTGGGAAACCAATGGTGGTTAGTGTATAAATTGCGTGATTTTAATAGGTTAGAGTTCGTGAAACTTGGGAAGATCCAGCGGTCATAGATGATCATTAGTTTGACATGCAGTAGATCATATGCATATGTGCACGATTTTTAACAGAGTTCAAAACACCCCTCACCATGTGGACATGTCATGTAGTAATTTAGGTGGACCAACAACACAGTGACACATGGTAGCATACGAGACTGGATCTCGATAATGACATGGACATGTTGAGATGGCAGAATGACATAGTGACATTGGCATGCTTATTTGGTAGATCTGGTTGGCCAATAGGGTGGAATTTGGACGACACTTGGGTAGTGACATGTGGCCATGGTGAGATCATGTTGACATCAACATCAATATGACTATTGACCCCTGGGTCTAAGTCATATGGTATGGTCACATGGGGATTTAAGCGCCAAAATTAAATCTGTGTTTTCTTGAATTTTCAAATTAGTGTTAGCCCATGGAGGCACACACACTCACACACATTTGTGTGTGTGTGTGTATGTGGTGCAAAATGGAGTGTATGATCTTTGATACATCTACAGGAAGTAGAGAAGCCCAAAGGTAGCTTTAGTTGGTGGAAACAGAAAGGTTGCTTGAAAGCTCTATTTGGAATACTTATTTGAAGGTTCGAAGGTTCTATGGCATTATGTGATCTTTGTGTTGCATGTTGTGTTGTGTTATATTCTTTCCACGAATACCCCACGTGTAGGGGGGGTCACAGGGGGGATGGTAGCCCCCCCTATATTCTATGCGGGGTGTTTGTAGGGGGTCATGGGGGGGTGGTAGCACCCCCTGTACATTATGCGGGGTGCTACTGGGGGTCACAAGGGGTATGCAGGGGGGGGCGGTAGCCCCCCTGCACAGGGTTTGGGGAAGCACCCCGGGGAAATTGTTTGGACCCTATATTAGGTGGGCGGACCTACCTATGGTTTTGTGCATGGATTTTTCACATGGTTTTAGGCATGATGGTTTTCTGCCCATGGTATTTTGTAGATCTGGTCAAGAGAACTACGGTTATGTTTTAATCTAGGGTTAATGGATTAGGGTTTATGGATGCTTCGGCATGTATATATATGTATTATAACATTGAAAGGAATATAATGAAAAATCAATCTAGTAGTCCTGATTTTGGGATCCGGGGGAAAATATCTGTGTATATATGTTTTATGTTTTCTGCTCTCGCCATTGTTTATTTTCTGTTTTTTAGAATTCGTATGCAGGTAATTTATGTACAGGATTGAAAGCTACATTTGGTATCAGAGTTGTTTTGGCTTCAAGGGGACGCCTTTGCTGCTGAGGGGTTTTTTGCTCGAGCCTATGGTAGACCGTGTTCCATGGGAGATTTGCGGGATCAATTCTTGTGGTGAAAGAAGATGGCAAGCAGTGGAAAGATAGAGATCGAGAAATTTAATGGTCTGAGTTTTTGGTTGTGGAAACTCAAGATGGAGGATCTGCTAGTGAATAAATTTCAGTGGATCGCAGTAGATCCAGGTACTAAACCAATAGCAATGTTAGTTGAAGACTAGGTGAAGTTGGATCGGAAGGCAAAAAGCACAATATGAGTGTGTGTCTCAAATTCAGTATTGTTGAATGTATCAAGGGAAGCTTTGGTGAAGGCTTTGTGGGACAAGTTAGGGACTTTGTACCAATCTAAGTCTTTGGTGAATAAATTGTTCCTACTGAAAAGGTTGTATAACCTGAGGATGAAACATGGAGACTCGGTGACAGAGCATCTGAATGCATTTAATATTGTGGTAATCCAGTTATTATCTATTGATATTAAAATTTCATGTGAAGATAAGTGCATCAATTTGTTGTGTTTTCTACTAGATTCGTGGGATAGTCTGGTTATTTCAATATGTAGCAATGCAACTGCCTTGCAGTTCAATGAAATAGTCTCATCCTTGTTGTCGGAGGATATGAGACGAAAAAATATGGAGGGCTAGAATGGTGATGCCTTGTTTGTACAAGGACGGTCCCAGAACATAAACAAAAATAAGTCCTCGAGTGGGAAATCTAAATCTCCAGGAAAACCTGTAAAGGTGTGCTAGAAATGGAAAAAGGAAGGGCACTTCCAAAGGGACTGTAAATCTAAATCTCCTGAGAAAATAAATGGATCTTATGATGTTCCTTCTGTAAAGGTGAAAACCACCACAGGTGAAGGTGGGGATGTGTACTTGGCTTCTTCTTCAAGTACACATGTAGATCATGAGGCATGGTTGATTGAATCAGGTGCATCCTTTCACTTCACTCCCCATAGAGAGTGGTTCTGTAAGTATGAGAAATATGATGGTGGTGATGTCTTCTTAGGGGATGACAGAAAGGCTAGAATCGTTGGTCACAGAAAAGTCAAGTTGAAGTTGTAAGGTGGAAGGATTAGAACACTTTTGGGTGTTCTGCATATTCTTACATTGGCCAGAAATCTGATTTCTATAAGCAAGCTGGATGATGCAGGTGTAAAAACAGTGTTCCATAAAGATACCTACGAGATGGTTCGGGGAGCACTATTATTGATGTGGGGAGTTCGGATTAGAACTCTATACAAGCTTCAAGGTAGCATTGTTATTGATGGGTGCAACAGTTCTGCGGTTCCTGAAAGTGGAGCAGAAAATCTAGTGGTCTCTGGAGGAAAGACCATGCTATGGCATCAAATGCTTGGATATATTGGAGAAAATGGACTTCAAATACTTCACAGTAATGGTATGGTAGAAGGTATGTATAAAAGCTCTTTAGATTTTGATTTCTGTGAAAATTGTGTATATGGGAAGCAAAATCGGGTGAGTTTCCCCTCTGGTGGGAAGAGGGCGAAACATATATTAAAGCTTGTGCATAGTGATGTGTTTGGGCCTCTGTCGGTTCCATCATTGGGAAAGTTTGTGTGCTATGTATCATTTATAGATGACTTCTCAAGGAATACATGGATATATTTCCTCAGGAAGAAATTTGAAGTCTTTGACAGGTTTAAAGAATCTAAGGTTGTGGTGGAAAACCAGACAGAGAAGAAGATAAAGGTGTTGAGGATAGATAATGGTGGAGAGTTTTGCAAGAAGGAATTTGAAGAGTTATGTAAGAAGTTTGGTATAGCACGGCAAAAGACTACTCCATACACACCTTAGCAAAATGGAGTTATAAAAAGAATGAAAAAGATGTTGATGGAAAGGGCAAGAAGCATGCTCAGTGGTGTCGGGTTAGGATAGGAATTTTGGGTAGAGGCGATGGAGATTGCATGTTACCTGGTCAACAGATCACTTTCATCAGCATTGGAGGATAAGACTCCACAAGTGGTATGGACTGGTAATAAACCTTCTCTTTCACATCTAAGGTTATTTGGATGTGATGCATATGTACATGTTCCAAAGAAGAAAAGAACAAAGTTGGATAGTAAATCTGAAAAGTGCATCTTTATTGGGTCTAATAATGGTTTAAAATATTATAACATTTGGAACCCAAAAACAAGGAAGGTTGTGTACAACTGAGATGTGTTTAGAGAGGTGAAAGATGTTATTAAACATGAAGTCCTACCAAAGGAACCTGAGAAGATAGAGTTTTAACTAAAGGAGGAAGAATCAGACTCTACAGCAGAAGAGAAATCAAAAGATGAAGAGCCACAAACTTCGGCTATGAGAAGATCAGTTCGAGAAAGAACGTAGCCACAAAGGTATAGTCCATCTGCTTTTTGTTCAAATTTTGCTATTTATTACTAATGATTATCCCAACACTGTGAGAGAAGCAATAGATTCAGAGGATGGAAAACTCAAAAAAGAGGACATGGTTGATGAAATGGCATCTTTGCACTAAAATGTGGCTTGGGATATGGTGGAGTTTCCGGCTAGGAGGAAACCCATTGGAAGCAAATGGGTGTTTAAGAAGAAGATGAATGCAGAAGGAAAGGTGGAGAAATACAAAGCTCGGTTGGTAGAAAAGCGTTATTTCTAGGTGCCAAGAATTGATTTTGGTGATATTTTTCTCATGTTGCCAAGGTAGCTTCTATTAGATTGCTTTTATATGTTGATGTTTCTTTTGATTTTGAGGTAGAACAAATGGATGTGAAGACATCATTTATTCACGGGGATCTAGAAGAAGAGATCTACATGAAGCAACCTGAAGGCTTTGCGGTGAAGGGTAAGAAAGAATTGGTATGCAAGTTAAAAAAGTCTTTGTATGCGTTAAAAAAGTCACCAAGGATGTGGTATCAAAAATTTTATAAATTTAGACTAGGACTTGGCTTCACCAGAAGCAAAGAAGATCACTGTGTGTATTTAAAATTATATGGTGACCGTTTTATTTATCTAGTCTTGTACGTGGATGATATGTTGTTGGTTGGAAATGACAAAGAAATTATCCAGGATTTGAAGACCCAATTATCCTCCAAATTCGACATGAAAGATATTGGTGCTACAAAATATATTTTGGGCATGGAAATTAAACGAGATCGGGAAAAGAGGAAGATCTGGTTAAACCAGAGGAAGTATTTCAAGACAATACTGCAGAGGTTCAATATGCAGGATAGTAAACCAATGAAGGTTCCTATTTCTGTAGGTGTAAAGTTATCTATTGAACAGTGTCCCAAGGCACAAGAAGAGGAAGAGGACATGTCTCGTGTTCCATATGCAAGTGTAGTCGGTAGCCTGATGTATGCAATGGTTTGTATTATACCAAACATTGCACATGCAGTGGGATTATTGAGTAGGTTTATGTCAAATCCAGGGAAGGAGCATTGAAGTGGGTTTTCAAGTATTTGTGTGGCACTAGTGATTATGGTTTGTGCTACCAAGGAAGACTAGGATTGGACAAAGTTTTGGACATCCGTGGATTTGTTGATGCAAACTGGGCTGGAGATCTGGATCAGAGAAGATCTACAAGTGGGTATGTGTTTAACCTATTTTGTGGTGCAGTCAGTTGGATGAGTAAGAGACAGTCTGTAGTGGCACTTTCAACAAGAGAGGTAGAATACATTGCAGACACTCATGCAAGCAAGGAAGCAGTTTGGTTGCAGAGATTGTGTTAAAGTATGGGGTTAGTACAGAGAGATATAAGGATAGACTGTGACAGCCAAAGTGCAATTTTCCTGGCAAAGAACCCTTCTTGTCATTCAAAGACAAAGCACATTGATATTCAGTATTACTTTGTGAGGGATATGGTTGAGGATAAAAAGGTGTTGCTAGAAAAGGTAGACACTTTCAAGAATACTACAGATGCATTGACAAGGTATGTCAGCACTGAGAGGTTCTCTTGGTGTAGAGAAACAATGGGCTTTGCAGGGTTGGATCAATGATTGAGCCCTCCTATGGCCCCCTATGGAAAGAAAAAAACAAGTGGGAGAATGTTGGCTTTCCACAACTACCCCATGTGTGGGGGGATCATAGGGTGGATGGTAGTTCCCCCTTTACATTACGCTAGGCGTCACAAGCGGGGTGGTTTCCCCCCCCCCCTACGTCGAGGCGTCAACCCCCTGCACGGGGTTTGGGGTAGCGCCCCAGGAAAAAAAATGGACCATATATTAGGTTGTCGGACCTACCTATCATTTTGTGCATGGATTTCACACATAGTTTTGGGCATGATGGTTTTCTGTCCATGGTATTTTGTAGATCCAGTCAAGGGAACTACAGTTATTTTTTAATCCAAGGTTAATGGATTGGGGTTTATGGATGCTTTGGCATGTATATATATGTATTGTAACATTGGAAGGAATATAATGAAAAATCAATCTGGTAGTCCCGGTTTTGGGATCCATGGGAAAATCTCTATGTATATCTATTTTATGTTTTATGCTCTCACCATTGTTTATTTTCTGTTTTTTAGAATTTGTATGCAAGTAATTTATATACAAGGTTAAAACTTGCATTTCCCAAAGGAACTGTTGGCTCACATGGATCGATTTCACTATTGGTTCGTGAAGGCCAGAGGCATTATTGGTTCACATAGTTCAATTGCATGGTTGGTTCATGAAGTATGAAGTCACTTAGGCCTGGAAGGGCCTATTGGAATATTCGTTCCATGGCTTGATTGAAGGCTGAAGGTACTGAGGCATTGTTTCGAATATCCATTACATTCCCCCCATTTTATCCATTACAGTGTTGGTTCATGAAGTCCAAAGGAAATGAGACCTATAAGGTGTTATTAGTATATTTGTTTTGTGGCTCGATTGAAGGTTGAAGGCACTAAGGCTTGGAAGGCGTTAGTGGCATATTTGTTTCATGGCATGATTGAAGGCCAAAGGCATTTAAGGTATCATTTGGCATATCCATTATACTATTGGTTTATGAAGATCAAAAGCACATTCGTTACGTTGGCTCGAAGGCACTATCGTTATATTAGTTACGTCGAAGGCTCAATGGCACAATAGTTATATTGGTTACATAGAAGGCCCAAAGGCACGATCATTATATTGATTATGTTGGAAGCCTGAAGGAACAGTCATTACATTAGAGGCTCGAAGGAATATTCATTACGTTGGCCTGAAGGAATTGTCATTATATTGGTTAATTTGTTTACATCGAAGGCCCGAAGGTACACTTTTTATATTGTTTACGTTGGTTATGTCGAAGACCCAAAGGTATGGTTGTTATATTGGTTATGTTGAAGGCCCAAAGGCATTATTGAAATATTGGTTGTGAGGTTGAGTTTGTCCCAAGGCAATCCTAATTAAGTCTGAAGGCTTATTCTTTTTAACATTATCGGCATGGCATAGTTGATAAAACAACATTGAGTTTGTTGATTGTCATGACAGATCATATTGGCAGATTGGTGGTTTAATTCTATTAGCACTACAAAGGTCACAAGGTCAAACCCTGTTGGATTGACCAAAATTTGTTTCTTTTTGGGGTCAAAGGTGTGTCGGATTGTGAAATTTGTAGAATGTGCCCTGAAAAGTGCATTTTGTCACATGATTAATTTTTATTATTCTTTGGAGTGTTTTTAATGTCCAAATTTAATTGTGGAAAAAGGGAAATGGATAGAGTGATTTTATAATCTAACAAGATTATCATAATGAGAATTAAATAAATTATTGTTGTTCTATATTTGTGAACAAAAAATGATGGTACTCATATGAACAAATTTATGACAAAATATTTTTGTTGATGCTTATGGATCCAGTTTGAAATATTGTGAAAAGTGGTCCACTATAGATTGAAGAAGGAGGTGAGTGCCTCCATAGAGGTTGGAGCCTACTTCAAGTCGATGCTTGCATACTTTTCGAGGTTGGTGCCTCAATTAGGTTGCAACCTATAACAAGTCAATGCTTGCTCATTTGGGGGGTTGGTGCCTCCAACAAGTTGGTGACTGCAAACTCATTTTGGGGGCCATTTCCTCCAACAAGTTGGTGCCTACAATCTCATTTTGGAGGTTTGTACCTCCAACAGGTTGGTGCCTACAAATTTATTTTTGGGGTTGGTGCCTATAAGGAAACCTTTTGGTGGGAATATTGCAAGGGCGGGATGGCTAGGGCTCTGAAGCTCCGCAGCATTGTGAGGGCTAGCGACATTCTAGAGCTTGGTTAGGGTCTGCAGAATCTCATTCTTGCGAACAACGCTGCACGTGAAGGGGAAAGAAAAAAACCTTTCGAGGAAGGTGAAGGACGAGGCATCATTTCAAGGCAGTGAGGCTGATGGTAGGCGACAACTACACACTCAATAGAACTCTACTATGACCATTTTCGGCAAATCCGTTGATATGGAAAAGGAACTCGTTGACTACTCCACATACTCAATGGATAATGCGTTGATCTAGACTAAGGATCCACCTCAACATCTCTCTTTGCATTCACTGGCGATCTCTCGGGTACCAGCTAACCAAGGCGAACCCTATATTATTGATATGGAAGATGGTGTGACCTCTCTCAATGCCCTAGGAATATCCCAACATACTTCTGCAATCTATGTAGGTATCGACCTCATTTTATCAGATTATCAACCCTAGTCGGCACTTACAATCCTGTCTCCATCAGAGCTACAAATATGGGAGCTTGAGCAGCTCTCCAAGTTGCCATCTGGACCAGGTGAGACATCTATGGCAATAGTAGGGTTTCCTAGATCCGAAGCGAGAACCATACGTTTTGAGCGGTTGGGGCTTAATATTTCAGGGGATGCAAATCCTGAAACTTGGATCCCTCGATCGTCGCATACTATAAAAACCTCGGGTTACTTTGAAAGCATCCCCCAACAGATCTCAGATCATTAAGAAGTTAGGGTTGCTGACTCTAATGAAACTCACCCATAAGAGATAGGGATAACATGAGAAGAACAATCCAAAAAATTGGGGGGGTGGGGAATCTAAGTGCACAAAGGTCAGGGAACGTGGACGATTACTAGTTTTTCGCAAAGGCATTAGTATGGCAGAGGTTGCAGAAACAGAGAGTTCGGTGTTGTTTGGGATGATCAAAGGACATAACTACTCCATGGCAAGACTCAAGAGATGGTGATGGAAATATGGGGCCATACCGTTAACCAATTATTGGCGGTCCTCATTATGACAAGAGGGTGGTTTTCCCTCATCTTCGCTCACCCTGACCAGGCGAATTAGGTCCTCTCCAAATTCTTGCATATTGAGATGACTTCAGTTCTTATAAATCTTTGGATGCCTCTTTTTGACCCAGACAAAGAAAAATTAGGGGCCGGTCCTATATGGATCAGAATTCTAGGCTTACCACACCAATTTTGGTCTGAGAATGTGTTTAGATACATTGGGGACGATCTGGGAGTCTACTTAGACCATGAAAAGTCTTTCATTGAAACGGGGAATGTAGTTATAACTAGAATTATGGTTCACTTGGACACTAGAGAAGGTCCTGTGGAGAATATTCGTCTCCAGTACCATGGTCACATCAGATGGCAAATTTTGGACTATGAAGGGGTCCCTTGTCACTGCATAAGGTGCCATGAAGTTGGACATCTCTATAAGGATTTCTCGTTGATCAATTTTGTGAACAAGGAGTCATCAAAAAGGCAAGAATCGACTGGAATACAAATGCAAGTTGATGAAGAAGCGGCTACTCAAACAAAAGCGACCACCAATCCACTGAGGCGACAGAAGGACACTGGAAATACCCCACAACATCTGGCAACTTGGCCACCTTCAGCAAGGGTTACTCGATCACACTCTTTTGGATCTGGTCCGCTTTTGGGTATTGTACTCTCTTCTTCTCCCCCTATTACATCTCATTAATTTATTTCAGAATGTGCCAATATATCATTATCTTTATCCAGTTCTATTTTGTCTACATGAAATTTGAACCTGATCCCCTATCTTGTGGCCATGACTCCCCCTTTTCACTCTACCCCTAACTCAACTACCCTGGAAGGGGTCTCCATGATGCATCCTCTTGTAGGCGCGGATTCATTAGACAATAGCTCTAGCCATAGGTACAATCTCAGAGCCCATGCTCAACAAAGCATTTCCCACCCTATGGCATTGGTGAACACTCTCCCCTGAAATCTATGAGAACATCCAAAGGAAGGAACTCCAACATATCAAAAGCTATCCATCAGGCTAGAATTAAGGTGGCATCTGGGAAACAAATCTCCATTGACCGGGTTCTTAGAGCAAAAGGATAAATTGACATGGTTACCTCATGAAGTGTCTATCTTTCAATTGTAGGGGTCTGGCCAACCCTAATAAAAAATTGGCCCTCGGGCAGCTATTTGAAGTGGAGAGGTTAGATGTTATGTATCTTTAAGAGACCCTGGGATATGGAGAAAATATCAGCAATTTGTTGAACTCTATCCTACCAGGTTGGACCTCTCATTCCCTAGATATGAGAGGGTGGTCTGGTGGCTGTGCTATTTGATTCAACAACAGATCTATGAAGCTCAAAAATTTCTGGGGCAGGGAAGGAGTCCTAGGAGCAGATGTCATATTTGTAGATCTAGGAATCCCTCTTCATTTGATCAATATATACAGGCCTTTCCATAACTGCGAAGAATTTTGGGATGACCTAATGTCAACTTCCATTATGAATAATGATAATATTATTATTGGTGGAGACCTGAATTTCTCCCTGGGTCATGCAGAATCTTGGGGAAATCATGCTCAGACTGACCCTCTCACAGAATACTTTGAGAATCTATTGGATCATCACAACTTCTTCAATATTGACATGTCCAAAATACAACCTTCTTGGCATAATCGGAGGATTGGGGAAGATTCACTAGCTACAAGACTGGATCTCTTTGTCATAAAGGCACAGCTGGTGGATCGCTTGGAAAAAATTAGACAATGGGTAGGTTCTGTAGGTATATCAAACCACTCCCCCATATTTTTAGAAATTCATAACTCCTCATGTAAGCCAAAATCCCCATTTAAATTCAACTCTGCCTCGCTTAAGGAGGATGACTTCCACAAAATTGTTAAAGAGTCATGGATACACTATTGTCAGGAAAGCAACTCCCCACCTGCCATTGCCATTGAAAATAATTTGTCTCGCCTTAAAAACAGAACGATGGAGTGGGCCAAGGAAAAGAAGAAAAGGGATGAAGCCACATTGTTGAATATTGAAGCTGAACTCGTTGTGTTGATGAACTCGTTGTATCACATTTTCTTCCTGTAGCATTCTCATCAATGGGGATGCTTCTAATTTCTTTCATGCTGAGAGGGGTCTAAGACAAGGTTGCCCATTATCTCCCCTACTCTTTCTTCTGATCATGGAAGGATTAAGTAGGCTCATTCCACTGCTATATCGTCTGGGGATTTACATGGGTTTAAAATCACTGATGTTATTTATCTTACGCATATATTATTTGATGACGATGTCCTCATATTCCTAGATGGATCCATTAGAGATTCCACAAATTTCATGCAAATACTATCCCTTTTCTGTAAAGCTTCTGGAATGACTCTGAATCACAGCAAGTCTACCATTATGACAGTAAAATGATCTCTCAATGAACGAAGATATGCTCTGCATCATTTTCAATATAAACATATGGACCTTGAGGAGGGAATCAAGTATCTGTGTTATAGACTAAATCCAAATAATTATCGTATTGTGGATTGGACTTGGATGATAGAAAAAATTGAGTGTCGTATCAACATATGGCAGTAGTGATGGCTATCACGAGCAGGTAGATTAGTGCTCATTAAATCATTGTTAGAAGCCATACCAGTATACTAGATGGAACTAGCTTGGATCCCTAAAGGTATCACCTGCAAAATACAACAAATATGTCGCAGATTCTTATGGAGAGGAAATCATGATGGCAGGACTTTCGCTTGGGTCAAATGGGAGCATATAGAAAAACCCAAAAAATGGGGCGGTTGGGGATTTAAGGATCTAAACTGTTTTGCAAAATCACTTGAAGAAAAAATGGGCTGGAAAATACTCTCATCCACCAGTTTATGGAAAGACGTAGTATATCACAAATACATTTATCCCCAATCGATATTTGAATGGATTAGTAGCCCAATCAGGAACATACCTTGAGTCTCCACCATATGGAGAGAAATCACACACTCCATACTAGTTATCAAAAACTGTTTGGCTTGGCGAATCGGATCAGGTGAACAAGTATGTATTGGCAAAGATGCTTGGTTGAGTTGTGGGAATGCCCACCTCCTTCTGCTTGACCTCAGGAAGTTCCTCAAATCAGCTGGCATAAAATATCTATCCTAGATTACAGATGAAGGAAATACAACTTGGCTTTCATGGGCTTGGAAATCAGCACACAACCTCATGATCCCTGACAACTGGAGAAATGATTGGAACAGATATATTGGTGCTCTTGAAGAATCCCATGTCAGAATTACAGAACATGAGGATGAATTAATATGTGTTGTTTCTCCCCGTGGACAATACACCCCTAAGGAAGGATACTCTTTCATAGTATCTTAGTGTGAACATGAGGTAGTCGAGTGGTGGTGGTGACCCCTCTAGAAATTAGAGGCGCCTCCCAAATCAAGATTGTTCATGTGGTGCTTATTAACCAACAAAGCACCTACTGATGACAACCTACACAACAGATCTATCCATGGCCCTTCTCGTTGTTATCTCTGTAAGGAACAATCTGAATTCACAAACCAACTATTCTTGTTGTGTCTAGTGACCCAGCAGGTATGGCAACAGCTTTACAGATCCCTTGACATTACTAGCAGATGTTAGGGGGGATTTCCTATCTGCATGGAAATATTTGTGGCGCTTTGCATAGTCACAGAAAATTGGCAACCTCCCTCTCTTAGTCTGCTAGGGCATATGGCTAGCAAGGAATATAATTATTTTTCAAGATTCCCTCATCCTTTGGAACAGCATATGCACCAATATAAAGGCCCTTTTCCATCTCATCCCTAAAGAGGAACCCAAGAACCGGACCCGGAACATTGCACTTGAAGTCATAGACAAATCCTTCCCATGGGCATATTTTGACGGATCAAATTATGAAATTGGTTGTGGGGGAGGAGAAATATTATATCTCACTGACAATCATTATTACAAACTAAAGATGGGGTTTGGCCGTGGCACAAACAATTATGCAGAACTAAACAACCTCAAATTACTCCTCATTTTTGCACTTGAGAAGAATTGTAACTAGATTCAGATCTTTGGAGACTCAAAAATTGTCATCGATTGGTTCAACTCACTTACTCATTGTCACGTGCACACACTCAGAGGTTTATTGGAAGAAATTACAGCATTAAAGTCACAATTTGATTTTATTGTTTGCACCCACATTTACAGGGAAAGGAACCAGATTTCTGACAGTCTTTCCAAGGAAGCCGTGCAGCAGCCCAGCGGCCAATGGTTAATACTGGAACAAATGGAATAGGAAAGCTACCAGTATTACCACAGGCCTTTCATCGAGCATACATGGGAAGCAAAGCTGACTGATCAATCTCCATGATCCTCGACAAATCTTACTAGACACTTTTTGTTGTTATTTTTGCATCAGACAGTTACTTTACATTGCTCATACTACATGTATATACTTTTGTCATTTTTGCTAAATATTTATGAACTATGAACTGATATACTGGGATAGATGGCTTGGTCCATCTCTGCTACATGCATAATACTTTATGCAGCTGATACAACATGTAATTTTCAATATTAATATAATGGAAATTACGATTTTTTCCTTAGGGAAAATAGATATATATATATATATATATAGATAGGTGCCTACAAATCTATGTAATCAAAACTGAAGAAGATAAAAATAATTTGTGGTTTTCTCCTGCGAGGATTTCCACGTACTTCGAATGTTCTCTTGTGATGATGTATCATGTGATGATGTTCTTTAATGATGCATGATTATATTTCCAATTTTGATTGATTACTAAATTGTTTAAATTGATGAAAATTGGCCATTACACTGATTCACCCCCACCCCTATCAGTGTAATCCTTAGTCTTATAAAGAAAGGAGAAGAGGTTGAAGCATGGCTATAGAAGTAAGAAAGTACCTTCAACTACATGATCACTCATCCAATTTAGAAGCATGAATTTCCATATATCACTTGAACGGGAAGACAAATTTGTGGTGAGAACAACTCAAAGAAGTGAAACATTTGCACGAAAAGAAGATTTCACATAGGAAATTTAAAAAGTACTTCTAAAGGAAGTAATTATCTGAGTATTAGTATGAGGCAATGTGATTCCATCATGGTTGTGGTGGATAAGCTCACCAAGGCTTCCCACTTTGTTCCAATGAAGTGAACACACAAGGAAACCAATGTTGTTGAGATTTACATAAAGGAAACTTCCCAACTATATGGTGTGCCCAAGGCAATTATTTCAAACATGGATTCCAAATTTACATCCAAATTTTGGACAAGCTTATTCAAGGGATTTGGAACTGATTTAAATTTTAGCACAACGTACCATCCAAATTCAGATGGTCAAACATAAATAAACAACCAAGTCATTGAAGACATGTCAAGGATGTATGTGATGGACAAACCATCGAAATGAGAGAAATATTTACAGTTGGTGGTGTTTTCTTATAATAATGGGTACCGAGCATATATGAATATGAGCCCATTTGAAACCTTATATATCAGAAAATGAAACACACCTGTGAGTTGAGACAATCTATTTAATAAGCCCATTCTTGGTCTAGACTTGCTCAGGGGAATGGAAGACCAAGTAATAAAAATTAAATAGAATTTTAAGGTTATCAGTGATAAACAAAAAACATATGTTGATAAGAACAGGTTAAACATGGAATTTAAAATTGGTGATTGTGTCTTCTCGAAGGTGAAGGCAAGGAAAAGTTCCCTAAAATTGGCCATTTGAAATCCTGGAAAGGATTAGAATGGTTTCATATAGGATTGCATTGTCAACATTCATGCATATTCATAATGTCTTTCATATTTCATTGCTTTAAAAGTGTGTTCCTAATGATATCCATGTAATCAATTGGAATATGGTTTAAGTGTAGCTTGATGAAAACTTTCAGGTCTAACCAGTGTGAATTTTGGGCAAGAAGGTCAAGGTACTTTGGAATCGAGTCATTGCCTTGGTAAAGGTGTAGTGGACCCATTTCAATCCTGAAGATGCTACATGGGAACATGAGATGTAATGAGGGAAGGGTGCCCTCATATTTTTGGATAAGCTCTTATACACACACACACACAATGCATTGAGGATAGTGCATAAATAATAGGGAGGATAATGTAACACCCTACTTGACCCCTAGATTGTAAATAACATGTACATGCAAAACTTAGGATGGTGAGTTGAAATATATTAACTAGGTTGGTGAGCTGAGATCTTCTTTTGGGGCCAATGTGCTTGTGTGCATGTGAATTCTTATGTTTTGGGGAAAGTATGCATGTATATATGTCTTTTATATATTTTGAGGCTAGAAAGCATGGTATTGTAAATATGTTATATTATGCATGTTAATAAACACATAATGGGAATATACTGAGTCAAACAAAAAGAGTATTGGGGGTTAATACTCCATGGTAATATAAAAAGGGGATCATGTGATTTAATAATCATTAAAAAGATAACATGCATATAACCAAAGTCCATTAAGTGACTTTATAAAGTGCCAAGTGTCAGAAAAAAGTTCATGCACATAAAAGAAAAAAAGTATGGTAATGTGAGGCAGTCTGTTAGAGTGGATACCCAGGATGTCAACATGAACTCCTAGAGCTTTGGTGCTAAGAACATTGTTGTCTGGAAAAGTTGGGCATCTTGGAGGTGGTGGTGCAGCAAAAGATACTGCAGGTGCAAATAAGGGTGTGCATTACTTGGGTGCAGGCTAATGGGTGATGTGAGCTTAGATGTTGGAGGATGTTGGTGTTTCATATGAGGGTCTAGAGGGTACCTGGAGACCCCAGGAAGTGCAACAAGAACTGCTAGAGCCACAAGACTCTAAGAACATATTTGTTTGGTTGAGTAAGATTCCTTGGAGGTCGTGGCATGACCCTAGAGATTGCAAGTGTAGTGAAGGGTGTGCACTGCTTGGGTGCAGGTCGATGGGGGATGTGAGCCTGTAGGTTGGAGGTTGTTAGGGTTTGGTATTGCGGTCAGTTGATGGTACTAGTGATTGTACCAGGAATTGGGGGTTGTCGCCCCATGGAGTGGAAGCCCAAGCTCAGGAGTGACCTATTGTTGAGAGGATTTTAGGTTTTAACCCCGTACAGAAATTACCTGCATACGAATTCTAAAATACATAAAATAATGCGAGAGCATCACACACAAAACACATATACACAGAGATTTTCCCCTAGATCCCAAAACTGGGACTACCAGCTTGATTTTTCATTATGTTCCTTTCAATCTTACAATACATATTTATACATGCCAAAGCATCTAATAACATGGACCGAAAGCGATCTCGTCCAAAACCATGGACCGAAAATCATCATGTCCGAAACCATGTGCGAAAAATCATGCACAAAACCATAGGTAGGTCTGCCCAACCTAATATAGGATCCAAAAACAAAAAAATTCGGGGCACTGCCCTGGACCCCATAGAGTGGGGTTACCTGCACCCCTCAAACCCCCTATGACTCCCCCCCGCTAGATAATCGACGCAACGAAGGGGGAGCTCTTCCCCCCTTCTAACCCCCTGGCTAACTACGTGGGCTAGTCGTGGAAAGAATATAACACAACCCAACAAGGATATGAATAGTGTAGTCTACGGCTGAGAGGAACGTTGAAGGTCTATAAACATTTAGCAGAAAACAAAAAGATAAGTGTTATATATTCTATATGCATTTATTCTTCCTTGACAATAATTCATATACTTTTTTGAATGTATATGAATCATAATTTAAGAATGATATTCATGCTAAAATGAATTTGTGCATAAGTATAGCATTTAGCATGCATCTAGACATGCATTTCACTATGCCATAATTTCCTTAAAAAAGGGAATTTTCTGAAATACAAGTAATTGGTGGTAAAAGACATAGAATTAGGCCTCGGTTGGTGGCTAGAATTAAAGTGAATGGGAAAATTGTTAGAAAAACCCAGATTGCAGAGTGCCACGGGTCTACAAGTATACCCTAGATTCAAGTGGAATGCACCAACAGATGATTAGAATAAGCTAATAGTGAGTTGTGGATGTTGCATATTTAATATATATATACATGTAATAAATCATCATTAATAATTAATTAATCAATAAATATTATTATTATGACAAAAAACATAACAATAAAAATGTTGACTTAAAGATAACATAAGCCACAAGACATGATGACATAGGATAGGGGATTACAAGTTTCCAACTTGAGACACAAAAACTTATTGAACAAGAAACATGGGACATGGTTTATATATATATATATATATATATATATATAGAGAGAGAGAGAGAGAGAGAGAGAGAGAGAGAGAAATTACGCATAAAAAACACATTCAATCATATTTACATGATATAATCAATCATACAACTAGTTACTAATTAGTACTTACCAATATGATGATCAAATGACAAACAAACAAGAAATTAGAACCATAAATTGTAGTTTTCTCATTAAGTCATCAAAATCAAAATATATTACATAGATATTGAGTCACTACTAGTATAGGTGGGAATGACAATGGTAAATTCAAAATATGGTACATATTATAACCGTAAATGGAAGATTATCATATTTCATGCTTATCATAGTCGTCCTCTGTGTTAGAATCATTAAAATCAACATGTCCAAAGAACATTCCCTCCCCACTTTAACTTGGCCCCAATTATTTGATGTCTTGTGACATACTTCCACAATGGATTTTTTGCTCTTGAGCCTACTTTCTTGCTACAAAAATGTTTTTTAGCATTTGAAGTTGCACTTGTAGCTCCACTTCGAACAAATGGAACACTAGTAGAGTCAGATGAAATTGAAGGGGGGGTTCAACATCAATAGGGGCATTTTCCCATTTCCGTTGGCCTTTTCTAATCGTCCTTGTTGATTGAGCCATGATTTATTTGAAATAAGGAAGAAAACATATTGATGTATAAAATACTTGAAGTTTGGTGGAAGAATGCACCTGCCCAACACTTGCAAGCCCTTGAAAGCCGCAACAGAGCCCTCAATTTCAAACCAAGACACCTTAGAGCTCTAACCTTTTTTTGAATATAAAATTGAGAGTAGCTAATACCTTACAACTCCAACATACTAAATAAAATAAGAAAAAAAACATGACAAGTCTCCTTTTTAGAGCTCATGGGTCACTTTTTTAGAGGATATGTGTCCTAATCTCAAGACATGTTTAGGGCATGTGTCATACATGATATTGCCACATGTCCTATGGATATTACATGTGCCAAACTTGTTTCCAACACGTCCCGTCAAACCCATGTCTGACACATGGGACACGAAATAGGTAACCCCCTAGGGGCATGTCCTATAACTTACTAATAAGTATATATTAACAAAACTAATCACATTAGCAAAATCTTAAAATGAAATATAGTAAAATGTGTGATTTTTTATGTAATAAATCTATATATACTCTTATTATTCCTTGCAAGTGAGAACTCTAGCCATCATTTTATCGTTGACTTTGCATTAGTTATGATTTGACTCTGTGTGTGTGTGTGTGACTCTGCCCATCATTTCATCGTTGACTTTGCATTAGTTATGTGTGTGTGTGTGTGTGTGTGTGTGTGTGTGTGTCTGAAAATCATGGAAATTCCAGCAAGATTTTGATAAAATCCGACAAGGATTTTTGTAAATCCAGGTTATAGTTGTCAAACTTCGAGATTTTGGGTGTCCTATAGGTTTTTGATGGCGTTGAATCCATTTCCACCATCAAAAACATGATTCAAACATGCTACTGCGATATTTTTTGAAATATTTTTGGCCCGATTCCGACCACTTTTGACTGTTCGTGCAATTCCTCTGCCTTAATAGATGACACCTATATATATATATATATATATATATATATATATATATATATATATAGTGGCTAATGTAAAACATTAAGCGAATATTTTTATATTTTTGATATATTAAAAGTTTTTTTTGTATCGTTCTATTAGTCGAGATAATTTAAGTCATAAAAAAAAAAAGGAAAAATCCAAAAAAAAATATAAAGGTCCAAATTAAAAGGTAGGAAACTAAAATAGAAAAAATCACAATAAAAAACCTATAACCAATGGAAAATGTTTTTCAATTGTTTTTTTTTTCTGGATTTAAGACCTCTATGGTTTATTACTTTCGACTTAGTTACCAGAGAATCCACAGTAAGAACCATTTTCTGCCAACGTTTCAAATCCCAACCGAGATCCATCATCAGGACAACTTGAATGCTTGATAGAAAAAGAGCTTAATTGAGAGATTAAATAGTAATGAGAGTAAAATGAGATGAATGTCGGCTCTCAATTTTTGAATAATAATTTTTTATGAGATGTCAGATGTCTCTGATTAATTAATTATTATTATTATTATTATTTTAATTTTTTTTAATGGAAGAGTTAATTAATTTATTTAAATTAATATAAATTAATATTATGTTTGATCATTATCATAATTAAAAATTAATATTAATTTTAATTTTAATTAATTAATTATAATCTTTTAATAATTAGTTACTTTTAATTTAATATTATTATTATTATTATTATTATTATTATTATTATTATTAATATAATAATTAATAATAATTAGTATTATAATAACTAATAATAATTAGTATTAATGATATTATATTGATCATAATTAATGTTAAAAATATTAATCCTAGTATATTGTATTAATATTTAATATTTATTATAAAATATGTTAGTACAATTTTTATTAATATATATATATTTTTTTAAAGAATAGGTTACTATTTAGTTTAATAAAGAAATTATTATTAATTGTAAATATTATTGTTATTAATAATTATTATTTATTAATATAATAATTAATAATAATAATTAGTATTAATAATATTAATATTGATCATAATTAGTATTGATAATATTAATCCTAGAATATTGTATTAATATTTAATATTAATAATATTAATCCTAGAATATTGTATTTAATATTTAATATTTAATATTAATTATATATAAAATATGTTAGTACAATGTTATTTTTAAATAGAATTATTATCAATATATTTTGATATTTTGTAGAAGAATTATTAGTGTAATGGGTTAATATTAGAATCAGTTAAAATTATTTAAAATGTATAGATATTAATAATTATTATTATTATATTAAAATTGATATTTTAATAGTAAGAATCAATATAATTAATATTGATAATTAAAATAGTAAATTTTTCAATTTTATAAATAGTTTTAAAAATAGTTTAATTAATTAATGATAATGGTCATTATCATAATTAATATTGTAAATGTTTAATTGTGTACTAATTATTATTATTATTATTATTATTATACTTAAATTATTAAAGCGAGGTTACTAACTTCCTAAGATTAGAAAGAAAAAAAAGGTGGGGGGCGGGGGGGGGACGAGCGGAAGGGGCGGGAGGAAGAGGAAATTCCACCACAGAATGCTAAACTTGAAAAGTATTGGTGACCTTAATTTCTCTTATTAGGGGAAGCCAGCTTCCACTAATCTCCATACCATTGTCTCTCTTGAGATTATGCGGGTGTTTGATAATTTCAAGAGCTTCTCTGATCTTTCGCCTATGGTGTTGCTCTTCCCTAGCGATAATTGAGGCGCTTTCCAAGTAGACATGGTGCTTAGTTTTTGAGGAGTGTTCTGCCGGGGCGGAAGTACGAGACCTTTCATTCTTAATATCAGCTCCATGTTCCTTGAGTCTGGTCTGCAGGGAGCGACTTGTTTCACCAATGTAGCTTTTTCCACATGAGCAATCAATTTTATAGACCCCTTTAAGTTGATGTCTATCAATATTATCCTTGACAGATCTCATACCTTGCCTATTAATTCCAGGTGCTGAGAATTGCGTGCTTATGTTTTTCCTTCTTAGGATTTTCACAATCTTATCTGTAACTCCATGAATGTAAGGTAGAAAAACCCTACCACCCTCAGGTTGAGAGCCGGCATTCATCTCATTTTACTCTCCTCATTACTATTTAATCTCTCAATTAAGCTCTTCTTCAATCAAGCATTCAAGTTGTCCTAATGATGGATCCCGATTGGGATTTGAAACGTTGGCAGAAAATGGTTCTTACTGTGGATTCTCCGGTAACTAAGTCGAATGTTTTTTTTTCTACTTGAAATTCATGATCTTGTAAAGAGTATTTTTGAAATTAATGTATATAATATAAGTACAATATTATTTAATAATATTAGTAATAATAATGATCCAATATTGAGGTCATAACTAAGCTAGACAACAAATTTGTGTATGAGAAGCCCTTGTTTGTGGAACAAGGACCCACCTCTGCACAATGATGTTACTATGAAACTTTACGAGTTGCACAATATCAATATATAATACATATATGATGGTATGAATATATTCTGTTAAGATGATGTCAATACCTAATTTACAATTGATAACTACTTGTATGAACTTGTTCTTCAGAATTTTTAAATCTCCTTTTGCTTTTAGGATAAATTATTCAATCCTCCTTTACAGGTTTTACGACTACATAATGTTTTTCTTATTTTAGTTATCTTTTGAAAAGAACATTGCTTACTTGTGTACATGTTCATATTAAGTTTGACTAATTATTATGTGTTTTTTAACTTCTATGACAAAGGCTAATATGTCATGTGTCACTTGTTTAAATAAATAATATTTCTCATTATTATTAGAAATTGATTAATAGAAAAATAATCATACAACCCATCTTATAGTTTTATCTAATTTCAATTTAAATGATTCTCTCTCTCTCTCTCTCTCTCTCTCTCTCTCTCTCTCTCTCTCTCTATATATATATATATATATATATATATATATATATATTCAATGTGATGGTTGAGTTTGTTTTTTTCTAGATGTGAGCTAACCTCGGAAGTATATTACTTTCACGAAAAAATGACAATGTTGTAGCTATTGGATTTCCACTGGGGAAACTAGACCAGTAGCACAGGGATAATGCTTTTGTCAATATGACCAAATTGACATAGGTAGAAATATTATATAAATAAAGTTTGTAATTGTCATTGAACCTACAAATACTCCTATTACTAGTGCTAATAGGGAGGCTAGACAACCTACTATGACGTATAAAAACAAAATAAATAATCTAAACATTAGGTTGGGGGAGAATTTACCCATTGGATCGAAGGTTCATCCTCTTCTTCCTCGATGGCTAAGAATTCCAAATTTTCTACCTTTTAAGCGAGGGTATTCATCTTGCGGTCCAACTTTGTCATTTGTAGTTTCAGTGCATCTATACAAAGCAATATCTTCTATTGTGCTTCACTTATTTCAACTAAAACCTTGCCCAATATGGTCTTTATCTTCCAACATTGGTAAATTTTCTGCAAGTATGTTTCTACCTCGACCGATTTTTACCCAAATCTTGAATCCATTGCCCAATGTCTTCCTCCACTTCTATGTTTTAGAGGAAACACCTTTCCACTTGTGCTTAATTTTCAGCGATTTTAATTTCCTCTCTTACAAGTCTAAAAGTGTGATTCCAATAGTGTACAGCAAAGGTCTCTGCATTGGTTTGAGCTCTAGATCAAGGGGGGATCTCACAACCACGTCTTCCATGATATACATGCAAGGAGATAGGGCATGGCATGGTATGAAGTAGAGCGGGGGTTAGGTGGAAGGGAACACTAGGTACGGGGAGAGTAAACCATAGGGAATTCAAGCACAATAGTGACCATCAAGGAGAAGAAATGAGAAGGATGGTTGTGGGTATCCAATCCAAGCCATGTTTTAGTAATCCCAAAGGCAGGATGATGGAGCTTGAGCTATAGGAGGTTGAGATAGGGGAGAACAAAAGGGGAAGATTTCTAGCAATCCTAGCAGAAAACTAAATTAAACTAAGTGCATGAAATAGTTGGAGGTCTAATACATATAATGGAAACTTACTCATTATAGTAGAAAATATTGGTACTGTAGCTAGCGTGTGGTGCTTTTGAATTTTTCCTCCAACGATATGTGACCATCATCATCATAACAAGGAGAAGCCTATTTAGAAAATCACAATGATGGATGCATGCATAAGCTAACAATGTTGAATGTTGTTTTAGTCTAAGGTGATGGACTACAACTTGCTGCATGATATAAGCATCTCCATGGTTTGTATGAGCTCCCAAGTGGTCCAAACTCATCATGGCAGGAGGTAGTGGTGCAGCGAAAGGTCTCATTATTACATTGGTGAACCAAGATTGACACTCTTAGTGAGGATATAATGTGATGGTTTAGTTATAGTGGTTGAGTACTTGAATTTTATGAAAAGGTTTGGAAATTTGTAGTATATTTTATTTAATATTTTTATTAAGTAAAGTGTCGTAATTAATTATTATTATTATAAACACACACAAAAAAAACATTTTCATTAATAAAAATATACATGGTGGACATAGTAGTTGTATAAAAATGGGCAATTCCCTTAGCTAGTTTACATTCATGTTCATCTTTGGAATGCCCATTATATCAAAAAATTTAAGATGTTTTAAATCAAAACTCTTATTCCTAAATGTGTATACATGCCAAAAAATATACAAAATTTGATAACATTTGCAAATTAACATTCTAATTATTTAGAGGAGGAAAGATATCAGTAGGGCTTGTTCCCCACTTTTTAAAGGACATTGTTACATTTAGATCAAGAACATTGCTGACGACATTGCAAGAAAAAGAAGATTATGAGGACCTCTTGTTAGTAATAGTATGAATCTCTTTAATTGTTGATGTAAACTAGAGAGCTCGTCCTCATTCTTACGTATCAAAGTCTAATGCTCACCTAACAACTCCATGATAGTGGTCATACTGTTGGGTCTTGAAAATTTCATTCATTTCCATTACACATTCACTATTATGTCCATTATATCACCTCCATTTCACTACTATGTCACCACATTCATCCCACTTTCATTATCATTGGGCCACATTTATGTTTTTCCAAGCTTTATAAATTCTTAGCCTTTTTAAGTGAATTTGTGGTTAAAAATTAGAAAATAATGTGCATATGCTTATACCTAACAAATGGGTTGAGATTGTTGACATGTGTAAGTCAAAAGGAGGGTTCTAGAAGACCTTTATGTGGCACTATAAGGCCAAATTCGAATTTGAGTGGAAAGAATCATGGAATCATGAAGATATGTGTCACACCTCCTAATTGTATTGAAACTCTAAGAAGACATATGTCTTATTAATTCCTATTTTGATTAGGATTCTAGAGGTAGAGGGAGAGATTCATGGACTCTCATTAATGAGATGGCTTCTCATCTTTTTGTATAAATAGGAGATCTCTTTCCTTCATTTGTTAACTTGTTAGCTTGTTAGTCTTAGCTTAGCTTGGAGTTTATAGTTCTTCCTTGATGGCTTTGGAAAGCTTTGAAGAGCTTTGTTGTACTTTGTAATTTTGAAGAATTTGAATAAATCTTTGATGATCTCAACATGGAAGGAGATGTGAAGTAGATGTCATGGAGCATATTAGAATGTAAGGTAGAGTAGATTTTATTTTGTAATTTTGTTTTTATTTCATTTATGTATGTCATTTTATTGCATTCAAGTTTGATAGTTTAGATTTTCCATTCATGCAATTTTAATTCATGCAAGTGTGTTCAACGGGTGATTGTAGATTAGTTTTTCTTTACATGTTTTTGCATCAAATAGTGACATGAGATTTGCCTCTCTGTTGAACTTTTTCTTAAGCTTTTCAATTTCAGACTTCAGTTATGCTTTGATTTCAGTCTTATTTATTTTTTGTTGTTAGTTAGTTTAGATATCAAATTCTTCATGTCATTTGACGTTATCTCCAGAGCCATGGCTTAACCCCGAAATGCTACTTGGCGAGCTATCGGATTATAAGTGAAGTGATTTGATTTTACTTTCATCTCTGCAATTAGATATCAAGTTCTTCATGTTATTGACGTTATCTCTAGAGCCATGGCTTAACCCCAAAAAGCTACTTGGAGAGCTATCGGATTATAAGTGAAGTGACTTGATTTTACTTTCATTTGCAAGTAGGTAATTTAGATATCGGGTTCTTCATGTTATTGACATTATCTCCAGAGCCATGGCTTAACCCCGAAAAGCTACTTGGCGAGCTATCGGATTATAAGTGAAGTGACTTGATTTTACTTTCATTTGCAAGTAGGTAATTTACATATCAATTCTTCATGCTATTGACGTTATCTCCGGAGCCATGGCTTAACCCGGAAAAGCTACTTGGCGAGCTATCGGATTATAAGTGAAGTAAATTGATCTTGCTTTCATTAGTCTGCAATTTTTGGTTTGTTTGAGTGCAATAGTTTAGATTTTATTTCTGTAATTAGATGGGCAGCAGAGACAGTGATTTCATGATCAGTATTTCATCTTTTGTTTAATTTAAGTAGCTGCATATTTACATTCCTGTTCAAGTATTAATTTTATCAATAGCATGTTTTGAGATCTTTTGAAGTGCTAAGTTTTGGAAGTTACTATAAGGGACATAAACCTTGTCTTGAAATCTACATCCATACTTGACCTTTAAAAGTATTCTTAAGACCTTAGAATAGGATTTCCATTTGCATTAAACACTTTAGGAAACCAACAAGAACAAAACCCCAAAAACAACATAAACTATAAAACAACGAAGTAAGAAAAAGGTTAACTAAGCACATATGGTGCACCACACTTCATCAGTTTACGATACCCGGATTGATAATTTATGTAGAGCAATTTAAGACGTTAAATTGACTAGACATTTTGGCGTCGTTGCGAGCGAAGTGTAATTAGGAGACCTTATTTCTTACATCTAAAAAAAAAAATTAATAATTCTTGAGTATTCTCTCCTCCTGCACTTTGTGTGATCTAGAGGATCAGAAAAAGAATTGTTATGTAAAAAAAAAAGGGAGACAAAATAAACTTCATCATTTCAATTGATTCAATAATAATAATAATAATAATAAATAAACAAAAAATGAAACCCAACCGCTTTGATAGGTTCAATTGTCCAAGATTGACTGGTTATGGTTTGTAGTGGTCATCAAAATACTGTGTCCTGTTTTAATAAGATTCTGCAAATTAGCTGCGGAATGCAGCCTGATTCCGCAGCCAATTTCAAGGTTTAGCAGTTACAGGCGTCTAATGAAGAAACTGACCACATGGGCATCTCCGGAATTGTCCTGACATGGATCCTATCCTGGTCACCCAGCCCAAATTGATAAGAAATCAGCTTAAGACCTTAGTCAAAGTCCTATTTTCAATACATTTACCTTGAAGTCGTTCCTGCTTTCCAAAATGGACTTAAGCTCATCCTTCGTTTCCTAGGCTTCACTGGATAAGCTTGAGCATCTCCTAAATAGAGCATCTAGTTGGTTCTTTCAAAAAAAAATTGTTACAAATACAATGAATTCTCCCAGCCTTCGCGTTTTCTTTGAAAGACTTGACTAAAATACCCTCCTAATTGACAACTTTCCAGATTATGTTCAGATTCATTCAATACGTAGCAAACGTGTGAAAATATATTGTATTGTTGTCAGCTTTAGCGATCCAGATTTAAGCGCCACATCGCCTCTTCCTTTGTCAAAAATTATTGTCTTTGAACCATCAGAGACTTCAGAGTAACAGTGTCTTGCACAAAGAATATGCCAAGGACATTCTACTTGTATTCAGATCTGATTTTAAAATCCATTTCCTTGAGAATAGCTTGCGATGTCTGGTTGAATCATTATCATAATAAAAATGGGTCCAGGCTGAAGAAACCAAGGATCTATAGTTTTCTTTCAACAATTTTTGTTCTCGTAGGATGATCGACACTTTACTCGCTAAAATATGAGCGGCACAGGAATTGGCACAACCTGTCCAATCCATGGAGGCTATATCACCGAAATTCACCGGGTCGTATGCTGTGATTACATCTGAAAACAATTTTCCCCCCTCTGAAATCGATCTTATAGCCGAATGCAACAATTCATAAAAATGCAGAACAGTGAAAACGTTAATTCACAAAAACGCAGAACAGTAAAAACGTCAAACTTTAAATGCACGATTCGGCCAAATGAAAAAGAATTTGGAAAAAATAAAGCATGGGTTTTTTCGGCAGTAGGGTCAATTAAATAACCCAGAAATCGTTTTAAGAAATTCGTGGCGGTTTGAGAGAATTTCTCGATTCTCTGAAGCCTCTTTTTGCCTTCCGCGTGAAGAAAAACGAAATTTGAATTAATAAACTGGTTGTTTGATTTAATTTGATTGTCTAGGGAAGGGAATTCCAATTTGGAGACCTAGTATGCGCTGACAATTTAACATGATTACATGTCTCCCACCTTTTAAATTCCACCCGTCTGTAAACAGCAATCCTAATTGGATACGGCTCTTCACAGCCAACTGATAGATGTAACACCTGTTAACAACAATCCTAATTGGATACGGCTCTTCGCAGCCAACCGATAGACGTGGCATGGAGCTTCTTGGAATTCAATGCAAAGGCCATTCGAAAACCCACTCACATTCTGTTCATGTTTATTTCTCGTGAGTTAAACCCAAAGTTGCCTCTAATTAAATTGGTTGCCTGGAACTGCCAGAGAGGAAGAAGTATCAAAGTGGAATGAATTCAATGTGAGTAGTTGTGTTGTTTGTTTTTAGAATCATAGCTTGGATATTCTTGGGAGTTGTCTTAAAACATGAGTTATGGCTCAATATATGCATGACTGAACTAAAAACAGCTAAACTCTATCAAAGGAAATGTAAAAGACCATGGTTGTCTCATTCAGCAACTATGGAATTTTGGGAAATGGTTTCTTCAAAATTGTCAAATCCAAAACAAGTTCGAGTGTTGCAGTAGTTGGTCTGCAGAATAATCCTCTCTACATACAAAAAAAAATGGTTGGTTGTCTTTTAGCTATAGAATGCAACCTGATTCCGCAGCTAACTGGCAATTCCGCAGCCATTTTCATACTTCTATAGGTTATAGGTGTCAAGAGACGAAACAAACCACATGGGTAGCTCGGAAAATGTCAGTACATGGATGGTGTCTTATTCATTTGATCCAAGTCGATGAAAAATACCCCGGTCAAAGGGAAGTCAAGGTGTGTGTTATCACTAAGTCGTCACACTAAGTCGCCGCATGTCAAGAAAAAAATTAATAATTTTGAATCAATGAAATGAATAAGTTATTTGCTCACTTTTCTGAATGTATTGATTAATTTTGGACTAATGATGAAAGATGAATGCCTAAATTTTTATTCAAGATTTTTAGCTACAGAAATTGTGCACATTCCGCAGCTAAAGTCCAATTCCGCAGTTGTTCTCCAGCTAAAAAAACCTCATTGTTCAAATCAGCCTAACTTTCTCATACAAAATCCGATTTTGATGATTCAAGTACCATTGGAAAGATCTCAACAAAATCTACACAATGAGAAATTCATCATTAAATTTTGAAATGGCAAATAATGAAATAAATTGCTGAAAAGAAACAACATTCAACTTGGGGCACCAATTCCAAAGCAGGTATAAATTCTTTTGATTTTTCCTTTAAGAACTTGTTTCATTAATACAAATTCTTAGTTTTGTGTGTAAATATCATAACTAGAGAGATTGATCACCTCCCTCCTTTAATAATCTTACATTCCATTGCAGAAGAAGTATTAATTTTTTTTGCAGGTTCCAGGAGGAAGGACAAATGACTACAAGAGAATGGTGTCTCTCTGAGAGACCAATTTGTTTTATAAGAAGATGATCAACAACAAAGAAGAAATATGTTGATGCAAAATCAGATCCAAACACTTGAAAAACTTTCAGATACTATTGTCTCCATCACATCCATACCTCATAATAAACCATTCACCTAATTTCACTCCATATTTTCCATTTACATTCACATACACTTTCCATCTCTTTTTGTCCATTTATAACCCACAAATAAAAGCAAGAGGCTCATTCACATGCTTATTGCCCATTGTCATTTCTGCTCTCCATTTTCATCTTTCATTTTCTGTCATTTTCATTTTGCAAATAAGCCCTGCATTAATGCAAATTATTGAGTCCATAGTCCTTTGAGTCTAAGTTCTTTGTAAAGACACCTTGAGGCTTGCATGCCTTAATGGCAAGTTCTCATGCTGACAAACAATGGGAATACATTAATGTCCCTTGTTCATCAGATCTTCTAGGTGACTCAACATCGGCAAAACTATTCGTACCTAGCAAGATGTGTTTGGGCATCTTGACTCTCATTGTCATCAATGGTGAGAGTTCTCATGTTGACTAGTGGCACCCATTAATGGTCACTAAGTCAACAATTTCCTGCTATGTTCGACATCAGAACATCTTTTCACATAGTAGGAATTGTGCCAATGAGTTTTGAAGACATGAAAACTATTATTTTCAGCATTTTGGAGCAGATTTAGCAAGTTTTAGTAAAAGCAATAAAGAGTCATCTTAACTCTTTATCCATGACTCCTCTTGTTCAGCGACTTGAAGAAGAATATGATCGGAATTTTGCAGCCACCACACATACAACTCATCCATTCCAAAGGGTAAGTTAAGGTACGTCATTTTCTAACTTTTGACCATAGAATTCCATAAAAAGCTAGAATGATAATTGTTGGAAAAACATTTCTCTTTCTCATTTCATAAAATTGCCAATACCATCAGTTGTGGGGGGGATACATTCATCTTCATATTTTTCCATGTCCATATCATATTTAGAAGCCCACATACTTTCAACATATATTAACTATTACATTGTTATTATGAGCATACAATGGCTTTTGAAAAAGTGCTTAAAGGATAAATTGGATACAAACAAAATCATGGTTGTCACACAAGAACCAACAATCATGCAATCCAATAAAGATATACTTTGCAACAATAATCAAAATATCATTATGCAAAGTTCAAAGATCAAAATAGAATGCAACAAAAAAAAATGGTTGTAACACAAGAACCAACCATGTTGTAATTCAAGTAAAACACTTTGCAGAAATATGAAGTTATCAAATGATATCATGCATAGTTAAGCCAAAGCTCAAGGATCAAAAGAGTTAATGTAATATATATTGCATGAGCACATGCAATAACTTCAGCTGGGGGTATGTTGGGTCTTGAAAATGTCATTCATTTCCATTACACGTTCGCTATTATGTCCATTAGATCACCTCCATTTCACTACTATGTCACCACATTCATCCCACTTTCATTATCATTGGGCCACATTTCTGTTTTTCCAAGCTTTATTAATTCTTAGCTTTTTTAAGTGAATTTTTGGTTAAAAATTAGAAAATAATGTGCATATTCTTATACCTAACAAGTGGGTTGAGATTGTTGACATGTGTAGATCAAAAGGAGGCTTCTAGAAGACCTTTATGTGGCACTCTAAGGCCAAATTCGAATTTGAGTGGAAAGAATCATGGGATCATGAGGATATGTGTCACACCTCCTAATTGTATTGAAACTCTAAGAAGACATGTGTCTTATCAGTTCCTATTTTGATTAGGACTCTAGAGGTAGAGGGAGAGATTCATGGACTCTCATTAATGAGATGGCTTCTCATCTTTTTGTATAAATAGGAGATCTCTCTCCTTCATTTGTTAACTTGTTAGCTTGTTAGTCTTAGCTTAGCTTGGAGTTTATATTTCTTCTTTGATGGATTTGGAAAGCTTTGAAGAGCTTTGTTGTACTTTGTAATTTTGAAGAATTTGAATAAAGCTTTGATGTTCTCAACATGGAAGGAGATATGAAGTAGATGTCATGGAGCATATTAGAATGTAAGGTAAAGTAGATTTTATTTTGTAATTTTTCTTTTATTTCATTTATGTATGTCATTTTATTGCTTTCAAGTTTGATAGTTTAGATTTTCCATTCATGCAAGTGTGTTCAACCAGTTGATTGTAGATTAGTTTTTCTTTACATGTTTTTGCATCAAATAGTGACATGAGATTTGCTTCTCTGTTGAACTTTTTCTTAAGTTTTTCAATTTCAGTTATGCTTTGATTTCAGTCTTATTTATTTGTTGTTGTTAGTTAGATTAGATATCAAATTATTCATGTCATTTGACGTTATCTCTAGAGCCATGGCTTAACCCCAAAAAGCTACTTGGTGAGCTATCGGATTATGAGTGAAGTGATTTGATTTTACTTTCATCTCTGCAATTAGATATCAGGTTCTTCATGTTATTGACGTTATCTCCAAATCCATGGCTTAACCCCAAAAAACTACTTGGCGAGCTATCAGATTATAAGTGAAGTGGCTTGATTTTACTTTCATTTGCAAGTAGGTAATTTAGATATCGAGTTCTTCATGTTATTGACTTTATCTCCAGAGCCATGGCTTAACCCCGAAAAGCTACTTGGCGAGCTATCAGATTATAAGTGAAGTGACTTGATTTTACTTTCATTTGCAAGTAGGTAATTTACATATCAATTCTTCATGTTATTGACATTATCTCCAGAGCCATGGCTTAACCCGGAAAAGTTAGTTGGCGAGCTATCGGATTATAAGTGAAGTAAATTGATCTTGCTTTCGTTAGTCTGCAACTTTTTGTTTGTTTGAGTGCAATAGTTTAAATTTTATTTCTGTAATTAAATGGGCAGCAGAGACAGTGATTTCATGATCAGTTTTTCATCTTTTGTTTGATTTAAGTAGCTGCATATTTACATTCATGTTCAAGTATTAATTTTATCAATAGCATGTTTTGAGATCTTTTGAAGTGCTAAGTTTTGGAAGTTACTATAAGGAACATAAACCTTGTCTTAAATTCTACATCCATACTTGACCTTTAAAAGTATTCTTAAGACCTTAGAATAGGATTTCCATTTTCATTAAACACCTTAGGAAACCAACAAGAACAAAACCCCAAAAACAACATAAACTATAAAACAACGAAGTAAGAAAAAGGTTAACTAAGCACATATGGTGCACCACATTTCATCAGTTTACGATACCCGGATTGATAATTTATGTAGAGCAATTTAAGACGTTAAATTGACTAGACACATACTAGAGATCAATTGGTTATGGTGGAGTTCAAAAGGAAGGGCACTTCAAAAGGGACTATAAATCTAAAGATCCTGAAAAAGGAAAGGGATCTTTTGATGCTCCTTCTGCAGAGGTGAAAATCACCACAGATGAAGGTGGGGATGTGTACTTGGCTTCTTTTTCACGTACACATGTAGATCATGAGGCATGGTTGTTTGACTCAGGTGCATCCTTTCACTTCACTCCCCATAGAGAGTGGTTCTGCGAGTATGAGAAATATGATGCTGGTGATGTCTTCCTAGGGGATGACAGGAAGGCTAGAATCATTGGTCGCAGAAAATTCAATATGAATTTGTAAGGTGGAAGGATTAGAACACTTCCGGGTGTTCTGCATATTCCTACATTGGCCAGAAATCTGATTTTTGTAAGCAAGTTGGATGATACAAGTGTAAAAACAGTGTTCGAGAAAGATACCTACAAGATGGTTCGGGGAGCACTAGTATTGATGCGGGGAGTTCGGATTGGAACTCTATACAAGCTTCAAGGTAACATTGTTATTGATGGGTGCAACAGTTTTGTGGTTCCTCAAAGTGGAGTAGAAAATCTAGGGTCTTTGGTAAAAAGACCATGCTATAGCATCAAAGGCTTGGACATATTGGAGAAAAGGGCCTTTGAATACTTCATGGTAATGGTATGGTAGAAGGTATGTATAATAGCTCTTTGGATTTTGATTTCTATGAAAATTATGTATATGAGAAGCAGAATATGGTGAGTTTCCCCTTTGTTGGTAAGAGGGTGAAACATATATTAGAGCTTGTGCATAGTGATGTGTTTGGACCTGTGTTGTTTCCATCACTGGGAAAGTCTATGTACTATGTATCATTTATAGATGACTTCTCAAGGAATAAATGGATATATTTCCTCAGGAATAAATCCGAAGTCTTTGACAAATTGAAAGAATTTAAGGTTGTGGTGGGAAACCAGACAAAGAAGAAGATAAAGGTGTTGACGATAGATAACGGTGGAGAGTTTTGCAAGAAGGAATTTGAAGAGTTATGTAAGAAGTGTGGTATAGCACGGCAGAAGACTACTCCATACACACCTGAGAAAAATGAAGTTGAAAAAAGAATGAACAAGATGTTGATGGAAAGGGAAAGAAGCATGCTCAGTGGTGTCAGGTTAGGATAGGAATTATGGGTAGAGGCGGTGGAGACTGCATGTTACCTGGTCAATAAATCACCTTCATCAGCATTGGAGGATAAGGCTCCAGAAGAGGTATGGATTGGTAATAAACCTTGTTTTTCACATCTGAGGGTATTTGGATGTGATGCATATGTACATGTTCCAAAGAAGAAAAGAACAAAATTGGATAGTAAATCTGAAAAGTGTATCTTTATTGGGTCTAAAGATGGTTTAAAAGGTTATAAGCTTTGGAAACCATAAACAATGAAGGTTGTGTACAACCGAGATGTGTTTACAGAGGTGAAATATGTTATTAAACATGAAGTCCTGACAAAGGTACCTGAGGAGATAGAGTTTGAGCTAAATGAGGAAGAATCAGAATCTACAGCAAAAGAGGAATTAGAAGATGAAGAGCCACAAACTCCGACTATGAGAAGATCAGTTCGATAAAGAAGGAAGCCAGAAAGGTATAGTCCATCTGTTTTTTGTTCAAATTTTGCTATCTATAACTGATGATGATCCCAACACTGTGAGAGAAGTAGTAGATTCAGAGGATGGAAAACTCTAGAAAGAGGCCATGGTTGATGAAATGGCATCTTTGCATTAAAATGTGGCTTGGGATCTGGTGGAGTTGCTGGCTGGAAGGAAACCCATTGGAAGAAAATGGGTGTTTAAAAAGAAGATGAATGTAGAAGGAAAGGTGGAGAAATACAAAGCTCGGTTGGTAGCAAAAGGTTATTCCCAGGTGCCAAGAATTGATTTTGGTGATATTTTTTATCTTGTTTCCAAGGTAGCTTCTATTAGATTACTTTTATTTGTTGCTTCTACTTTTGATTTTGAGGTAGAACAGATGGATGTGAAGGCATCATTTCTTCACGGGGATCTGGAAGAAGAGATCTACATGAAGCAACCTGAAGGCTTTGCGGTGAAGGGTAAGAAAGAGTTGGTATGCAAGTTAAAAAAGTCTTTGTATGGGTTAAAATAGTCACCAAGGATGTGGTATCAAAAATTTGATACATTTATATGGGGACTTGGCTTCACCAGAAGCAAATCAGATCACTATGTGTATTTTAAATTACTTGCTGACTGTGTTATTTATCTGGTCTTATATGTGGATGATATGTTGCTGGTTGGAAATGAAAAAGAAATTATCCAAGATTTAAAGACCCAATTGTCCTCCAAATTCGACATGAAAGACATTGGTGTTGCAAACTATATTTTTGGCATGGAAATTAAACGAGATCAGGCAAAGAGGAAGAGCTAGTTAAACCAGAGGAAGTATGTCAAGACAATACTGCAGAGGTTTAATATGCAGGATAGTAAATCGATGAAGGTTCCTATTCCTGTAGGTCTAAAGTTATCTGTTGAATAGTGTCCCAAGACAGAAGAAGAGGAAGAGGACATGTCCTGTGTTCCATATGAAAGTGCAGTTGGTAGCCTGATGTATGCAATGGTTTGTGCTAGACCAAACATTGCACATGCAGTGGGAGTATTGAGCAGGTTTATGTCAAATCCTGGGAAGGAGCATTGGAAAGCAATGAAGCGGGTTTTCAGGTATTTGCGTGGCACTAGTGATTATGGTTCGTGCTACCAAGGAAGACCAGGATTAGACAAAGTTTTTGACATCCATGGCTTTGTTGATTAAGACTGGGTTGGAGATCTGGATCAGAGAAGATCTACAAGTGGGTATGTGTTTAACCTATTTTGAGGTGCAATCAGTTAGATGAGTAAGAGACAGTTTGTAGTGACACTTTCAACAACAGAGGCAGAATACATTGCAGCCACTCATGCAAGCAAGGAAGCAGTTTGGTTGCAAATATTGTGTTCAAGTATGGGGCTAGTACAGAGAGCTATAAAGATAGACTGTGATAGCCAAAGTGTAATTTTCCTATCAAAGAACCCTGCTTATCATTCAAAGACAAAGCACATTGATGTTGAGTATCACTTTGTGAGGGATATGGTTGAGGACAAAAAGGTGTTGCTAGAAAAGGTGGAAACTTTGAAGAATACTGCAGATGCATTGACAAAGAATGCGAGCACTAAGAGGTTCTCTTGGTGTAGAGAAACAATGGGCATTGTGGGGTTGGATCAATTACTAAGCCCTCCTATGATCCCCCGTGGAAAGAAAACAACAAGTGGGAGAATGTTGGGTTGTGTTATATTCTTTCCATGACTACCCCATCCGTGGGGGGATCACAAGGGGGGTGGTAGTTCCCCCTGTACATTGCGTTGGGCGTCACAAGGGGAGCAATTGCCCCCCCCCCCCCCCCTTGGTCTGGGCATCGCCCCCCTGCACGGGGTTTGGGGCAACGCCCCGGGAAAAAAAAAATTGGAACCTATATTAGGTGGGCAGACCTACCTATGGTTTTGTGCACGTATTTCGCACATGGTTTTGGGCATGATGGTTTTCTGTCCATGGTATTTTGTAGATACGGTCAAGAGAACTACATTTATGTTCTAATCCATGGTTAATGGATTGGGGTTTATGGATGCTTCAGCATGTATATATATATGTATTGTAACATTCAAAGGAATATAATGAAAAATCAATCTGGTAGTCCCAGTTTTGGGATCCAGGAGAAAATCTCTGTGTATATCTATTTTATGTTTTATGCTCTCGCCATTGTTTATTTTCTGGCTTTTTTTTATTCGTATGCAAGTAATTTATGTACAAGGTTAAAACCTACATTGCCCAAAGGAATTGTTGGCTCACATGGCTTGATTTCACTATTGGTTCGTGAAGGCCAAAGGCATTATTCAATTGCATTGTTGGTTCATGAAGTATGAAGTCACTTAGGCCTGGAAGGGGCTATTGGCATATTTGTTCCATGGCTTGATTGAAGGCTGAAGGTACTGAGGCATTGTTTCGAATATCCATTACAATGTTGGTTCATGAAGTCCAAAGGAAATGAGACCTGTAAGGTGTTATTAGTATATTTGTTTTGTGGCTTTATTGAAGGTCGAAGGCACTAAGGCTTGGAAGGCATTATTGGCATATTTTTTCCATGGCCCGATTGAAGGCCTAAGGCATTAAGGTAATATTTGGCATATCCATTACATTATTGGTTTATGACAATCAAAGGCACATTCGTTACGTTGGCTCGAAGGCACTATCGTTATATTAGTTACGTCAAAGGCTCAAAGGCACAATAGTTATATTGGTTACATAGAAGGCCCAAAGGCACGGTCATTATATTGATTATGTTGGAACCCTGAAGGAACAGTGATTAAATTAGAGGCCCGAAGGCATAGTCATTACATTGGCCCGAAGGAATTGTCATTATATTGGTTAATTTGTTTACGTCGAAGACTCGAAGGCACACTTGTTATATTGTTTACGTTGGTTATGTCGAAGGCCCAAAGGTATGGTTGTTATATTGGTTATGTTGAAGGTCCAATGGCATTGTTGGCATATTGGTTCATATGAGGCCCAAAGGCATTATTGGCATATTGGTTGTGAGGTCGAGTTTGTCCCAAGACAATCCTAATTAAGCCCGAAGGATTATTCTTTTTAACATTATCGGTATGGCATAGTTGATAAAACAACATTGAGTTTGTTGATTGTCATGACAAATCATATTGGCAGATTGGTGGTTAAAGGTGTGTTGGATTTTGAAATTTGTAGAATGTGCTCTGAAAAGTGAATTTTGTCACATGATTAATTTTTATTATGATTTGGAGTTTTTTTAATGTCCAAATTTAATTGTGGAAAAGGGGAAATGGATAGAGTGCTTTTATAATATAACAAGATTATCATAATGAGAATTGAAGAAATTGGTGTTGTTCTATATTGGTGAACAGAAAATGATGGTACTCATATGAACAAATTTATGACAAAATATTGTTGTTGATGCTTATGGATCTAGTTTGAAATATTGTGAAAAGTGGTCCACTATAGGTTGAAGAAGGAGGTGAGTGCCTCCAAAGAGGTTCATGCCTCAATGAGGTTGGAGCCTATTGCAATTCGATGCTTGCATACTTTCGAGGTTGGTGCCTCTATTAGGTTGCAACCTACAACAAGTCAGTGCTTGCTCATTTTGGGGGTTGGTGCCTCCAACAAGTTGGTGATTGCAAACTCATTTTGGGGGCCAGTGCCTCTAGCAAGTTGGTGCCTACAATCTCATTTTGGAGGTTTGTACCTCCAACAGGTTGGTGCCTACAAATTTATTTTTGGGGTTAGTGCCTACAAAGAAACCTTTTGGTGGGAAGATTGGAAGGGTGAGATGGCTAGGGCTTTGAAGCTCCACATCATTACGAGGGCTAGCAACAATCTAGATCTCAGTTAGGGTTTGCGGAATCTGATTCTTGCGGACAAAGGCTGCACGCAGCGGGGAAAGAAAAAAAACCTTTCGGGGAAGGTGAAGGATGAGGCATAATTTCAAGGTAGTGACACTAACAGTAGGTGATAGCTATGCACTCAACGGAACTCTACTACAACTGTTTTCGGCAACTCCGTTGATATGGAAGAGGAACTCGTTGACTACTCCACATACTCAATGGATAATGCATCAATCTAGACTGAGGATCCACCTCAACATCTCTCTTTGCATTCATCGGCGATCTCTTGGGTACCGGCTGACCAAGTCAAGCCCTATATTACTGATATGGAAGATGCCATGAGCTCTCTCAATACCCTAGTATTTTTCCAATCTAATTTTGCAGTTCGTGCAGGTATCAACCTCATTTTGTCAAACTATCAACCCCAATTGGCACTTATGATCCTGTCTCCATCAAAGCTACAAATATGGGAGCTTGAGAAACTCTCCAATTTTCCATCTAGACCAGGTGAGACATCTGCAGCGGCAGTAGGGTTTCCTAGATCTGAAACGGGAACCATACGTTTTGAGCTATTGGGGCTTAATATTTCAGGGGATGCAAATCCTGAAACTCGGATCCCTCAGCCATCACCTACTATAAAAACCTTAGGTTGCTTTGAAGGCATCCCCCAACAGATCTCGGATCATGAAGAAGTTAGGGTTTCTAACTCTGATGAAGCTCACCCAGAGGAGATAGGGAAAACATGAGAAGAACAATCCAAAAAATTGAAGGGAAAAAATCTAAGTGGACAAAGGTTAGGGAACATGGACGATTACTAGTTTTTCATGAAGGTATTAGTATGGTAGAGGTTGCAAAAACAAAGAGTTCGGTGTTAGTCGACAGGATCAGGGGACGTAACTACTCCATGGCAAGACTCAAGAGATGGGTGATGGAAATATGGGGCCATACCCTTGACCAATTACTGACGGTCCTCACTATGATAAGAGGGTGGTTTTCCCTCATCTTCACTCACCCTAACTAAGCAAATTGGGTCCTCTCCAAATTCTTGCATATTGAGATGACTTCAGTTCTTCTAAAGCTCTGGTCACCTCTTTTTGACCCAAACAAAGAAAAATTGGGGGCAGGTCCTATATGGGTCAAAATTCTAGGCTTACCACTCCAATTTTGGTCTAAGGATGTGTTCAGATGCATCGAGGACGATCTGGGGGTCTACTTAGACCATGAAAAGTCCTTCATTTAAAAGGGGAATGTAGTTATAGCTAGAATTCTGGTTCACTTGGACACCAGGGAAGGTCTCGTGGAGAGTCTTCATCTCCAATACCATGGTCACATCAGATGGCAGATTCTGGACTATGAAGGGGTCCCTTTCCACTGCAAAAGATGCCATGAAGTTGGACATCTCTATAAGGATTGCCCGTTGATCAATTTTGTGAACAAGGAGTCATCAAAAAGGCAAGAATTGACTGGAATGAAAATGCAAGTTGATGAAGAAATGTCTACTCAAAAAAAAGCGAACACCAATCTGCCGAGGCAACAGAAGGACACTGGAAAGACGACCCCACAACATCCAGCAGCTCATCCACCTCCAGCAAGGGTTACTCAATCACACTCTTCTGGATCTGGTCCGCTTTTGGGTACTGTACTCTCTTCTTCTCCCCCTATTACATCTCATTAATTTATTTCAGAATGTGCCAATATATCATTATCTTTATCAAGTTCTATTTTGTCTACATGCAATTTTAACCTGATCCCTTGTCTTATGGCCATGACTCCCCCTTGCAACTCTGCCCCTGACTCGACTACCCGGGAAGGGGTCTCCATACCACATCCTCTTGTAGGTGCGGATTCATCAAACAATATCTCTAGCCATAGGTAAAATCTTTGATCCCATGCTCACCTGAATCATTTCCCCCCCTATGGCATTGGTGAAATCTCTCCCCTAAAACCTCTGAGAACATCTAGAGGAAGAAACTCCATTATATCAAAAGCTATCTCATGAAGTGCCTATCTTGCAATTGTAGGGGTCTGACTAACCCTAATAAAAAGTTGGCCCTCAGGTAGCTATTTGAAGTGGAGAGGTTGGATGTTATATATCTTCAAGAGACCCTGGGAGATGGAGAAACTATCAACAATTTCCTGAAATCTATCCTACCAAGTTGGACCTTTCATTCCCTGGATGTGAGAGGGCAGTGTGGAGGTTGTGTTATTGGATTCAACAACAGATCTATGAAGCTCAAAAATTTCTGGGGGAGGGAAGGAGTCCTGGGAGCAGATGTCATATCTGTAGATCTAGGTATCCCTCTTCATTTGATCAATATATATGGGCCTTTCCATAACCGCGAAGCATTTTGGGATGACCTGATGTCAACTTCCATTATGAATAATGATAATATTATCATTGGTGGAGACCTAAATTTCTCCCTAGGTCATGCAGAATCTTGGGGAAATCACGCTCAAACTGACCCTCTCACGAAATACTTTGAGCATCTATTGGATCATCACAACTTCTTGAATATTGACATGTCCAGAATACAACCTACTTGGCATAATCGGAGGATTGGGGAAGATTCACTAGCCAGAAGACTGGATCGCTTTCTCATAAAGGCATAGCTGGTGGATCTCTTGGACAAAATTAGACAATGGATAGGTTCTGGGGGTATATTGGACCACTCCCCCATATTCTTATAAATTCTGAACTCCTCCTGTAAGCCAAAATCCCCATTTAAATTCAACTCTGCATGGCTTAAGGAGGATGACTTCCACAAAATTGTTAAGGAGTCATGGATACACTGTTGTCAGGAAAGCAACTCCCCACCTCCCATTGTCATTGCAAATAATTTGTCTCGCCTTAAACACAGAATGATAGAGTGGGCCAAGGAAAAGAAGAAAAGGGATGAAGCCACATTGTTGAAGATTGAAGCTGAACTCACTATGCTGATGGACTTGGGCAACTCTGGATTTTGATCCTTGGAACAAAAATATCACCTAACAAGGCTAGAAGCATAAAATATTATACTATTAAGACAAAAAGAGGAAGCATGGAGATTAAAAAGTAGAGCCATATGGCTCCAAGCAGGGGATGACAATACAATGTTTTTTCAACAATGTGCAAGGGGGAGGAAGATAACCAATACCATATGGACATTAAGAGATCAAGTTGGAAGGGAGGCCACTACTTTCAATCATCTAGCAGACATGGGTATCAAACACTTTAGTCATTTATTCAGAGCCCCTCGAGAATAAACCATATCATAGGTACTCCACATTGCCAGAATAATGCCTCGATTTGTGGATGATGATGACTTGGAGAACTTGAACAAACATGTCACTATGGGGGAAATAGAAGCAGTCCTGAAATGGTTCAAAAAATACAAAAGTCTAGGACCGGATGGTTGGCCCATTGAATTCTATCTTACCTTCTTTGAATTAATTGGCAAGGACCTTCTCCTAGAAATCGAAGACTGCAGACTATCTGGAAATATGTACAAGGGTTTCAATTCTACTTTTATTTCTCTCATTCCCAAATCGAACTACCCCTTGACTTTTAATGACTATCGACCTATCTCCTTATGCAATTGTATCCACAAAATCATCACCAATCGTATCAAACCTATCTTATCCCATCATATCTCCAAAGAACAATTTTCTTTCCTTAACACAGACAGATACATGAATTCATAGGCACTGCACAAGAAGGCCTACACTCCATCAAAATCAAGAGCCTCAAAAGCATCATTCTCCAAATTGACCTATCCAAATATTTTTATTGTGCCAGCTGGACATACCTCCACCTTATCCTAACCCACATTGGTTTTCCTCACTCATTCATTAATTGGATCATGTGTTGTATCACATTTTCTTCCTGTAGCATTTTCATCAATGGGGTTGCTTCCAATTTCTTTCATGCTGAGAGGGGTCTCAGACAAGGTTTCCCATTATCTCCCCTACTCTTCCTTTTGATCATGGAAGGATTAAGTAGGCTCATTTCCACTGCTAGATCGTCCAGGGATTTACATGGGGTTAAAATGACTGATGTTATTTATCTTACGCATATATTATTTGTTGACGATGTCCTCATATTCCTTGATGGATCCATTAGAGATTCCACAAATTTCATGCAAATACTATCCCTTTTCTACAAAGCTACCGGAATGACTCTGAATCACAGCAAGTCTACCATTATGATAGTAAACTTCTCTCTCAATGAACGAAGATATGCTCTACATCAATTTCAATATAGACATCTGGACCTTGAGGAGGGAATCAAGTATCTGGGTTACAGACTAAAGCCAAACAATTATCGTATTGCGGATTGGACTTGGCTGATAGCAAAAAATGAGTGTCGTATCAACATATGGCAACAGCGATGGCTATCACGAGCAGGCAGATTAGTGCTCATTAAATCAGTGTTAGAAGCCATACCAGTATATTGGATGGCACTGGCTTGGATCCCTAAAGGTATCACCTACAGAATACAACAAATATGTTATAGATTCTTATGGAGAGGAAATCATGATGGCAAGACTTTCGCTTGGGTCAAATGGGAGCGTATAGAAAAACCTAAAAAATGGGGCGGTTGGGGATTAAAGGATCTAAACTGTTTTGCAAAAGCACTTGCAGAAAAAATGGGCTGGTAGATACTCTCATCCACCAGTTTATGGAAAGAGGTGGTATATCACAAATACATTTATCCCCAATCGATACTTGAATGGATTCGTAGCTCGATCAGGAACAGACCTGGAGTCTCCACCATATGGAGATAAATCACACACTCCATACCAGTTATCAAAAAAGGTTTGGCTTGGCGAATCGGATCAGGTGAACAAGTATGTATTGGCAAAGATGCTTGGTCGGGTTGTGGGAATGCCCACCTCCTTCCACTTGACCTCAGGCAGTTCCTCGAATCAGCTAGCATAAAATATCTATCCCAAATTGCAGATGAAGGAAATACAACTTGGCTTTCATAGGCTTGGAAATCGGCACACGACCTCATGATCCTTGACAACTGGAGAAATGATTGGAACATATATATTGGTGCTCTTGAAGAATCTCGTGTTAGAATTACAGAACGTGTGGATGAATTAATATGGGTTGTTTCTCCCCAAGGAAGAATACTTTTTCATAGTATCTTAGCGTGAACCTGCGGTAGTTGAGTAGTGGTGGTGACCGCTCTGGAAATTAGAGGCGCCTCCTAAATCAAGATTATTCATGTGGTTATTATTAACCAACAAAGCACCTACTAATGACAACCTACACAACAGATCTATCCATGGCCCTTCTCATTGTTGTATTTGTAAGGAACAATCTGAATTCACAGACCAACTATTCTTGTCCTTTCTATTGACCCAACAGTTATGTCAACAACTTTACCTTTCCCTTGAAATTACTAGCAGATAGAAGGGGGGATTTCCTATCTGCACGGCAATCTTGGTGGCGCTACACACGGTCACAGAAAATCCACAACCTCCCTCTCTTAGTCTGTTGGGGCATATGGCTAGCGTAGAATTAATTATTTTTAAATATTCCATCATCCTTTAGAACAACATATGCACCAATATAAAGGCCCTTTTCCATCTGATCCCTGAAGAGGAACCCAAGAACTGGACCCGGAACATTGTACCTGAAGTCATAGACAAATCCTTCCCATGGGCATACTTTGACGGATCTGCTCAAGAAATTGGTTGTGGGGGAGGAGCAATATTATATCTCATTGACAATCATTATTACAAACTAAAGATGGGGTTTGGTTGTGGCACATATAATCATGCATAACTAAGCAACCTCAAATTACTCCTCATTTTTGCAATTGAGAAGAATTGTAACCGAATTCAAATCTTTGGAGACCCAAAAATTGTCATTGATTAGTTCAACTCACTTATTGTCACGTGCACACACTCAGAGGTTTATTGGAAGAAATTACAGCATTAAAGTCACAATTTTGATTTTATTGTTTTCAACCACATTTACATGGAAAGGAACCAGATTTCTAACAGTCTTTCCAAGGAACCCGCGCAACAGCCTAGCAGCCAATGGTTAATACTGGAACAAAAGGTATAGGAAAGTTATCAGTATTACCACAAGCCTTTCATTGAGCATACAGGGGAAGCAAAGCTGACTGATCAATCTCCATGATCCTTGGCAGATCTTACTAGACACATTTTGTTGTTATTATTGCATCTAACTGTTACTTTACACTATTCATACTACATGTATATACTTTTGCTATTTTTGTTAAATGTTTATGAACTATGAACTGATATACTAGGACAGATGGTTCGATCCATCTTTTCTACATGCATAATACTTTATGCAGTTGATACAACATGTAATTTTCAATGTTAATATAATGGAAATTACGATTTTTTCCTTGGGGCAAAAAAAAAAAATTATATATATATATATAGATATAGATATTTGGTGCCTACAAATCTATGTAATCAAAACTAAAGAAGATAAAAAGAATTTGTGGTTTTCTCCTGCAAGGCTTTCCATGTACTTCGAGTGTTCGCTTTTGATGATGTGATGATGTTCTTTAATGATGGATCCCAGTTGGGATTTGAAACGTTGGAATAAAAATGTTCATACTGTGGATTCTCCGGTAACTGAGTCAACAAGATTATATTTGCAATTTTGATTGATTACTAAATTGTTTAAATTGATGAAAATTGGCCATTACACTGATTCACCCCCACCGCGATCAGTGTAATCCTTAGTCTAATAAAGAAAGGAGAAGAGGTTGAAGCATGGCTATAGAAGTAAGAAAGTACCTTTAACTACATGATCACTCATCCAATTTAGAAGCACGAATTTCCATGTACCACTTGAAGGGGAAGACAAATCTGTGGTGGTAGCAACTCAAAGAAGTAAAACATTTGCACGAAAAGAAGATTTCACATAAGAAATTTAAAAGGTACTTATAAAGGAAGTAATCATTTGAGCATTATTATGAAAGGAAAATGAAAGATTTTTTCGAACTCAATCTAGGGTACATTACAATGGAAGAATATGGCCATAAATTCATTGAATTGTTGAGGTATGTAGATTTTATCAGGGACGGAAAGCTAAATATACCTAAATATGTGAGTGGTTTACCATCATTCTATGGTGACAAAATTAAATTTGATGAATTGAAGACTTTGGATGAAGCTATGAGGAAGGAATAATACCTCTATCAGTAGGGTAGAAATAAATATGTTTTCCAAAGGACTTGGAATGATAAGAAAAGAATAAACACTGAGCAAAGGAAGAAGGGGCTCAAATCCTCATTCTTTAAGAACAATTCTATAGAAAATCAACAAACTCAACCAACCAATAGTGAACCAAACAGGGTTAATTCCTTGAGTAAAATACCAATAATTTAGCCCATTAGATGTTGGGGTTGTGGGGGAGAGCATCTCTATAGGGATTTCCCTCACGAGGAAGGAAAAAACGATGATTGTACACCACATCGAAGGAGTTGCTAGAGTGGAGGATGCAGGTAGAAGCATGCACAGGATCTATGTAGCATTGGATAACATGCAAGTTGAGCAATAATAACACATGATCAAAGTGGAAGGTAAGTTAAATAATAGGCCCATGCCATTTTAATTGATTCTAGAGCTAGTCATAGTTATCTTGATCCTAAGTTGGTTGAAAATTTTAACTTGAAGAAAACCAAGCATCACAAGTTTGGGTTAGTTTAGTTAGCCTACATGAGCTAAAAAGAAGAATAATTGAATTGATGAAGGAATTTCCTATCAATATGAATGGGTTAGATCCAAATGTAGATTTAAACATAATACCATTAGGATCATATGATAGCCTAATTGGTATGGATTGATTGGAAAAACATCATGGAATATTAGAATGTTACAGTAAAATATTTACTTGCCTTGATGAAGGAGGGTAGTGAAGACAGGAGCATGGAATTCTAAGGCCAATCTTTGTTAGGGAAATATCTACTATGCAACTGAAGAATTTTTTTAGAAAATGGTTTTAAATTTAAGCAGCCCACGTGGGGGAGATAGATCAGGATTAGGAACCAAGCCTTGAGGACCACCTAGTACTTAAGGAATTTGAATATGTGCTTGCCAAAATTATAGGGTTACCGCCTAAAAGAGGTATTGACTTCTCTATAGACTAGGTACCTAGAACTGCTCCAGTGTCCAAAACATGATATAGGATGAGCACACCAGAACTTAAAGAATTACAAATGCAACTAAAGGAGCTCTTAAAGAAAGGGTACATACTCCCAAGTTTATCGCCTTGGCGTGTCCCGGTCCTTTTTGTTAAAATAAGGATGGTACAGTAAGACTATGAATTGATTTCAGGCATTTGAACAAACTCATAGTGAAGAAAAAAATACCCCTTGCCAAGAATAGATTATTTATTTGACCAACTCAGGGAAGCTAAGGTAATTTCCAAAACCGAATTGAGATCGAGGTATCATCAAGTAAGAATTATGGAAGATAACATATATGAGACTGCATTTCGAGCTTGATATGGGTATTATGAGTTTGTATTAGTACCATTTGCACTATTAATGCACCAAGTGTTTTCATGTGCCTCGTGAATGGGATTTTCCATAATTATTTGAACAATTTTGTTGTTGTATTCTTGGATAACATCATATTTTATTCTAAATCTGAGGAAAAGCATGAACAACACTTGAGTATGGTTTTACATGGACTTAAAGAGCATCAGTTGTATTATGAGTTGAGTAAGTGCACATTTTATTAAAGACAAATTCATTATTTGGTTCATATCATTTCACAGAAAGGGATAGTGGTGGACCTAGAAAAGATTAAATAAATCAACGAGTGGCTAGCACCTAGGAATGTGACAAAGGGAAGATATTTCATGGGTTTAGCATGCTATTATAGAATATTTATTAAGGGATTCTAAAAAATATATCATCCTATTACTTCCTTGCAAAAGAAAGACATGAAATTTGAATGGTCCCATAAATGTGAAGATGCCTTTCAGCATTCAAAGAGGTTGTTAACTAGTGTACCTATATTGAAGATGGTTAATCCAAATGAAGACTTTCTTGTGTGCACAAATGCATGTAAAGAAATACTTAGAGGATTTCTCATGCAAAATAGGCATGTGATATGTTATGAATCCAGGAAGCTAAAAGAGCATGAAAAGAACTATGCCACTCATGATTTGGAGTTGGTAACCATTATACATGCCTTTGTGGAGACACTACCTAAAGGGAAAGAGATTTGAATTATGAACTGACCACAATACATTGTAGCATTTGTTTGGATAACCAAATTTAAATGCCAGACAAATTAGATGGCTTGAGTTTTTGGTTGATTATGACTTTGCAATTAAGTACATAGCGGTTAAGGAAAATTAGTGGTTCAGGCACTCAACAGAAGAGTGCATACAATGTATGCTACAACCATAAACTTATATAAATCTTATTTAAAAATCATAATTTTATAGATTGGAAATTTTGATAAGCAATACAGGGAAAACCTACAACAAGATAAATTGTTGCCCAAGTATAGGGATTACAAAATAGGAGAAGATACAATATTTTTGTATAAAGGCAGGATTTATGTGCCAAACTCCCATGGGTTAAGAAAATTAGTTTTAAATGAGATGCATAGAGTTATTATGTTGTGCATCTAGGGTACCAAAAGACAATCTTAGCAATCAAGAAACAATACAATACTTTTGGCTAGGTATGAAGAAACAAGTAGATGATTATAGCTAAGTGCTTGGAATGTCAAAAAGTTAAAAATGGACATAGATACCCAGCTGGATTTCTCAAGCCAATACCCATTCCTGTGTCGAAATGGGAAATTGTATCTATCGATTTCATCTCAAATTTGTCTAGAATTGTGAGGCAACGTGATTCCATCATGGTTGTGGTGGATAAGCTCACCAAGGCTTCCCACTTTGTTCCAATGAAGTTAACACACAAGGAAACCAATGTTGTTGAGATTTACATAAAAGAAATTTCCCAACTATATGGTGTGCCCAAGGCAATTATTTCAAACATGGATTCCAAATTTACATCCAACTTTTGGACAAGCTTATTCAAGGAATTTGGAACTGATTTAAATTTTATCACAACATACCATCCAACTTCAGATGGTCAAACATAAATAATCAACCAGGTCATTGAAGACATTTCAAGGATGTATGTGATGGACAAACCTTTGAAATGGGAGAAATATTTACAGTTAATGGAGTTTTCTTATAATAATGGGTACCTAGAATATTTGAATATGAGCCCATTTGAAACCTTATATAGAAGAAAATGCAACACACTTGTGAGTTGGGACAATCTATTTAATAAGCCCTTTCTCGGTCTAGACTTGCTCGCGGGAATGGAAGACCAAGTAATAAAAATTAAATAGAATTTGAAGGTTATCAGGGATAAACAAAAAATATATTTTGATAAGAACAGTTTAAACATGGAATTTAAAATTGGTGATTGTGTCTTCTCGAAGGTCAAGGCAAGGAAACATTCCCTAAAATTGGCCATTTGAAGTCCTGGAATGGATTAGACTGGTTTCATATAGGATTGCATTGTCAACATCCATTCATATTCATAATGTCTTTCATATTTCATTGCTTTAAAAGTGTGTTCCTAATGATATCCGTGTAATTGATTGGAATATGGTTTAAGTGTAGCTTGAGGTAAACTTTCAGGTCCAACCAGTGTGAATTTTGGGCAAGAAGGTCAAGGTACTTTGGAATCAAGTCATTGCCTTGGTAAAGGTGTAGTGGACTGATTTCAGTCCTGAAGATGCTACATGGGAACATGAAGATGTAAGTGGGAAGGGTGCCCTCATATTTTTGGATAATCTCTCTTATATACACACACACACAATGCATTGAGGATAGTGCATAAATAATAGGGAGGATAATGTAACACCCCTACTTGACCCCTAGATTGTAAATAACATGTACATCCAAAACTTAGGATGGTGAGTTGAAATATATTAACTAGGTTGGTGAGCTGAGACCTTCTTTTGGGGTCGATGTGCTCGTGTGCATGTGTATTCTTATGTTTTGGGGAAAGGATGCATGTGTATATGTATTTTATATATTTTGAGGCTAGAAAGCATGGTATTGTAAATATGTTATCTTATGCATGTTAATAAACACATTATGGATGCATATTGAGTCACACAAAAAGAGTATTGGGGGCTAATACTCCATGGTAATATAAAAAGGGGATCGTGTGATTTAATAATCATTAAAAAGATAACACGCATATAACCAAAGTGTATTAAGTGACTTTATAAAGTGTCAAGTGTGAGAAAAAGTTCATGCACAAAAAAGAAAAAAGTATGGTAATTTGAGGCAGTCTGTTAGAGTGGATACCAAGGATGTCAACATGAACTCCTAGAGCTTCGGTGCTAAGAACATCGGTGTCTGGTAAAGTTTGACATCTTGGAGGTGGTGGTGCAGTACAAGATACTACAAGTGCAAATAAGGGTGTGCATTACTTGGGTGCAAGCTGATGGGGGATGTGAGCCTAGAGGTTGGAGGATGTTAGTGTTTCATATGAGGTTCTAGAGGGTACCTGGAGACCCCATGAAGTGCAACAAGAACTCCTAGAGCCACAAGACTCTAAGAACATCTCTATTTGGTTGAGAAAGATTCCTTGGAGGTGGTGGCATGGCCCTAGAGACTACAAGTGTAGTGAAGGGTGTGCATTGCTTGGGTGTAGGTCGATGGGGGATGTGAACTCGTAGTTTGGAGGTTGTGAGGGTTTGGTATTGTGATCAGTTTATGGTACTAGTGATTGTTCCGGGAATTGGGGGTTGTCGCCCCATGGAGTGGAAACCCAAGCTCAGGGGTGACCTATTGTTGAGAGGATATGAATAGTGTGGTCTATGGCTAAAATGAATTTGTGCATAAGTATAGCATTTAGCATGCATCTAGACATGCATTTCACCATGCCATAATTTCCTAAAAAGGGGGATTTTATGAAATACAAGTAATTGGTGGTAAAAGACATAGAATTAGGCCTCGGTTGGTGGATAGAATTAAAGTGAATGGGAAAATTGTTAGAAAAACCCAAATTGCAAAGTGCCATGGGTCTATAAGTATGTCATAGATTCAGTTGGAATGCACCAACATATGACCAGAATAAGCCAACAGTGAGTTGTGGATGTTGCATAGATATATATATATACATGTAATAAAGCATCATTAATAATTAATTAATCAATATAAACATTATTATTATGAAAAAAAACATAACAATCAAAATGATGAGTTAAAGATAACATAATCCACAAGACATGATGACATAGGATAGGGGATTACAAGTTTCCAACTTGAGACACAACTTATTGAACAAGAAACATGGGACATGGTTTATATATATATATATATATATATAGAGAGAGAGAGAGAGAGAGAGAGAGATAAATTACACATAAAAAATGCATTCAATCATATTTACATGATATAATGAATCATACAATTAGTTACTAATTAGTACTTACCAATACGATGATCAAATGACAAACAAACAAGAAATTAGAACCATAAATTGTAGTTTTCTCATTAAGTCATCAAAATCAAAATGTATTACATAGATATTGAGTCACTACTACTATAGGTGGGAATGACAATGATAAACTCAAAATAGGGTATATATTATAACAGTAAATGGAAGATTATCTTAATTCATGCATATCATAGTCATCATCCATGTTAGAATCATTAAAATCCACATGTCCAAAGAACATTCCCTCCCCACTTTAACCTGGCCCCAATTATTTGATGTCTTGTGACATACTTCCACAATGGTTTTTTTGCTTTTGAGCCTACTTTCTTGCTACAAAAAAATTTTAGCATTTGAAGTTGCACTTGTAGCTCCACTTCGAACAAATGGAACACTAGTAGAGTTTGGTGAAATTGAAGGGGGGGTTCAACATCAATAGGGGCATTTTCCCCTTTCTGTTGGCCTTTTCTAACCATCCTTGTTGATTGAGCTATGATTTTTTTGAAATAAAGAAGAAAACATATTGATGTATGAAAAACTTGAAGTTTGGTGGAAAATTGCACTTGCCCAACACTTGGAAGCCCTTGAAAGCTGCAACAGCGCCCTCGGTTGCACACCAAGACACCTTAGAGCTCTAACCTTTTTTTGAATCTAAAATTGGGTGTAGCTAGTACCTTACAACTCCAACGTGCTAAATAAAATAAGAAAAAAACTGCGACAAGTCTCCTTTTTAGAGCTCATGGGTCACTTTTTTAGAGGACATGTGTCCTAAAATCAAGACATGTTTAGGGCATGTGTCATACATGATATTGCCACGTGTCCTCTGGATATTGAATGTGCCAAACTTGTTTCCAACATATGTCCCATCAAACTCGTGTTTGACACATGGGACACGGAATAGGTAACCCCCTAGGGGCATGTCCTATAACTTAGTAAATAAGTATATATTAACAAAACTAATCACACTAGCAAAATCTTAAAATGAAATATGGTAAAATTTGTGATTTTGTATGTAATAAATCTATATATACTCCTATTATTCCTTGCAAGTGAGGACTCTGGCCATCATTTTATTGTTGACTTTGCATTAGTTATGATTTGACTCTGTGTGTGTGTGTGTGTGTGTTTTATATAGACGTATTCTAACCAGCCTGCAAATTTTCCCTGAAAATCATGGAAATTCCGGCAAGATTTTGATAAAATTCAGTAAGGATTTTTGTAAATCCAAGTTATAGTTGTCAAACTTCAAGATTTTGGGGGTCCTAGAGGTTTTTGATGGTGTTGAATCTATTTCCACCATCAAAAACATGATTCCAACATTACTACTACGAAATTTTTTGAAATATTTTTGGCCTGATTCCGACCACTTTTGGTTGTCCGTGCAATTCCTCTACCTCAGTAGACAACACCTTATATATATATATATATATAGTTGCTAATGTAAAACATTAAGCAAATATTTTTATACTTGTGATATATTAAAAGTTTGTTTTTGTATCATTCTATTAGTGGAGAGAATTGAAGTCATAGAGAAAAACAAAGGAAAAAGCCAAAAATAAATATAAAGGTCCAAATTAAAAGGTAGGAAACTAAAATAGAAAAAGTCACAATAAAAAACCTATAACCAATGGAAAATGTTTTTCAATTGTTTTTTTTTTTTTCTCTACTTGAAATTCATGATCTTGTAAAGTGTATTTTTGACATTAATGTAATTAATATAAGTACAATATTACTTAATTATAATAGTAATAACAATGATCCAATATTGAGGTCATAACTAAGCTAGACAACAAATTTGTGTATGAGAAGCACTTGTTTGTGGAATAAGGACCCACCTCTGCACAATGATGTTACTATGAAATTTTACGAGTTGCACAAAATCAATATATAATACATATACGATGGTATGAATATATTCTGTTAAGATGGTGTCAATACCTAATTTACAATTGATAACTACTTGTATGAACTTGTTCTTCAGAATTTTTAAATCTCCTTTTGCTTTTAGGATAAACGATTCAATCCTCCTTTACAGGTTTTAGGACTAAATAATGTTTTTCTTATTTTAGTTATCTTTTGACAAAGAACATCGGTTACTTGTGTACTTGTTCATATTAAGTTTGACTATTTATTATGTGTTTTCTAACTTCTATGACAAAGGCTAATCTGTCATGTGTCACTTGTTTAAATAAATAATATTTCTCATATTTATTATTAGAAATTGATTAATAGCAAAATAATCATACAACCCATCTTATAGTTTTATCTAATTTCAATTTAAATGTCTCTCTCTCTCTCTCTCTCTCTCTCTCTATATATATATATATATATATATATATGTGTGTGTGTGTGTGTGTGTGTGTGTGTGTGTGTGTGTATGTGTGTGTGTGTGTGTGTGTATATATATACACATATATATATATACACACACATATATATACATATATATAGATAGATAGATAGATATACATATATAGATAGATAGATAGATATACATATATCTATCTATCTATCTATATGTGTGTGTGTGTGTGTGTGTGTGTGTGTGTGTGTGTGTGTGTGTGTGTGTGTGTGTGTGTATTGCAATGTGATGGTTGAGTTTGTTTTTTTCTAGTTGTGAGCTAACCTCAGAAGTATATTACTTCCAATAAAAAATGATAATGTTGTAGCTATTGGACTGCCAGTGGGGAAGCTAGACCAGTAGCACACGCATAATGCTTTTGTCAATATGACCAAATTGACATAGGTAGATATATTATATAAATAAAGTTTGTAATTGTCATTGAACCTACTAATATTCCTATTACTAGTGCTAATAGGGAGGCTAGACAACCTACTATGAAGTATAAAAACAAAATAAATAATCTAAACATTAGGTTGGAGGAGAATTTTCCCATTGGGTCGAAGGTTCATCCTTTTCTTCCTCAATGGCTAAGAATTCCTAATTTTCTACCTTTTAAGCGAGGGTATTCATCTTGCAATCCAACTTTGTCATTTGTAGTTTCAATGCATCTATACAAAGCAATATCTCCTATTGTGCTTCACTTATTTCAACTATAACCTTGCCCAATATGGTCTTTATCTGCCAACATAGGTCAATTTTCTACATGTACGTTTCTACCTCGACCAAGTTTACCCAAATCTTGAATCCATTGCCCAATGTCTTCCTCCACTTCTATGTTTTAGAGGAAACACCTTTCCACTTGTGCTTAATTTTCGGCGATGTTAATTTCCTCTCTTACAAGTCTAAAAGTGTGATTCCAATAGTGCACAACAAAGGTCTCTGCATTGGTTTGAACTCTAGATCAAGGGGGGATCTCACAACCACGTCTTCCATGATATACATGCAAGGAGATAGGGCATGGCATGGTATGCAGTAGAGTGGGGGTTAGGTGGAAGGGAACACTAGGTACGTGGAGAGTAAACCATAGGGAATTCAAGCACAATATCGACCATCAAGAAGAAGAAGTGAGAAATATGGTTGTGGGTATCCAATCCAAGCCATGTTTTAGTAATCCCAAACACAGGATGATGGAGGTTGAGCTATAGGAGGTTGATATATGGGAGCACAAAAGGGGAAGCTTGCTAGCAATCCTAACAGAAAACTAAATTAAACTAAGTGCATGAAATAGTTGGAGATCTAATACATATAATGGAAACTTACTCATTATAGTATAAAATCCTAGTATTGTAGCTAGCGTGTGTTGCTTCTGAAGTTTTTCCTCCAACAATATGTGACCATCATCATAATAACAAGGAGAAACCTATGTAGAAAATCACAATGATGGTTGTCTGCATAAGTTAACAACCTTGAATGTTGTTTTAGTCTAAGGTGATGGACTACAACTCGTTGCATGATATAAGCATCTCCATGGTTTGTATGAGCTCCCAAGTGGTCCAAACTCATCATGACAGGAGGTAATGGTGCAGTGAGAGGTCTCATTATTACATTGGTGAACCAAGATTGACACTGTTAGTGAGGATATAATGTGATGGTTTAGTTACAGTGGTTGAGTACTTGAATTTTATGAAAAGATTTGGAAATTTGTAGTATATTTTATTTAATTTTTTTATTGAGTAAGACATGGTAATTAATTATAATTATTATTATTATTATTATTATTTTAAACATAGCAAGAACATTTTCATTAATAAAAATATGCATTGTGGGCATAGTAGTTATATAAAAATGGGCAATTCCCTTAGCTAGTTTACATTCATGTTCATCTTTGGAATGCCCACTATATCGAAAAATTTAAGATCTTTTAAATCAAAACTCTTATTCCTAAATGTATATACATGCCAAAAATATACAAAATTTGGTAACATTTGCAAATTAACATTCTAATTATTTAGAGGAGGAAAGATATCACTAGGGCTTGTTCCCCACTTTTTAATGGACATTGTTACATTTAGATCAAGAACATTGCTGACGACATTGCTAGAAAAAGAAGATTATGAGGACCTCTTGTTAGTAATAGTACGAATCTCTTTAATTTGTTGATGTAAACTAGAGAGCTCGTCCTCGTTTCTACGTATCAAAGTCTAATGCTCACCCAACAACTCCATAATAGTGGTCATACTAAAGATTAATTGGTTATGGTGGAGTTGCAAATTAAGAATTTCAAGTTGAAGACGATTAATTTGCTCCATTATCTATATATAGTCCTCACTAAGGAGTCATAAAATAGTTTTATATTTGTTCTTTTTCTCTCTGCAACCATTGTTCACACTGGATAAATTTGATAAGAACTAATTGAGTCACGCATCAAAGAAGGCCAACCTCCCCCATTACTCATAAACACTACATTAACCAATTGAGGGCTTTTAACTTACAAGCCACTGAGATGCCCTGTTTCTAATGTACGAGGTGTTAGGCCCCCGAATTGTCTCGATCTTACCATTCATTTTCACACCATACCACTTACCCGTTAGTAGCAATTTTACCATTTTTTTTCTAGAAATACACCAAAACCCCCTCATACATGTTTGCATAGTATGTTATTATTATTTCCTTTTTTTTAATGAATTAAGAAGAATTGTGTTTAGTTTTACTAATGGTAGTTTGCTAGATCAATTTCTATAGCTCAGTTCAAGTTTTCGTAGTTATCTCTCTGATCGAGGTAGTAGCACCATTCTAGAAGGAAATTTGGCACATGTATTTTGTTTCTAAAGCTCCAATATGGATTTGTGTTGGTTAAAGCTCACCCAGCTCGCACATGTGAACCTCGAGAAAGAGATCAAAGGCAATATGCATCATTTTTGACAATTCAACTTCCGATGCATTTTTTTAGAAAATGAAAACGAATTTGTAAAAACGAAAACATGGGTTTTATTCAAAATGAGCCCATTTAGGCTCCTTATTGGATGCTTCCTCAAATTAATTATGGTTTGGGATATTTTATTGGTTATTTCAACCCATATTTTTAAGATTTTATGGACAAATGGGTTGTTAACAGTGTCATTCAACACCCAATCACCAAAAAGAATGACACAAGTTGTTCTATGGCAGATTCATGGCAAGGAGGTGTCATCTTAGTTTTGATTCTTGGCCATAAGGCTCTCAATGTAGTTACAATGTGAACTCGATAAAATGCTTCACCGGATAGCGAATAGATAGTTCTTTGAAGCTTGATTTATCACTGCAAGTTATTGTATTGAACTATGTTTTTACACCAGTAATACAAATGATGTTATAATTTCTTTATAATTCTTTGATGGTTGGATCATGCTCGTGATTTGAATTTTAAATTACTCACACATCAATAGGAGGGCCCCCTGTGATAGTGTGAGTTAGATTAACTTAGCTCTCATTTAGGGTTTGTTTGAATTCACATGTTATGTTTTGCCTAAAGTTTTAAACTATGTTTCTTCACAACCTTCATACTCTATTTTTTCAAGCCTCAATACAATTTTACTCATTCATTTTTGTTTCCTTTGCACTGTCAAGCACTTGAGTAAATTTGAAAATAACCAAAAAGATTTAAACTTGTTTCTTGGTTTTCTTAGTCTCATATTTACAGATAGTTTTTTTTTTTAAGAATGAGTACTTCTTCATTAAATTTGCGCCCGGTCGTAACCCTAAATAGTTTTCGGCTTAATTAGAAACATATCAAACCATGCAAATGATGAATGTTTGTTTGTTTTAACAGCCTGTGACCTAGACAACGCCGCCACAGAGACCTCTTCACAGGTTTGCAGCTCTAATGGAGGCCGACGGGGGTGCCGACCCCTCCCCTCCCCTGCTCGAACTCCTCGCATTCAAGAAGCTCATCGTCGAATCTCTCAAGAGACCACTGTCCAAGACTCAGCAGAAAATCGTCAAAAAGTTGGACTGCATCCCAATCGTGGAATTGCCAATTGCAGAAACATGCAAATCAGCAGTCAATCTTGCAAACAGAGGGCTCATAGGACAGTTTACCAGGCTTTGGCCTTCTCCCAAATCCGTTGAAGCTTGGGTGCAGAGGAATTGGACGCCACTCATATCAAAAGGAATCAAGAGCCACTTTGTAGGAAAATGATTCTATGTATTCATGTTCGAAAGCTCTAAGGATAAAAATCTCATCTTCAGAAACGGCCCATACTTCATGGAGCCTCAGGGTTTATACCTGAACAAATGGACCCCTGATTTCGACCCAAACCAAGATGTGTCGTCTGTCGTTCCAGTTTGGGTCTGCCTACCTCATCTTCCTTTACATTGCTGGAATCAAAAATCAATGCAAGCTATCAGCAATTCGCTTGGAAGGTATATTGATCAAGCAGTGCGAAAGGATCAGTACTCATGCGCATGTATCTGCGTGGAGGTTGATCTAGAAGTAGGGCTACTAGAGGCAATTAAACTTACTGCAGCAAACTAGACGCACATCCAGGAGCTAGACTACGAGAAATTACCCTTCAAATGCTGGCACTGTCATGGCTACAGCCATTTCGCAAGACATTGCAAAAAAAGGAAGCAGCAGAGAGCGAGAAAGCAGAACAATGGACCACAGTGCAAAAAGCAGGGACAGAAAAACCTAGAAGCAAAGGAATAACAGAGGAAAACAACCCTGGGCCAATGGGGCAGGAACAAAAATATGGGAACTCCAACCCCATGTCGAAATCAGGATCTCAAAATATAGAGCCCAGTAAGGCCACGGAAGAGCTGGAAGTAAATAAGGACTGCAGTGAACAACCCAAATCCCCTCCCAACAGGAAAGAGACAGAGGAGCAAGGGAAAAATGCGGGAACCCCCGAAGTAGTCCCCTCCCCCTCTTATGTTGACATAGCAAGAAAGAAAGTACATGAATCACCAAGCTCATCGGAGGATGAGATCTCAAAAAGGCCTGCCAAAAGAGCAGGAAGAAAGTCCCGCAGAGAAGCAAGCGAGGAAGAAGCTGAAAGGCAAAAGACTCAAGGAAGTCAACCCACTATAGAAATGTCAATCGGCAGAAGTACAAGGACAAGGCTACCAAAAGGAGGAGGCCCAACCACCCCTAACAGTAAGTAATGAAAATCGTCTCTTGGAACTGCAAGGGCTGGGGAACCCGATGAAAATTGAAGTGGTCAAAGATCTATTGAAAGCGGAACCAGCAGCCATCCTAATGCTCCAAGAGACAAAGATAGAAGGCAAGGTCCTTCTAGAGATCAGCAAAAAGAAATGGCAGAAGAACGCAAGAAAAGCAATAAGCGCAAGAAGCTCTTCTAGTGGAATAGCAACCCTGTGGAAGGGAGACCAGTTCAGGCTTGTCAACTCCCACAACACACAACACTGGAGCTTCACAGAGCTGAAGCACATAGCAAGTAAGTTAACCATTGCATTATTCAATCTATATGTACCAGTATTGTATTCTGAAAAGAAATAATATTGGAAAACATTAACTGAGTTTTTGGAACTGAATACCCCAAACAACATAATCATAACTGGAGATCTAAATCTAGTGATGAATGAAAAAGAAAAGAGAGGGGGCAGGACCAACAAGGATCAGATGATCTATGTAGTAGAAGACATGATACAACAATGGGACCTACTGGATTTTAAACCAAGAAAAGGGCTTTACACCTAGACCAATAACAGGACATGGGAAGACCAAATATCCGCCAGATTGGACAGGTTCTTGGTTCAAAGCACAATGTTGATGGAAAGGAGGCTAATCTCATTAGCCATTCTTCCCAAGCTTACCTCAGATCACAAACCCATCCAGCTAATGTTAGAGGAGGAAGAAAATCTGGGCCCAATCCCTTTTAGATTCAACCCATTGTGGAATGGAAAGAGTGGCTTTGCAGAAATTGTCTGACTAGCATGGTCCACCTTAGTCAATGGCTCCCCCAATTATGTATGGAAACAAAAATTAAAAATAACAAAAAAGGCCCTCAAGGAATGGAGTAAACTCCCATCAAATACTCCCAAAGATCAAAGAATGGAGTCAGTGCAGCACCTAGAAAAGCTGCAAAGTGAAATGGATACAATAGATATAACTAAAACAGAGCTAGAAAAGGAGCAAGAAGCCCAATGCAAAACATTTTTCTCCTTCAGAAATGAAGAATAATATTGGAGATTAAAGTCCCAGAGCCTTTGGCTGGAAGCCGGAGATAGAAACATAGCATATTTCCATCGACAATGTAGAGCCTGTCTCTCCAGGAATCACATCACAGAGATCACCACCTCCGATGGGAGGTCATGCAAAGGAATATATCAAATAAAATCTGATGATGCATTACATTTCCACCATCTTTACAATAAAGAGAATGATCACTGTGAAGAAGACAACAAAGAATTCCTAAAGAACATTCCGGTGTTGGTCACTAAAGAGGACAATGCAGCATTGTTGAAGCAAACCAATGAAGAAGAAATCAAAAAAATTATCTGGTCCATGAATCCAGATAAAGCCCCTGGGCTAGATGGGTTCACCATTCACTTCTACAAGATATGTTGGGACATAATCAAAACAGATCTTATTCGAATGATAAAAGGATTCCTTCAGAAAGAAAAACTGGATGGCAACACCAACTCAACATTCCTTGCTTTAATACCGAAAGTGTCAAACCCTGCTTCCCTTAACAGTTTTAGGCCAGTCTCTTTATGCTATGCTTCATACAAAATAATTGCAAAACTCCTTGCAAATAGAATAAATCCACTGCTAAACAAACTCATATCAGATTCACAAGGAGGCTTCGTCAATGGGAGACACATTCTGGATAACATAATTCAAGTTCAAGAAGCCATGCACTCCAGCAAACTTAGAAATGAGAAAGGCATGCTAATCAAGTTAGGCATGGCCAATGCATTCGATAGAGTAAAGTTGTCCTTCCTCTATCAAGTTCTACTTTCCTTCGGATTCGACCAAGAATTTTTCAAACTGATCCAATCTTGTACCATAAGTCCTTGGATTGCGCCTTTGGTAAATGGGAGGCCAGCTGATTTCTTCCAAGCCACGAGGGGGCTGAGGCAAGGATGCCCTCTTTCTCCATTTCTTTACATTTTAATGGTGGATATGTTGAGAAGAAAGTTGGAGTAGGACATGACAGCAAGAGTTGCCCCAGGTTTGAAAATAACTAAGGATCTCAAAGCAATAAATCATGCCCTGTTCGCGGATGATTCCCTCATGCTGGGCGGAGCTTCAAACAAAATAGCCTCTACATTCAAAAATACTCTCCAAGCCTACTACAAAGCAACTGGAGCACTAATCAGTGAAAGAAAAAGTGCAGTCTATAGTTGGAATGCAGAAGAGGAAGAAACTCAAAGCATTGCTCGCAATTTGGGGTTCAACGGATACTCAAAATGGGACAAAATCAATTAGCTTGGACTGCCATTAACACTGGGCACAAACAGAGTCAATCTGTGGGAAGGAGTAATAACAAAAATCAAAGGCAAAATTGTTGCATGGGGAGGTCAATGGCTAACTCGTGGTGGCAAATTAACTATGATAAAATCCATTCTTTCATCTCTGCCAATATATCAAGCGTCCTACCTCATGGCACCAAAGTCAATTTCAGGGCAAATTAATAAAATCATGAGAGATTTTATGTGGCATGGAGGCAAAGGAAATCAAAACAAATTCCATTTGGTAAAATAGGATATAGCAAAGAGAACCATGAGAGAAGATTACCTTCAAATTCGCGATTCGGACCTCGCCAATACAGCTCTGGGATGCAAGATACTATGGAATCTCCACAGCGACCCCAATCACCCTGTCAGCAAAACATTGAGGCATAAATATATACCAAATGCAAAACTCAGAAACCTGCAAAACGCAAACAACAAAAGGAGCACGCTGCTATGGCAACTGTGTATCAAAGGATTGCGATTCTTCTCCCAAAATCTGTATTGTATCCCTGGGAATGGTAAGCGTGTCAAGTTGAGAACAGATTGCATAATGGGGCAGTCACCCTTAGCATCAAATGATAGCCTGCAAGAAATTTGCGAGCTTCTTGAAAGCAGAGGAGATAAGACAATATATGATATCTCAAAATGGGACAAATCCAGGTTCTGGATTGATTGGAACTTTTGTAACATACCAAATCATTTATCATAGCAAACAGAAACGCTAAAAGGAGAACTTCATGAAGCAGCTCTGGTGCACAAGATAGAAAAAGATAAATGGGGTGGGGGACCTACAGGAGTATACTCCTCAACCAAAGGTTACGAGTTGTTGCAATCACACAGAGATAGATCTCTCCCTGCAAGGTTTTGGATGGAGGTATGGAATCCATTGGCGCTGCCCAAGGTTAACTTCTTCTTCTAGATATTAATGCACAAAAAGATTTTGACTAGTGAAAACTTACTAAAAAGGAAAATAGCAGGTCCGCATAGATGCTCACTATGCAAAGAGGCCATGGAAATCATGGATCACCTGTTTGTAGACTGCTCATTTGCAAACAAAGTTTGGATACTCATACTCCAAGGATTGAAGGTGGCAATCCCCACTAAAATTTCAGTAGTGGACTTATTTTTATCATGGAAAGATCGATATCCTTTGTCCTCCCTCAACTCCTCATGGGCCGGAATCCGGATCACCATTCCCAAATTTGTGTGTTGGAAGCTATGGTTAGCTAGAAATGAGCAAATATTCAACAATGTAGTTTGGACACCCAACACGATAGCAGCAAAAGCAAAATTCCTTCTCCTGGAAACTTTGAACTCCCAAAAACTCAAAGATGACTCTTCAGTGCAGCAGGAGGAAAAGAGCTGGCTTGGAACCCTTGCATTAACCCAACAAATCCACAGTATTGGAAAACCCCAACTCAATCCTGAGTGGAGGCTAAGAGATAAGGACGAAATATTTCAGAGTTGGTGGAGGCAGCAAGGAATAACTACAGTCTTCTTTGATGGTGCCTCAAAAGGGAACCCTGGGATAGTGGGAGCTGGAGGACTCATATACTCTTCTAATGGAAGCACCAAAGAAACCTTTTGTTGGGGACTAGGACAGCGATCCAACAACCAAGAAGAAATCCTGAGCTTAATAAAAGCATGTCAAATAGCTAAAGAAAGAGGACACTGGGAGCTGCAAGAATTTGGCGATTCAGAAATCCTGATACAAATGATATATTCGAAAGGTCAATTTAATGATGCTAGCTTAAATAAGAATCTACAAAGGCTGAGATATATCCTACAAGACTTCACTTCCTTTAAATGCTACCATATTCTTAGATAATCAAATAAAGAAGCGGACTATTACACCAATAAAGGATGTCTTTTGAGCCAAGGAGACCTTAGCATAAACAAGGGAGAACCAAAAAAAATTTGCATCCCATGAAAATTACATCAACTTGTAATATGAAAATGTAAAAGTCCTACACTGAAGATTGTAAGGCTTCAGCCATTTGGAGCTCTTTATTAATAAAAATCCATACCCGTTTCAGTTATTAAAAAAAAAAAAAAAAAAATTGTGCCCGGTCGTGACAAAAACCTGGGAGATTTACATTATAGGAGAGTTTTGAACATCATAACTAAAGTGAGTTGGTTGTAGCAATGTCCAGATTACATACAAAACCATAAGACTTACAAGTACTCTTATTCTAGTATTAGTATATATCCGACAAAATTTAGACAGAAATACTAAACATTTAAAACCAGTCATCTATCATCAAGCTTAAGCATGAGGGTCAGCAGGACGGTTCAGATCAATTTCCATGCTCTCTTCTTCCTTTGGGTTGTTCAATTCATTCTTCTGGAGCTGAAGATTCACTATGATGCTACAAATTTCCTCCATTTTGTCTTCTAGGTTAGCAATCCTCTGGCGCCAGTTCTCCACAGTGTCTAGAGTGTTGTTCTGAGAGGTGCCTTGCTAATTGAGCAACACTTGAAGGTCTAAAATCTTTGCATGTATCTCTATAAGCTCCATGATGCATTGTTCCTAGGCCCAGGGGCTACCCAACGAATTGGAAGTTTTACGCTCCTTACCCTTACCCCAACCTGTACACAGCAGTCATCGTCCCCATGGAAATGAAGCCATGACAACCAACGCCATGTGCAAAAGAAAACCAATCACACGTAAGAGAAGACAGGGCTCTCTAATTCGACCAATGAAAAAATTTACTAACTAAGAGAAAGAAACTTGATACCACATACTTGACCTTGAATTGAGAGAAGGAAATACAAATGTTGCCAGAGAGTCGAAGCCCAATAAGCCCCACCAAGTAACGTTCTTGTAGAGAGTAATTATGCAGCAATATCGTTGCTTCCCAAAGGAATTTGTTGCTTTGAGCCTGAAAACCCACCACCAAACTACCTAGATATTGGGCCCCAACTAAGTTTTAACCATCAAAATGAAACATACTAAGACTCTCGACATCCATGTATTCCAATCAACCATCAGTGAGAGCATGTGGGGTTGGCTTGGATCTGCAATTTTAATATTGTTCCCATGCATCTTCATCATCAATCCTCTGTGTGAAATGACTCCAAGTCCACGCGAACGAACCTTCATATTAACAACCTGTCTAATCCTCGCCTGGGTGAATGAATGTTGTACCTTGGATAAGATGCTACACACAGGAGTCCACCAAATTCACCTTAAGTGAATCCAAAGTAGAGGTGTCTTGCCTTGAAGTAATCCACCTACATATTTCCAAGACCTTAGGTTCGCCACGTTGTGTTTGGCGATGGCTTCCCATGCCATCAAGCATAGGATATCCATCATGGAACAATTAATACATTTTATGGTGAAATGATTATGCAATGGGAGACTTTGCGAAGGGAGAGGTAGGTATGAGGGGAACGACGATGGAGAGGAGGGATTAATCAATAATTTCCAATTTATATGGGTATGAATAAGAATGAAGAGAATTGTAGGGCTAAGCATATATATCATTAGTGGATAGGGAGATTGTCTACCATGTTGTTGATATCAGTCATGCCTTCCTCCAACAAACATGTTTTATTGGCCATTTGATCTGCCTCTGCAATAAGGGACCTTACAATATGAAAGGATTGCAAAGAGAAATGGGATATAATACCTTTTATTTGGCGAATTAACATATTGAGCCCATTATATCTAGGAAAGGAGTATGTTCTCAATAGGTGGATTACAAAAAGAGAGTCTCCCAATAAGAAAATGTCCTTAATTCCTCTTTTCTTGGCTAAGAGAATTCCCAAATAGAGTCCATAAGCTTCGGCCTAATTGTTGGTTTTCCTTCCCAATTCCCAAGCATACTTATCGACAATTATTCCTTCGGGATTAAAGATAATCCCTCCCCCTCCTGCCACCCAACTCAGATTTATAGATAGTTGATAGTTATGATTGGCTCTATTTTAGTATGCCCACTTTAGTAATCTCAATAAGCTTTATGCATTTCAATTTCGGTTATTTACTTCTCGCTTTAGAGTAAAGTTTCACTGCTTTCCTAATTATTGCTTTATATATTAATTGGATTTCTTATAGAATATATTTACTTTAAAAAGTCTAATAGATTAGATCTACTTTTGAGGTCCATAAATTAAATTTGTTTTCAAGTCCAATATATTAGAATTTTTTACAAGTTCAATAGATTAGGTTTATTTCCAAAGCTCAATAAAATAGATTCAATTTTAAGTCTAGTATAATAGGCTTTTCTTTCATGTTCAATAGAATAGAATTTCAAAGTTTTCATTGTATAGAATTAAAATAGTCTTGCTCTAAATTACTTTACTTTTCAAGTTCTAAATTTGATGCTTTATTAGTTATAGTCTTTAAGAACAAACATGTGTTTGTTCTCATTAAATAGGTTTCATTTTGTCTTGCAATCATTTCCATAAGATAGTTGTTTTAATTGAAAGTTCACTGCCTAGCATATATAGTGCAAGTATGCTTCACAAGAATATGAACCCTAGATTGATAACTTAATGCTAAGTAATTTAACTCACAATTAAATTACCCAACATTTAGCATCGTTATCGGGGAAGTATACATAGGCATTAGGTTCCAATTTCAAATATATTTTTATCTATACAACTCTGGCTAGGAAGAGCGGCAAGACGAGAGGTAAGAATATATGCATCACGGTTGTGGGGATCTTCCTAACTGAAGCTATTGAATTCCATCTCATTTTTAGTTTCATTCATTCTTAGATGCATAAAAGCGAAATTTCATTCATTTTAGAGTGGATTCTAGAGGTAGATTCATTAGAGGAAAAAATCCAAAAACACTTCAGTCGCCTACCACCCCCACTAAATCAGGTGTTGCAGTAAGAGCCACACTTCGACATGATGAATTCCTATTTTTTCGGGTAGAAAAAGAGGTGAAAAAGGAGGTAGAATAAATGGATGGAGATGATGACAATGAGGAATATCCTTTTTTATTTCCCATTCAGGATATTGATATAAACATTCATATGAAGAACATCCCTCCATCTGTACTTCCCAACTTCCATGGTATGAGATCAAAACACCCGAAAACCTTTCTTTTCAAATTTGAAATACTTTGTAGATCTTATGGTTACTTATTAGACACTCGAAAATTGAATTGGTGTCTAGCAACATTGAAGGATAGAGCTCTTAAATGGTTAATGGGTTTCGGAACTACTTCTATAAGGACATGGGATGACATGAAAAGATTATTCTTAGAGAAGTATAAGGATTATTGCATACATCATGACCTTAGAGAATAAATTTTTTAAATGACTCAAAAAGAAGATGAGAGCCTTGAGGATCTAGTAGAGAGATTTATGTATAATGTTAAGAGGGGAAAATTGCACAGTTTAGGACTTGATACATTAAAAACCATTTTACTTAGAGCTATAACGCATGAATGGATTGATCTTCTCAACCTCATGGGTAATGGAGATGTTTCTCAATTATCATTTGAAAATATTTTTGAACTGTGTAAGCACATATCAAGAGGAAAAGTAAAGTATGGCATATCCCCTCAAGATCTAGTTATGGCAAGAGTAATTAAGTTGGCATCAGGGTTGGTAAGTCAAGTTGAACTTGGCAATTTGCTAAACATTCTTGGAAATTTAAGTGAACAATTTGATATGCTAAGAATGCAAAATAAGAAAAAGTTGAGAATGTTGCTTCGTTTATATTTTACCCTTAATGTAAAAAGAAACATGTTTGACATGAATGTCCACTTGATAACATTGAAGTTTGTGTTTTCTATGTAGAATCACATGCTATTAAATATTTCCCATCATTACTAGGGTTGAAGGCAATTTACCAAGGAGCAAATCAAACACTAGGACAACCCTGTTATGTAGCTCTAAAAATACCATGGAAACCTAATCAACCTGGTATGATGCAAGATCATAATTTGCAATCTCAAAGTAATTGGAACACATCCTTTCCCTGGAAATCTTGGCCATCTCAATCCCAACATCAAAACTAATCTTGGCAACAAGGTTGGCAAGGGTCTAACGGAATAAATACATCATATCCTCAATCTTTTCCTTGCTATCCTCAATACCAATCTCAATGATATCAATGTCATTCACCTCCACCACAACCTCATTTTCACCCTCAATGGACCTAAATTCAACCTTTCCCATTACCACCTACACAAGAACCCCATAAACCCATTCCCACTCAACTACCACACAACCATTTTGGATCCCCAACAATAAAATACCTCAGTCCACTTACAATGTCGAGGTACAAAATCATCAAACAACTCCTCTTGATCTAAATGATATTCATCTTCGATCAAGAAGAGTATTACAAAAAAAATATTCTTCAGTTGTCTTTGAGGAACTACATCCAGAAGAAGAAGATCTAGAGAAGACTAAACAATCTTCGACCACATATGATGGAGAATACTCGTTGGAACATGAGATCGAGGAATTTCTACTATGCCTATCATCAGATCCTTTATGCATCCAAGAGATCAACCATTCCATAGTAGAATATCTGAGTAACATGGCAAAAGAATACATACATAATGACCTAGATGAGCAAGTGAACTAATTAACTGGCGCAATAGGACATGAGCTTTGCTTGAAAACCAGGAAACTACCAAGAAAAGTTCACAATAAGTTTTGCAATTTCATGGTGGTTTCAATCTTTTATTATGGTTCTAAAAACCACTTTTGGTTTTATGCTCAAGTTGGTTAATGTGGGATGTCTTAAGGCCCACCTTTCAACAGATCTTGTCCCATCAACTTCAATACCTTATCTAGGACCAAGATTAGAGATATTTTGAGGGCCTTGGAACTTGCATAAATTGATGGAAATCCTCCTTGTTGACAACAATGTCTCTTGATTGTTAGATCTTGTAGGTGACTCAACTTCAACATATTCATTCATCCCTGTCGAGATGCACTCAAGTACCTTGAAATTCATTTACATTATATGTGAGTTGTCTCACATTGGTTAATGATTGTCCTTAATGATTGGTAATCTAATGATTTCTTTCCATGTTCAACTTTGACACATTCATTCACATGCAAATCAATAAAATTAGATCAATTTTAGTCAAAAAAATTCATATTTCATGATCTCTACTTCAACACTCAGCACCGATCCAAATCAATAGTTTAGACTCAGAAAAAGACAACTTTCTAAAGAAAAACAAAAACATCTATGAAAATGTGTTCATTCGGAAGCTACGAATAGTTTTTGTAGCTATGGGTGTAGCAGCTTGTTCCAAGGCAATTTTTATATAGAGATTACAAGAAACTGGAGATGAAAAAAAAATATATTGAAATGCGGGGTTTTCTCAGAGTATGATAAATTGAGTAAGACACGGGCGAAATTCCCAAAAATGCATTCTTGAAGGACATTTCGAAGGGTTTTTAAGGCAGATTCTTACTTTTCATCATTATACACAAATTAGAACAGAATTTGGTGTTTTTGCACAACAACATCTTTTCTTCGTCAAAATGGAATTATGAAGGTGTGTTGTGGTGAAGAAGGTATAAAAATAAATGTCCCTTTTGAAGCACTCAATTTGCCATTAAAATGAGTTTGTGGCATATGTTTTTGTGCAGCATTGGATCTCATAAAAATTGGCAGTTGTTCAAAGATCCACCTTCAGCAGATCAAATTAGCATACACTATTTCATCTTCAATTTCAGCTAGCATGTACCATGTTCCATAAAGCTTCCATATCAACCTGCAACACATCACAATTCAAAGTAAAGGTAAACTTGAGGTAAAACTACCTTTAAACTTTTTAATTTGTTAAAAAAACTGGAAATTTTGATTATAAAGCTATTGTAAATATGTAGTTCCAATTTCTCTCCCATTATGCTTTGTCATGCACTTTAACAACCAATTCCACATGCTATGTTTCATTCCTCGTCAGCAAGGTCTTCCCCCCCACAAGATCTTATGGTACAAAGAACACATTATTCCTCTAAAGTTCTCACCACTCTCTTGTTTAACTTCCTCTTGTTGCAGCAATATAAATTGACTCAAACTTCCTTGAAGAATAATTCGACCTTTTGGCCTTCATAAGAGATTAGTTCAAAATATGGAGGTGCTTTCCTTAATGGTCCATCAACATGATGTTCTTGAGAAAAAGATTTATTTTACACATAAGTATAGCTTGACTTCATGGGACATGTTAATAGCACATTATCAAAAAGTACATAGGGCAATGCTTAAATTTTGTCTCATAAAGCAATTGTTCATCTTTAGATTATTGATGGAAGCCAAGAAATAACAAGTACAAGGCTACAAGAAGAAAAAGGTTGCAACAAGTATTGTTCACACATTCTTGGAATAGTTTGGAAGTGTATTTGTTCTCTTTGGTAAATTGTGTACAACCCATACCAACAACTCTTATTTTATGTTACATGTAATTCATATTGTCAAAATTTCACAAGTGGCGGTTTGCTTGTATATAACATTCATGTTGCACATGAATACCATTCATTTCTTTATGTAAGAATGCTAAAAAGGCGAGTATTTCCAATCATGCTTATGGTTTTTTTCATAAGTATACATTTGTTCAAGCTTGGCTGAAAAACTCATTTCACGGCACTAGAAAGCACATGGATGTAGTAAGAGTCTTATTGATGCATTCTTCACAATATGGCATGTTGGATAATTTTTTCACAATTAAGTAATGACATGAATCTCATAAGTTGTTTCCAAGTTATTGAAAGAGCTATATTTTAAAAAACATGAATTTTCAAAGGCTTTGACAATAGTGACAAGTACTTGGATGTGCTACTCTGTGGGCACCCTTGCCTTTCACACAAGTTGTATATGATAATATGCAGGGGGCTAATAAATAATGCAGGGATGTTTGTTTTATTGGAGAAGAACAAATCAACATGCATCATGTCATTCATGAGTATCATAGTATGGCATGAATTTCAACAAGAGGATGGATAGTTCTTCTTTCTCATTTTACAACAATAATTTTGTATATGATAAAACAAGAAAGTGTGGAAACAAAGAGGTGGGTTATCAAATGTGTAATATTGAAAAACAAAGAGAGAAAAGCACATCTTACTAAGATAGATGGTCAACACCAATCTCTTGGAGCTTTTGTCAAGGATTAAGTTGAAATGCCATAATAAAGTAATACCAAGAACCAATTGGATTATGAAACTTTGCAAAGCTTTGTTTGCATGAGGACATACAAAAACTCAAGTGTGGGGGAGATGTTAGGCCTCTTAATTGTCTTGATCTTACTATTCATTCTCACACCATACCACTTACCCAATAGTACCATTTTTACCATTTTTTTCCATAAATACAACAAAACTGCCTCATACATGTTTACATAGCATATTATTATTATTTCCTTTATTTTTAATGAATTAAGAATATTTTGTTTTGGTTTTACTAATGATAGTTTGCCATATTAATTTTTGTAGCTTAGTTCAAGTTTCCATAGCTATCTCTGTGATTGAGGTAGTAGCACCATTCTAGAAGGAAATCGGGCACATGGATTTTGATTCTAAAAGCTCCAATATGTATTTGTGTTAGTCAAAGCACACCCAGCTTGCACGTGTGAACCTCTAGCAAGAGATCAAAGGCAATACACAACAATTTTGACCAGTCAACTTCGACGCATTTTCTGAAAAATGAAAACGAATTGGAAAAAATGAAAACATGAGTTTTCTTCAGAATGAGCCCCATTATACTCCATCTGAAAATTTTCCTCAAATTCGTTACAGTTTGGGATATTTTCTTGGTTCTTTCAACCCATATTTTTCAAATTGCGTGGACAAATGGGTTGCTAATATGTCATTCAACGCTCAGTCACCAAAAATATTAGCATTCTGTGGAATATTCACGGTAAGGAGGTGTCATCCTAGTTTTGATTCTTAGCCATAAGGCTCTCAATGTAGTTACAATGTGAACTCTATAAAATGTTTCACCTAAAAAAATAGGTAGTTCTTTGAAGTCTGATTTATCACTGCAATCTATTGTATTGAACTCAATTTTTACACCAGTAATACAAATTATGTTATAATGCCTTTATAATTCTTTGGTAGTTGGTTGAAGCTCATGATTTGAAGTTTAAAGTACTCACAAATCAATAGGAGGACCCATTTGATAGTGCAAATTAGTTTAACTTAGCTCTCGTACAGAGTTTGTTTGAATTCATATGCTTTATTTTTCTTAAAGTTTTAAACTATTTTTCTTCGCAATCTTCATACTTTGTTTCACATTATAGCTTCCATATCCTTAGTATAATTTTACTCATTCATTTTTGTTTCCTTCACATAGGTCAAGCACTTGAGTAAACTTGAAAATAGCCAAAAAGATTTGAAGTTATTTCTTGGTTTGCTTAGTCTCATATTTTTAGATACTTGATAGTTATGATTGGCTCTAATTTAGTATGCCCAAATCTGATCTGAATGGGAAAATTAATTTTGTTGTGCGAAATTCCTTTTTAGAATATGTTAAAAGTTCTTAAGAATTCACGAGGTTAATTTCAAGTTTAAACATGAGATTTGGAGTGTTTTTATGTAAATTTCATGTACAAATTAACACAAACAAATGTTTGAACAACAGCATATAACAGACATGAACATCACCAAAACAATATCACAATAGCACATGATGAAGGAGTTCACCCCGCCTGGGCTACGTCTCCTTGGTCCAACTTCCAATGGCTTGGCCCTCTCTATTATGGTCAAAAGTGTGAATACACCAGTTTACAATGCTCAAATAGCTCTAAAACATGTTCTAGTGGCTTCAGAATGCCTAAAAATGCTTGTCTAGCCTCTTTATGCTCCTGATTTGGTCAAAAACTGAAGAAGTTATGGCTTCCCCAAGTCTTTTTGCTATTTGCTCTACAAACTCCCCAAATTTTGGCACCATCCTACAATTTCGCCTGGATTTCTGCTAACCATGCGCTATTTCCGGTGATTTCAGGGCAAAATTGTCAGACACTTTAAATGTCCTCTAATGCCTAAAATCTGTAAAATTATGGGCCACATGGGGGCCATGTGCCCGGGCCTAAGGCCAACAGCCTGCCCCCGCCGGTCGAGCCCCCCACTTCGCTCCACTGCTGGACATGTGGGTGGCGCGTATAAGGGTTGGCCCTTTCCCCGAAATTTGCACGACATCAAATTTAAATATATGTCGCATCCATAGTCTATTAAGACTCATTCGAAGGGCGTGTTGGTAAGAGGCTTGGCTTGTCGCTTGGAGGTCTCAAGTTCGACCCCTGCTGCTACTGCCAGGACCTTAAACAAACATTTTGTGGCCCCCGGGCTGTCACATGGCGGTCTCTGGCTGGGCCACATGTCAGCCTTTGGTTGGCCATCTTCCATCCAATAGAATTCATCCAAAACTGAACCAATAACAAATTGCCACTTCGCACCATGTCATTCGCCAAAGGATGTTGACTAGTCAACCCTACCATGTTAGCCTACACAGTCAACGCCACGTCAGCAGTATGGACTGGTGACTGGACTGTCACATTTTGCAAAACTTCGCATGTTTGGGAAAGCGAACAGAACATGTTTTTGGGAGCATACGGTGTCCATTTCGCGCGAAATGAGTTGCATCGAATTCAGGATGATGAGCACTACATTGTCATTCAAGTTCCACACCGATCTGACAACTTTGGATTTTGAGCTATTTTTTTAGCCCCTGATCATTCCTCCCCACTGGAAGCCTTTTGGACCCCAAAATATCACTTTAAGTTGTCCAGAAGGTAAGGGTACAGTTCCCTCACCTTTCCAATCTCGATCCATTTGGCCTTGGAAGGATTTGTTCCTTTGAGCCCCACTCGAAGGTAGTCCACACTTCCTCTGTTTGAAGACCTTGTTCTTTTGTCAAGAATGGTGTCTTGTTGTACTTCATCAAGGTATTCAGGAGAAAAATCCTCAATGGAAGGAATTTTGACATTTTCTCCTTGACCTTCAATCAAAGGAGGCTCATACAACCTTAAGTTCTCAACATTAAAAACATCATACATTTGCATATATGAAGGTAAATCTAACATGAAGGCATTGTCACCAATATTTTCTAGAATTATGAATGGACCATATCTAATTGGTTTCAGCTTTTTACCTTCTCCTTGGAGCCTCTCTTTGCTAATGTGAAGTCAAACTTCATCACTGACTTGGAACTTGTGATCTGCATTATGCTTGTTGTGCCTTGCTTTATACTTTCCTTTGCTCTTTTCTAGTTGTTCTTGAACTCTTTGGTGTTCCAATTGGATTTGTTCAATGAGCCTTCTTGATTTGTCTATGTCACTATGATCATCAATAGAAACATCCTTTCCAAAAATGAAATCTAAAGGAGAGTTAGGCAAGTATCCCAAACAGGCTTCAAATGGAAATGTTTGATTTGAAGAGTGCTTGGCTCGATTGTAAGCATGTTGAATGTAGTGAAAATGTTCATCCCACAGCTTAGGATGTTTGCTGAAATACCCACGAAGAAGATGTATCATTGTCCTGTTCACCACCTCGGTTTGACCATCTGTTTGCGGATGAAATGTTTTACTCTTTTTCAATTTGATGTCCATGAATCCCCAGAAGCTTGACCAAAAGTTCCCAACAAAGCGAGAATCTCAATCACTAACAATGGATGTGGGAAATCCAAAATGCACCCATACATTCTGAAAGAATAACTGAGTAATTTGTTCAGTTGTAATTTGCTTTTTACATGGCATCAAAATACACATTTTGTTGAACCTATCCACAACTACATACAAATAATCATGACCTATTTTGACAATGGAAGACGTCCTACAAAATCCATAGAAACACTCTCCCACTGTCTTGAAGGTACCAGAAGTGGTGTGTATAATCCTAACTTCTTATTTCTAGGCTTACTGACTGCAAAAAATGAACATCCTTTAATAAAACATGACACACTTTCAAGCATACAAGACCAATCACAATACCTTTGTAGATGTGCCACTGTCTTACTTACATCGAAATGACCAACAATAAGAGAAGTATGTGCCTCTCTTATGATGTTGACTCTTTCTCCCTATGGAATACAAAGCTTACCAAGATGGTACAACAAATTATCATGCAAATGATAATCCAATTCCTCTACTTGGTTGCCTTGACTCAAGCTTGCATAAACATCCTGAAAGTCATTGTCTAATGCATACTGCTCAATATAAATTTCATGCAAAATAGAATTATGCTTGAGTAAAGTAGCATCACTAATAATAGGCCTAGAAAGCATATCAACAACTTTATTATAGATACCTTTCTTATACCTTATTACCAATTCCTTACCAAGCGGAATTGTTGAAGAAAACCCATCCATCAGAAGTGCCTTGATTGCTACAACTTAGATTGAGATTGCAAGTATTGCAATGACTGATGATCAGTGTGAATGATTGTTTCCTTACCCATCAAGTAGTGTTTCCACTTTTTCACACTTTGCACCAATGCATACAATTCCTTGTCATATGTAGGATAATTAATCATTGCACCACTGCAAGTTTCTGAATAGGTTTACCATCTTGCATGAGGATTGCACCCATGGCGTAGTCATTAGCATCAATATGGATCTCAAATGACTGTCTCAAGTATGGAAGTGCAAGTACTGGAGCTGAATTGATCTTTTCCTTCAATGCATCAAAGGCCTTTTGTTGTTTGCCTCCCCACTGAAAATCCTTTTTCACACTAGTCAATGCATGCAAAGGAGCTGCTATAGAAGAAAAGTTAGCAATGAATTTCCTCCAATATTGGGTTGCTCCCAAAAAAATTCTTACCTCAATAACTGTCTTGGGCCTTGGCCAATTCAAAATGACATCAACCTTGGAGGGATCTATTTTCAACTCACCTCCTCCAACAATATGACCCAAGTAAACTAAAGAAGGTTTTCCAAACTCACACGTTGACATCTTTAAATGCGATTATTCTTTCTTTAAGACATCAAGTACGTTTCTCACATGCATGACATGTTCATCACGAGATATACTGAAAATTAAGATGTCATCTAAGTAGACTAGAACAAACTCATCAAGAAATGGCCTCAACACATCATTCATCACACGCATGAAGGTAGCGAGAGCATTACATAAACCAAAAGGCATAACTATTTCATTCAAACAAACCTTGTTTTGTCTTGAATTTTGTCTTCCAAATATCTCCTTCAGAAATTCTAATTTGATGATAGCCACTCCTTAAGTCCAACTTAGTAAAATAATTTTCATCTTTCAATTGATCAAGTAAATCATCTATTCTAGGTAGTGGGTAACAGTTCTTTACCGTAATCTTGTTCAATGCACAGAAGTCCACACACATGCGCCATGTTCCATCCTTATTTGGCACCAAAACAATAGGTGACCCACATGGTGAAGAACTTGACCTGATGATCCCTTTATCCAATAACTCTTGAATTTTCTTTTTAATTTCTACACTTTCCATCACTGACATCCTATACATGCCAATGTTAGGAAGAGGACTATCTTGCTGCAATTGTATCTCATGTTGGATTCCTCTCTTGGGAGGCAATCCTTTTGGTTCCTAAAACATCTCATCATATTGGTTAACAACATCAACCAATTCAGATTTCAATCTTGAGTCACAACCTTGAAAAGCTTCATTATCAACATAATTCTTAGGTTTGATCATTAGAAGCACAAAATTCTTGCTAGAATTTACCAGTCTTTTCATCTGCCTTGCATTTACAAGTGAAAGATTTAGTTTCTTTCTATGGGCTCTTACAGTGTATTCTACTCCATCTTTGAACAAATGGTATTTTTTTTCATGTATATGGAAGATAGATTTTCTGTCATAGAGATACAGGCTGCCCAAAACTATACCACATATGTCTAATGGCACAACATCAAGTTCCACTTCATCTATGAAATTTGCAGTAATGGCGAATTTCAGTTTACACTTTCTAGTTACTTACAATTGTGCATTGTCACACACCCATCCTAATGGATATGGTTTATGATGTGGAATGGTTTCCAAGTTTAAACTTTTGACAATATTTTCAAAGATGAGATTGGCTTGAGAGCCACTATCAAAAAGAGTATCAATTTTGCTATGTTTTTAGATTACCCTCATGTGAAAAAGTTCTATCCTCTTCTTTTCATTTGGAGTTTCATTGTGTAAATTTGAAGTACTAGTGCTAGCAATGGATTATTTTCCTTTCATGCCCATGGTTTTAATTTTAGTTTCATCACCCGAATCAGCTCCCAAATCTTGTTGAGTGGTTGCAGTTGTCTTTTGTTTTACCTTGTTGTTGAATTTCCTTGGTTTCATCTCGGGATGAAGCTTCCAATAATGAGCTTCATCGTGACCATATTTGGAACAATGTTTGCATGTTAACTTCTCTCCTTCCTTCTTAATGGATGAATTTTCATTCCTTTCCCTTTGAAACCCTTTTCTTTTCCTTTACCTTTAAATGGATTTTTACTACCCTCTTCTGGAGTATTTTTCCCTCTTGACTCAAGATGAGTGGCTTGAACACACACCTCATCTGGATTATTGGGATTAAACATAAGGATAGTATGCCTAAGGTAACTGTGTAAGCCCCCTATAACTTCAGCAACATGTCTTTTGATTGCAAATCTACAACTAACATTAGAGACCTTCTTCTAAATTCTTGGGAGTAATCTTGCACATTTTGACCTTTAAGCTGTCGGAAGTTCTGTGAATTCATGATGGCTTTATGCATATATGATAGAGGGTAAAACTATATTTTAATTGCAACAATGAAATCAGACCAAGAAATTTAGATCTTACCTTGTTTTTTTATCTCTTCTTGTGTCTTGGATTCCCACCATACTAGTGTTGCACCATCGACCCTCAAGGAAGCTAGCTGAATCTTTATGTCATCATATTGAAGGTTTTGAATTCTGCAATAGACCTCCAATTGACAAACCCAATTTTCAAGCTTCTATGCATTCACTTCACCATTATACATGGGCAGTTCAAATTTAACATCAAGTTTTAACATTGGTGTTTTTCCAGTTCCTTTTGAGGTATGTTGATGAGTATGAGTAAGGGTTGTATTAGTGGAAGAGGGTGAAGATGCATGTGAATATGAACATAAGATGGTGGAGAGGGTGGAGGTCTACCTCCATTTCCATTACCTCCTCCACCTAAATAACCTTCTCCTTTTGGAGGCTTGGAGCTTTCACCCTGCAGTCTAGTATTCCTCTCTTCATAGAAGACCTTCACCATCTCTGTCATGTCAAAGAAATCCTTCCTAAAGACCTTCTCATCCTCTATCAAATTTTTAGGCTCTCCTTCATGTGACATGCTCAGTGAAGCTTCAACTACAACTTGAGGAAGAACTAGTGGTGGAGATTGTGGCAACCTTGTACTCCTTATCCTTTGCCCAACTTCCCTTCTCCTCTCCTGAGCTTCAACCTTGTAAGCATGGCATTCACTTGCAAACAGTTAAATCCTTCTTGTGCAAATAAAACCAAGGGCTCTGATACCAAACTTGATCTGAATGGGAAAATTAGTTTTGTTGTGCTAAATTCCTTTTCAAAATGTGTTAAAAGTGATTAAAGATTCATAAGGTTACTTGCAAGTTTAAACATGAGTTTTTGAATGTTTTTATGTAAATTTCATGTACAAATTAACATAAACAAATGACCAAACAACAGCGTATAACAAACATGAACATCACAAAAACAATATCACAGCAGCACATGATGAAGGAGTTCACCCCGCCTGGGCTACGTCTCCTTGGTCCAGATTCCAGTGGCTTGGCCCTCTCTATTATTCTCAAAAGTGTGAATACTTAAATTTACAATGCTCAGATAGCTCTGAAACTTGTTCCAATGGCTCCAGAATACCCAAAAATTCTTGTTTAGCCTCTTTTTGCTCTTGATTTGGTCAAAAACTGAAGAATGCATGGCTTCCCCAAGTCTTTCTGCTATTCACTCTACAAACTCCCCAAATTACAGCACCATCCTACAATTTCGCCTAGATTTCCGCTAACCGGATGCCATTTCCAACAATTTCAAGGTGAAATTGTCGGACACTTTAAATGTCCTCTAATGCATAAAATCCGCAAATTATGGGCCACGTGCCCGAGGCTAAGGCCAATGGCCCGCCCTTGCCAATCGGACCCCCCGGTCCGCTCCGCTGGTGGACATGTGGGTGGCGCGTCCAAGGGCTGGCCCCTGTGGGCTAGCCCTTTCCCCGCAATGTGCACGACATCAAATTTAAATATATGTCGCATCCATAGTCTATTAAGACTCATTCAGATGGCGTGTTGGTAGGAGGCTTGGCTTGTCGCTCGGAGGTCGTGGGTTCGACCCCCGCTGCTGCTGCCTGGACCTTAAAAAAACTTTTTGTGGCCCCTGGGCTGCCACATGGCACCCTCTGTCTCGGCCATGAGTCAACCTGTGGTTGGCCACCTTCCAACCAATAGAATTCTTCCAAAACCGAACCAATAACAAATTTCCACTTGGCACCACGCCATTCGCCGAAGGATATTGACTAGTCAACACTGCCACATTAGCCTACACAATCAGCGCCACATTAGCAGTACGGACTGCTAACTGCACTGTCACATTTTGCAAAACTTCGCCTCTTTAGGAAAGAGAACAGAACATGTTTCTAGGAGCATTCGGTGTCCATTTTGCGCAAAACTAGTTGTGCCAGATTCAGGATGACGAGCACTACAAGGTCGTTTAAATTCCACACCAATTCGACAACTTTGAATTTTGAGTTATTTTTTGAGCACCTGATCAACATCAGTAATCTCTATAAGCTTTATACACTTCAATTTCAGTTATTTTCTTCTCACTTTAGAGTAGAGTTTCACTACTTTCCGAATTATTGCTTTGTAGATTAATCAGATTTCTTATAGGATAGATTTCCTTTCAAAAGTCTAATAAATTAGATCTACTTTTTGAGATTCGTAGATTAATTTTGTTTTCAAGTCCAATAGATTAAAATCATTTCCAATTTCAATAGATCAGATTTATTTCCAAAGCTTGATAGAATAGATTTAATTTTAAGAACATTAGAATAGGCTTTACTTTCATGTTCAATAGAATATAATTTCAAAGTTTGCATAGTACAGAATTAGAATAGTCTTGTTCTGAATTACTTTATTTTTTGACTTCGAAATTTGATACTTTATTAGATATAGTCTTTGAGCAATCATGTGTGTGCTCATTAAATAGGTGTCGTTTCCGTCTTGCAGTCATTTCAATAGGATAGTTTTTTTTAATTGAAGTTTAACTGCCTAGCATATATAGTGCAAGTATGCTTCACAAGAATATGAACCCTGGATTGATAATTTAATGATAATTAATTTAACTCATAATTAAATTACCCAACATGGGGCTATCCACTCCAATTGAGTCTGTAGTTGGCATTGAAGTGGATCAAAAACTATATAATTCAACTAGACAAGAGTGAGCTCACACAAATTTTTTGTTCCCCCTCAGATTCCACCAATATCGAGTTAAAATGTTAAATGTGAAGTAGAGTAATTCACAAACCCAGAGAGATAGGAATGAGAGAGTGCTCAAATCAATTGTTAAGTTTCCCACAAATTTCCACCATGTTCGAGTTAACATGTCAATTGCTCAATAGAGTAACCCAAAAACCTAGAGAGACATAAATAAGAATATGCCCAAACCAATTCTCATCCCCCCCCCCCCCCAAATTTCCACCAAGTTCAAATATAACATGTCATTTGTGTAGTAGAGAATCCAACAAACCTAGAGAGACAAGAATTCCTTTTGAAGCCTGCTTTACCAACTTTTCCTTCCACTCAGACACTATGGACCTAGCAATTGTAATCATCGAGTTCCTAATCAGCATAAATTCCTTAGTTCTAAGGAACATGACCAATTGAAGCTATTGATTATATTGTAGCCAACATGCATACTATATGATTCAATTGAACACTAGTATACCCAAAATTCACACTAATAGAACAACTATGCACCCAACCATTTAAAGTCAACACGGAAGACAATGAAAACCCAATACTTCTGACTAACTCAACAAAGCAAGAATAGGACCAGATCATGATAGGAGACAGGGATAGAGCCAAACTCTACCCAATTTTTTTGAACTATTCCTTCAAAGCACAAATCAATCCATACAACATGCACCACTATAGTTTAAATTGGGAAAAAATAGAAAGTTACCAAAGATAAAAGGCCAATATAACCACGCTTACCCACCAACCGCCATTCAAATTGCTAATTTTTGGATTAGACCTTGTGAACCACCTCCTTTCCTTCCAAAATTTAACAAGCACTTTCCTTGTCCATGGATTTCGCTCATGATTGCAATGGCATCACTTTTACATAACCAACTACATTTCCACATTAGGATTTACATCAGCATAACATCCTTCACTCGAATGCAAGCGACAAACAATGTACCAGAGGACTGGGATTGCATAAAAATTATTGCCCATAACCGAATTCTAGCCGAGAAAGGACCTTTGTACCTTTACTACCTTATGTGAGATGGGATATAGCATGCTTACTCTCCATACTTGTGCTTAAAAGGACTAGAGATGCTCCATACAAAGAGCAGTATCACATGCCCCACACCCTTAGTGTAATAACAACATAGACATGAGTTTGACAACCCCATTCATTCCACCTTGATTTGCAATGCCTCTTGCATGACATGATTTCCACCCTAGGGCAACATGACCCTCACCATTAATTTTTAATTTCTTAATCATTATATTATGGGATGGGTTTAAGCATTTTTTGTCATTAATCTTGATCTTTCTTTGGGCTAAGAAGGTTCCTGATTTAGCCAAGGAATCAATTAATTTGTTATCTTGTCTCAAAATGTGAATAAGTTTTGAACTTCCTTTGTATCCTTTCGGCCTTCTTGAGGATTGCCTTTAAAGTTGGTTCTTTTGGCAGAGTCTCCTTAATCAGGCTTTAGATGATAAGGTGTGAATCTCTAATGAACAAAAGACTAAGGACATGTCTTTCTTGAGCTAGAAATAGACCCTAAAAGAGAGCATATGCCTCAACATGATTGTTGGTTCGATGTCCCAAACCCCACAAATATGTTATTTCAATTGTTTCATCAGGGGAAAGAATAGACCCTCCCACTCCTACTACCCCTCTCATAATTAATTATTATAATCAATGTAATGAGTTTATATTAAATGTTATATTTGAATATAAGTAATCGTTTAATTTTTATCTTTTTTATTTGAAAAATATATATATATATTTTTAAAAAGAATAAAGAAATGAATTTCCTTTATTCCTTTGAAAGTGGAATAAATGAATTTGATTTAAGCGGATATGTTATTGTGGCATTTGATTTTAATTATAATGTTGGTTAGTTAACTTTTAATATTTTTGAAGGGGGTAGTTTAACTAATAGAAGTTTTGGTTGTTTTCATTGAAATGACAATACAATTTTGGGGGAGATTGTGATTTCTTGTTATTTAAGATGCTTCTTTTAATACATAAATGGAATTAGTGCCTTTAAAAACCCCTCGGGCCCTTGGATTCTAAAAATTACACAACTCAAATTTATGATTCTAAAATTCTATACTGGATTTTAGGAAAAATTACTGGGGAAAATTACTAAAAAAGGGCCAAAACATCTATTACCTAGACTATGTTTTTTTCTAAGTGATAAAACAATTTGGCATGTTAGATTTTTAGCTAATTTTTAATATTTAACTTTAAATACAAATATTGCAATTTTTGTTTTCTTTAACGAAGTGTTATTTTTATTTTTATATAAGTTAAATTTTCATTAATAAACGACATAGTTACTTAGACTATAGGTGGATGTTCATTGTTGGCCTACCACATGGAAACTAGATAAGTGGTAAAATAATAATACATAAACACAATGCAATTTCAAAATCAACAGGAAATAAAGCCTACTATAGTGTTTACAAGCTATTTTGGGCCTATGAGAATTATCCCAACACCAAAAATTATCATAGAGGCCAAGTCTTTACCTGACAAATATATCTAGAAAAAGCATAAATTACAAACTAAGAGGAAGGTGAGGCTTTCACATCAATTGGCTTGGTTGTTGACTTGACGTTGGTAATGAGGGCCAACCCATAAGTCAAAATTTCTTCAACAAGCGATCCCTCTGAGTCAGTGAACTGAAGCTAAATTTCCTTGAGCAACATCAGAATTTTATCCATTGTAGAAAGTTGACCTAGTAAGACTCTACTGATTAGTGTCGTAAGTTGCAAATATAAATCAATTGTGTGGAAATTTTGATTTTGTCTACCATGCGATTGCCTAGTGTTCAACACCTAGGTGGCGAATTCCTCCAACAACTATGAATTTGAATGATGTTGATATTCAAGCCGCGCATCTTCCTCTAATTCTGCAAGCTCTAGTTATGCTTTTGGTGGTGTTTGGTTGTGGTAGAGTCGAGCAAAAGATTTGACACATAAATGAACCTGCATGCCTTTCGAAGAGCCTCGAATCCCACCACCCTTCCTACATATTGCATGTTATCATGGCATGGGAGATAAAGGGAAGGAGAAAAACATTGGACCAAGAGCTAAGATTGTTGAGGGGTTGAGGAAGTGTAGCTAGGAAAATATTTTAAAGCCCCTGTTGCAAACCAATAAGCCCAATATTTCATTACCATGACCAAGACCCCATGTAATAAACTACAAAGAGAATTTCGAGAAGGAACATAAATCCTCAACAGAGAAGACCATAAAGAAAGCATTGTTGCTAACAAAGTCCATTGCAAAAAGGGGAAAAATCCAAGCAAGGAGTAGAGTGAGTGGAAGTAACAGAGCTTGAAGAACAATGAGTGATTCAAAGCGACTGAGGTGAATGGTGAAAATTCCTTCCCATCCTATGGAGTAATGGGAGGCATTGGTTTTCATTAAATGCTAAATCATACAAATATATAAAGATATTAATTATCCATGTTGACCAATTGGCCACATCCACCAAGGGCATTGTTTGTGGTGACGATAATCGAACCCCTTGCCACCTCCATCACATCATTGGTCACCCTCATCAAGATTTTTTATTTTATTTTATTTTATATAAATATAAAATTAATTAAATAAATTATATATAATTTATTGACAATTAACATATTAAAAAAAATTGTTTGAAAAATAATAAAACTATATTTTACTTTCTAAATTCTTTAAAAAAAAACTGTGCATTATATTTCAATGTTATCTTTCTTCGCAAATATTTATTTCAAATGCACAATACACTATTGATAATTCTTAACCAAACATTCATAAGTGGCATGCCTTCACTTTTTTAGAACTCGGGCATCTCTTCTCTTACAACACCCTAACTTAAATGCATATTAAAAGTATTTAAAAATAAATTTCTTATTTATATGATCATATACGAAAGTTACAAAGTGATCTAGATTCGATAATTATATTGTTTGTCATCCATCTTGATGCATTCATAGTGGGAAAAGTGGAGGAATCAGCTCAGGAGACAATTTTTTACCTGCAGAGCCCAGTTTGGAAAAATAGGGTCTAAAACCTTATGGGAGTATTTTGAGGTATCAAATGATGTTTTTTGGAGGGTAAAATTTTTCCACTTTCATGTCGCATCTTTACTTGTTATTCTACACATAGAGATCTTTCCAGCGGTGGAAGAAGTGAGTCAATCGGAGTCTGTATGCAAAAGTTATGCCACTTAGAAGTTGACCTCCCTGTTTTCACACCCATAATTCAGGAGGATGTCGCATCAGCCCCCATTATTCATGGAAAAGGGGATAGCCACATGATTATGATGTAAAATATTTTAGAAGAGTCTATATTGTAACTCTGGTTAAGAGTTGAGGTAGTCAAACTTAACCACTAGTAGGCTATCGAGTTGTGTTATAACCGGGCCACTAAGAGGAAGAGGCATTCCATTCTGTTGAGTGAATTTGTTCCATAATTGAGCAAAAATACCAAGAGGGATAGTAGGTAGAGCACATAGAGAGGATTTGTGCACTGTAATAGCCCAGGGGCCATATGACATACTTCTTTTACTTGCATCCATATTCCCAAACAGAGAAAGAGAGCGGAGCGACCTCACCTTTTAGTTGGGTTCTCTCCCGAAAGGGTTTTCTAGAGAAAATCTTGTGTCTTATGTGTGTGAGAGCTTTTATTTTGTCGTTCTTTATTTTTCTGCATAATTTCATTCGCATACTTATACTATTAATAGTGAATCTACATGTCCAAAAATCTAATAAAACTATAATAGTGTAGAATTTCATATTTTAAATATAATATTAGATCTGTTATGACGAACTGTCCAGTGGAATATCCATGACAGTTTACGGATCATATTGGTATCAGAGTAGGTTTCTATGTGTATTTTGTGGATATTTGCAAGGGATCTAGATCAGCGGGTCCGAAAATTGTAAAACCCTAATCATGGCCGACAAATCTGTGAATCACCCTCGTGGTCCTACAGAGGCGAGGTTTTGGTGGCTGGAACAACAAGTCACATATATAAATCACAATGTAAACCTCCTCATGGAAGCCCTGAGTAATAAGATTGAGATATTTGGAGAAGATCGATGCTCATATGAAGAGGACAAATAAGAAGGGGGATCGGGAGATCGGGAAGAAACGGACAACTAGCCACAGAAAGAATCTGAAAAAGATCAACCTAATTCAATTGTCATGAACCAATCACAGTCCCTATTTAAAATGGAAGAAACTTTTGATATTAAGTCATACCATGGTGAGATTAATGCTCTGATTCAGCTAAATCACTAGTTGCAGCAACTAGAAGTTTATTTCAGCATCCATCAAATTGAGGAAGGACAGAAGATTTCATTTGCACAACTAAAATTAAAGCGCCATGCACTGACTTGGTGGGAGAGCCACACGAAGACCCTAATATTGGAGGGAGAGCCTCCAATGACTAAGTGGGAGGACTTAAAAACCCTCATTAAGTCACAATTTTACCCTATTGGATACATAGAGGACCAGTGGATCCAATGGCACTACTTCAGGGAAAAGTCGGGCCAAAGCGTCAAGAGTACACCACAGAGTTCATAAAGATGGCTATCATGTTGGGTATCTCCCCAAAGAACCCAAATGTACTCCTTAAGTATTTGGGGGTCTACACCACCATTTGCGTGAGCAAGTGATGTTGTTCAAGCCCAAATCGGTGGACAAGGCTTATGTGCAGCCACAATACCTATATAACATAGGCTTGAAGAGAGCGCAATCAAGTGGATCGAAGTAAAAGGAGCAACAAGACGCTTCTAAGGAGGGGAAGAAGAAGCAAAAAGGAGGAAAAGATAAAAATACAGCAACCACAACACACCAGTGTAAAGATCCCAGCAACCATTATAACATTGACGACCATATAGAGGAGAAGTGTTGGAAGTTACAACTGGAACTAAACTCAAAGAACAAAAAGAAAGATAATAAGAAGAAGAATATTATGGCCATAAATTTGAGCAACCAAGTTGAAAGTATCTTGGACATGGATGAGAAGATCATTTGTACATCAGTGGAGAAAGAGGTGAATCTGAGTAGCCTTCAACAACAAGAAGAGAAAGAAATTACCGAACTCTTCCATATAAAGATATAGGTCAAGAAGACAAAGATTAATGCTTTATTTGACTCAGGATCACCAGTGAATCTCATTGCAACAGAGTTGGTCAAGAAGTTGGGGCTAGAATTTTGTGATCATCCAAACCCATATCCACTAGGATGGGTAAATAAGGATGCAAATTTCAAGGTAATGAAACAATGTAAAATTAGATTTGCTATCAATGTTGATTTTATTGATGAAGTATAACTAGATGTGGTTCTCCTTGATGTATGTGGAGTTATGTTTGGTAATCCATACATGTACATAAGAGATGTAATATTCATGTGGAGAGATAACCAGTACTGGCTCATCAATGATGGAAAATCATTCATCATCAATTCGCACAAAGGAAAGTCAAAAATTTAGTTGGTAAGTGCCAACCAAGCCAAAAAAATTGATCAATTCCAACAAGAAGTATGTTTTATTGTTTTTAAGAGAAAAATAGTCTATAGATGAGTTAGTAAGAGGTAAGGCATCCCTAGAGGGGTGTACTAAGAAACAAAAACAACAATTGGAAGAGTTGTTACAGGTATACAAGGATGTGTTCTGAGAACCTAAAGGGTTACCACCTAAGAGGGAAGTGGAGCACAAGATCCAACTATTGTTAGACTCCCCATTACCAAACATTGGGTTGTACATGTAGTCTATTATAGAAGAGAGATGAAGAAATAGTTGTAGCAGCTGCAGGAACAGGGTGTCATTTGACCAAGTACATCATCATGTGGGACACCCATCATCATTGTGCCAAAAAATGATGAGACTTGGCAAATGTGTATATATTACTGGTTGTTGAATAAAAGCAGGCTCAAGAATAGATACCCCTTGTCCGAGATAGATGATTTGTTGGATTAGTTGCAGCAAGCAAAGTACTTCACCAAGTTGGAATTAAAGTTTGGATATCACCAAGTTCGAGTCAAAGAAGAAGATACATGGAAGACTGCCTTCAAAACCAGGCAAGATTTGCATGAGTGGTTAGTTATGCCATTTGGCTTATGTAATGCACCAACTAAGTTTATGAGATTAATGAATGTTGTACTATGCCCTTTAATAGATTCATTTGTTATTGTCTATTTGAACGATATATTGGTATACAGTATTGCATGGGAGGAGCACATCACACATTTGACGCAAGTGCTAGAAACGTCAAAGAAGCACCAACTGCTAGAAAATCTCAAGAAGTGTGATTTTGTGCAACAGTCTTTGGTGTATCTGGGATATGTGATAAGTGAAGGAGAGCTAAAGATAGATCCTGCCAAGATGGAGGCCACCAAGAAATGGTTGGTGCCTACTAATTTTTTTGAGGTTATAAGTTTCATTGGGGCAGCAAAGTACTTTAGGAAATTCAAAGCCTCATTTTTTAGCAGTAGTAGCATCGCTCCACGCCATAACAACAAGTGGTAAGCATTTCGGGGGGAAAGGGTCAACAAAGGGATTTGGAGGAGATAAAGAAGAAGATCAATCAAGCACCAATTATGGCATTACAAAACTTGTAAAGTCCCTTTGAAGTGGAGACAAATGTGAGTGGGTATGTTATGGTAGTTGTCTTGATGTAGGGAGGAAGGCCTATATGCTACCATTCTGAAGTATTTCAAGGGGCGGTTCTTAACTACCCTACCTACGACAAGGAGCTTTATTCCATGGTGTAAGTTGTGAAGAAGCAGAAGAACTATCTGATGGGAAAGAAGACAATAATCGACACATATCACCAGCCACTACAGTTGTTGCAGGCTCAGAATAAGCTACAACAGACTAGGATTACAAGTGAATGGGGTTTCTACAACATTTTCATTTGGTAATCAAGTACAAGAAGGGAAACACAAACAAATTGGCTAACATGCTTTCAAGGCCACCCATATCAAATATCGTAACTTTGGGGACTCTTATGCACATGGATCGATTCACCCATGATGCATATAGAGAGGCATATTCAGAGGATGAGGACTTCAAGGAGGTGTTTCAGTAGTTACAAAGTCAGATTCATGTGCATGATGGTCACAACACTATTGACTACCATCTCCAGGATGGGTTACTCTACAAGATGGATAAGTTATGTGTTCCTAAAGGTGAGTGATTGTAGTTTATTAGAGAGGCTCGCACCTCCAAGGTTGCAGGGAACTTTGGTGTAGGAAGACTATGACCAACTTGCAGAGGTATGTGTATTGGCCCAAGATGTTGGAGAAAGTCGCTAGGTTCATAATAGGGTGCACGCTTTGTTGTACCAGTAAGCATAGAAACAGGAAACAAGGTCTATATCATCCCTTACATGTACCCACTTATCCTTGGGAAAGCATTTCCATGGAATTTCTAGGAGGTTTACCAACAACCAAGAAGGGATGTGACTACTTGTTCGTGGTAATTAACAGATTTAGCAAGACGTGTGTTCTGATGCCCTATAAAAATACCATCAATGGGAAAGAAGAAACGAACTTATTCTTTGGAGGTCTGGGTGTACTTTGGGATACCAAGGAGCATCTTTTAGACAGGGATATAATATTTCTCAATGCATTATGGACTACATTGTGGGAGAAGATGGACATGAAGTTGAAGAGATCTACAACATTCCATCCACAGACAGATTGGTAGACATAAGTAGCCAACAATACTATGGTGCAACTTTTAAGAGGATACAACCAGAAACATCCAAAGTCCTGGGATGAAAATATGGTATATATACAACATTATTACAACATAGCAATCCATACTTCTATAGGAAGGTCCCCATTTGAAGCTTGTTTTGGGTATTTGACACCTTCACTATTGCACATTGCATATGGGTAGCAAGGAGGAGTGAGGGAAGATCTTATAGGAGATGTTGAGGGCTGAAAAATTTATAGAGAAGATCAGGCATATCCATTTACATGTACAAGAGACACTGCAAAAGTCACAGAGGAAGTATAAGGCCAAGTATGATCAACATAAAATAGAGAAATTGTTCAAGGTGGGAGACATAATATGGCTTTAGTTGAATAAGGAGAGGTTGCAGGGGGCTGGTAATATAATCAAGGCTCTGAGGTATGGTCCCTTTAAGATACTGGAAAAGGTGAGTGATAATCCCTATCGACTTAGTTTACCACCATATATGTGCATTTACTCAATTGTGAATGTAGAGAATTTGAAACTCTATGAGCCTTCCATGTTAGATCAAGGAGAGGAACAAGTCTACCTTCTGTGGAGGATTGGGAACCAGATGCTCAGGTAGAGTTTACAAAAGATACAGTTTTTCAAAATAGGTTTAGAACTACAAGACAGGGGTAACATGACCTTTGGCAGATTGGTTTGTAAGGACAACTTCCAGGCAAAGCTAAATGGTACATGAGAGAGAAGGTGGAGGAAAAATTTCCTCACCTCATTCAGTGAAATCTTTTGGGGACCAAAAGCCTCCCATATGGGGAGGTGTGATCTATATTAGATAATTATATTGTTTATCATCCATCTCAATGCATTCAAAGTGGAAAAAGTGGAGGAATAAGCTCATGGGACCATTTTTACAGGTGGGACCCAGTTTGGCAGAACAGGGTCTAAAACCTTATGGGAGCGTTTTGAGACATCAAATGACATTTTTTGGGGTTAAAACTTTACCACTCTATCACACATTTTCATGTTATTCTACACACAGATATCTTTCCATTGGTGCAAGAAGCGTGTCAATCAGAGTTCGTATACAAAAGTTATGCCACTCAGAAGTTGACCTTCCTATTTTCACGCCCATAATTATGAAGGATGTCGTGTCAGCCCCCATTGTTCATGGAAAAGGGGCTAGCCACGTTATTACAATGTAAAAGACTATAGAAGATTTTATATTATAACTTTGGTTAAGAGTTGAAGTAGTCAAGCTTAACCACTAGTAGGCTATTGGGTTGTGTTATAAACAGACCACACCTAGGAGGAAGAGGCCTTCATTCTTTCAAGTGCATTTGTTTCATAGTTGAGTAAAAACAACTAAGAGGGATAGAAGGTAGAGCACACACAGAGGATTTTTGCATTGTATCAGCCCACAAGCCATGTGCCATACTTCTTTGTACTTGCAGCCATATTCCTAAACAAATAAAGAGAGCAGAGTGACCTCACCTTCTAGCTAGGTTTTCTCCCAAAAGGGTTTCCCAAAAAAAATCTTGTGTCTTATGTGTGTGTGTGAGATTTTATTTTGTTTTTATCTATTTTTCTGCATAATTTTGATTCGCATGCGTGCACTATTAACAACAAATCTACAAATCCATAAATCTAATAAAACTATAATAGTGTAGAGTTTCATATTTTAAATATAATTTTATCAGATTTGTTGTGACGAATTGTCCAGTGGAATATCCATGACAGTTTACAAATCACAAAGTTGTGTGTATCTTTTAAAACAAATTGTGTTCTCTAAGAAATAACTAACATACTCCCAAAGCAGGGAAGGAATGTCAAAATGAATCTAAATAGTTGTGTTGCTTAAAGAGGAGGTCTTTTTTGGATGGTTCTTGAATATTAATAGATGATCTATTTACTAAGAATAGGAAAAAGAAAGATAAAAAATCAATAGTGACAACAAAAGCAACAAGAGGTAGAGGTTACAGGTAGGTAAGAATGCATTGCTTACAATCCACCATTTTTCTTATAATCTCAAACTAATAAAAAATATGAGGGATAATCTATATTGTTCCTCCTATAGCATATCGATTCACTGGTACTCAAAATATATTCAAAATAGAATTAATGGAACTTGGACTATCGTATAAATATAAAACTATAAGGAATTAATTTTCTCTTTATATTGAATCTAGATGGAATATCCACCACAAATTTTGTTTTAGGGGCAATGATCCTACACCACACTTAAGTGCCATGAATTGTAATTGATTTTTTAGGGGTATTTATGCTACAATTAATTTCTCCTTTGACAAAGCTAATGGATGCTCTTAGTGGTCAAATGACCTCTAATCTAGTGTTTATTGCATCTCCTAGATGAATTGCTTGATACAGTGTTGGTTGTAGATTGGCGAGATTAAATATATGTTAGTGTTTCAAGGCTTCACAAACTTCAACAAAAAATCATGATAGATTTCAATGGATTATAGACCAATGGATATTGATCCTTCCATGTAGCTTCCTTTAATCCTCTTTTAAATGCTAGCTATGGTCACCCCTACAATAACCTTTTTTAGGCCTAGAGAATCCCTCTTGTCATTGCCTTATTATGGACTCTATGGTGGATCTATCGTCAATTCATGTTGTGGGTAATTTTCTTGGTTGTCATGATATATAACATGCACACAATGATGAGTGGATTTATCTCTACTCGATGATAATTTTCAATCCTATAAGTAAGCTAGGAAAATGTCCTCAAAAGACAAAGGAAGAGACATGTAGGAAGAATCTAGAAATATATCCCCATAGGAAAGTATCAAGTGAAACATATCCCCTATAGGGAAGTATCAAGTGTTGAATTGTAACATTAAGCCATTTTTCGAACCTCACACTAATTACTTCATCAAGTTCATGCCTCTATTCAATTAATATCCACTAGTTTCCAGTCAAAAAGATGGGATGTAATGACAATGTACATAATATAATTTTGTTTTACTTCATCTACATGCCTTGACATGACTCATGTTATGAACTATTTTGATTTTTGCACTGAGAGTAGTGAACTGCTTTATAGCCCAATATGGAAGAGATGTTGCCATGAACAAACATAACATTACATTAAAAAATTAAATAACTACATACATACACATGTATGTGACAATAGATAATAATATTAAGCCAACCTAGATTCATCTTGAACATGGATCTTTCAAACACAAAGGGATTTAATATATAATTTTTTTATCATTTAATATGAAATAAATACTACATGATATGGAATTAAATGGATACAAAAAATAATACATTAAGAAATTTGATCCTTCTTTTTGCTTGATAAATCTAGATTTAGGATGGATTTAGGCATGTGTATTAAAAATATAAACTACTATTTTAAAAATACATCATAAGATTGTGTTCATTGAGAGAATACTATGTGTTTGTCATCTTCGAGTATTTGTATTGAATTTTTCATAGAATTCTTCCATCAATTAGAGTCAGATTAAAATAATTAACATGGAATTATTTAGCTAAATGAAATGTTATTAAAATAATTAGATAAGACAATTTATTGATTTTATATATTTTTTAAATACTCCCACGAAAAGTCGTTTTCTAACATAACATTCACTTTCCGTAATATAAAGTGGTTTCAAAATTTTATTGTAAACTAAATTAATATTTCATTTAAAATGAAAAAAACTTGTAGATGTTTATCCCAAGTCAATTTTAAAGAGGGAATGTTGGTTTAATCATGACTTGATGTAGAGTAGTTAAAAAATTTGAATCCATATGGGTTTATTATTGATGGTTTGTGGTTTATAGGTCCATGGTATTGGATTACCCATGGTATTTATATTGGCTTTAATAGTGAGTAGCAAACTTATACAAACAAATAAGAAGCAAGGGATAGTAAAAGTTTACACTCATGAAACTCTCAAAGGGTAAATTATCTTAATAAACTATTATTGTCTCTTATGTGATGAATTCAAATCTTCATAGTAAGAATTCTAACTTTTATATTAATAAAAAATTCATGCATTTTATGTGATGAAGTAGAAACTTTTTAGTGACACTTCTAACTTAGATTATTTAAGAATATAAAACTAGCAATTGCACTAGATGTTGCAAAGGAAACGTCGTAAGGCAGTAGCATAGGAAAGAGTAGCATTACATTGTTACTCTTCCATGATAGCAATGAAAGTGCCACCGGATGTTGCCAAAGGGTGTAAGTATAATTTTGGATCTTATTTAAAGAGGGGGGTATTCGAAATCGCATCATTGGCATGACAGGAGTATACGTAGTATCAGGTTCTCTCTTTTTGGTTATTTAGTGTAGTTGCCAAAGAATGCACTGTAGAGATAACATCGATATGTATTTGCACTTGAAACACTTGCGTTTGAAGTATTTGCCTACTTGAATGGTTGTAATTTATCCACACCCTATTTGTATATGCCAACTTTTTTCAAGATTTATTGCAATTGATATAACTCTTTTGGGTTCCATTCAGATCCATTTACATTGTTCCCCCAATTCAAACTCTAAATAACGTTTGTATCATTCTATTTTTTATCAGTTTGTGGACCGAGTCATAGTGACCTGCATTGAATGATTTTGGATAAATTATAAGAAGATCAAGTTGAAGCCAAAATATGAATCTTTTGAACTCAAGGATGTTGAAAATATCAAATTACCATACTCTACCACAAGTATGGTAAATTTGAATAACGAAGATCGACACATTTGGTCTTTGAATCCTAGAAAGGACTATGAGCCTAGACTAGGATACCAAAGCCCTTTTAATTGATGATATCAACAACCCACGAACAAGTGATTAAAGTTTCTTTGGAAATTCAAATGCCTGTCCAAATAAAAATCTTCATGAGTTCATTTTTAACTAATAAAGTTTTAACACAAAACATCCTCCAAAAAAGATACTAATTAGTTAGCTCATGCTCCTTGGTTCTAATTTTCTTTTCAAAGCACTCCATGTAAAAATAAAGGTTCCTTCAAAATTGTTGAATGAATTTAAAGAGAAACACTTCTTTGAAAATTTTGATGAGATTTGTAAAGGCAGACTTTAATACTTTCTCAACCTCTACCTTTTTTGAAAACTATTTATATTACTTTAAACTTTTCAGTATTTGATGAAATTGAATTTAAAGTTTATAATAAAACTAAAGTTATAATTAAATTTGAAATTTGAAATTCAAATAAACATAAATCAATTATATATATTGTATTTAGATAAAACTTTATTTCAAAAATAATTATAATTCCAAATTGAACCAAATAAATTTGAAATGATAAAATTGAAAGTATTCAAATTTAATTTGTTCTTAATGAATATAGATGACACTCGAAATACAAATTCTAAGAGAAAGACAAATCAATATTCATATAAAAATTACAAAAGCTCTTGTGTGGTGTGAATTCATGTCTCTTATTGTTATTTGCATTTATTATTCTATCTATAATTGGAAGATTAAATTATTTTAAAATATTGATAATAAAATATAAGAATTAAGGTAAAAGTGATTGTAAAAACATATAGCAGTGGTAAATTAACAACATCAATGTACCATTCAATTTATTACCACAACTGTAATCAATCACATAACAAATCAAACACAATATTTATAATGAAAAGCAAGTAGAATATTAGGAGGGAAACCCACTATTAAAAAGGCACAATAAGTGCTTAGATCATCAAACAATGTGTAATTACAGCTTCATATGACTATTTGTCTATTTATAGTCCAAAGTCATTCGACAATATTAACTTTGATCAATTTGTTTGGTAAAATCAAAATTGATTATACATTATATGCATCGTTACTTTACACAATAGATATGAACATTTGTTTGAAAAATCTAATACAATCATATTAAAATGAATAAATGAAATTCACATATTAAACTCACATTAAAGTATGAAAACACATTATTACCTATTTAAATAAAAAAAATACATAAAAATAATTTTATAAAATTAACAATATTTTATGATATATACAATAATGTCTCCAATAAACTAATATATTTAAATATTATGCACCGTTGTCATAATAATAATAAATGCATTTACCATCATAATCACTTTACAACATTTCATCTATTCTTATTTTTATTTTATTTTTGTAATTAGGCTAAGCTTAGACCGAGGCCAACCATCCATATATAATAAAATTAACGATTTTCATTTTCCAAAATATCAAGCAATATCCCATTTCCATCTTGGGTGCAATTCTCTATGTGGAAGAAGGTTATAAATGTAAAATCATGCGATTGAAATATTCATTTTCATATTGGGTGTAACTATCTCTTGATTGATTGGCATTTATAATGAAATTCAGGAAAAAAAGGTACAACAATTGTTTCGTAGGCATGAAGGCTAAGCTCATTGATTTGGATTTAATTCTACGGGATTTGGCATCATTCCACTCTCCCAATACCGTTGTAACAACTGAAGTCCACTAGAGATATTCCAATTCTTGTTTCCAATCCTAGTAAGGTCTCAAGGGCTAATTGCCTATCTTTTGAGATTGGCACTCCCTAAAGCATTGACCTACGATAGGCTTGGACTGCTTCCAATAGCTTTAGTTTCTCCTCAGCTCCATAAATTTCGAGGAGATGCCGCACCTTTATCTCATTCTCTAAAGACAATATTCTTCTGGTTAAATATCATAACCGCTTTATGGATTACGAGGAGGAAGAGAATGGAATTACCTGGATCACACACGGTAGCGTGGAAAGTGTAGACCTTGTGGAGTAAGAGCTTGATAAGCGAGGAGGCTAAGAAACTTGTCGCTCTTTTCACGCACATAGTGGTTTCCTTGTACCTCTTTCCAATAACAGTTGTAGTGGCCATTTTCATCGATTAGGTGGGTCCTTATATCTTACAAGTGCAGAGGACGGTAGATTAATAAGTTGAACGGTTACACAAATCAACATTCGGTTGACAATTAAAAAAATGGCATCTAATGGTAGAAGAACTTTTAATCATCTAACAATAGATTTGACGTGCAAAAGAGTGCAAAGTGGCAACTAGGGTAGTTCTTCTCAAAGAGAAATGCCTTACGACATAATTACAAAATCACATTGTGATAAGATAGACAAATAAGACTTTAAACTTGTTAGCCAATAATATAGGTAATTGATGACATTAGTGATTAGAATGCTATAATCCTAACCTTTCACAAAAACTAATAAATGAATCCATGTTATTATTCAATTTTTATTTTAATCTGTAATTTCAAATAAGGGAATATATGTATTTATTTATTTATGTATAGCCTAACTCTTTTAAGTTTTGGTCTTTTTCTCGCATATTTTATAGTCTAGCAAAGATTTCTTGAAACTACAACTTTGAGTTGTTAAATGTGCATAATTGGAGTGATCTAGTGGTTTTTCATGATGTTAAATCCATTTATGCATTTAAAAATACATTTAAATAATAAAAAATAGTAATGTCACCATGAAATATAGAATAGTGAAGCTAAACCATTGTTACGTGAGAAAGAAATATAATCAATTCAATTTTATAGGCAATTTGTTAAGGTATTGAGTTTTGGTGATAAAGAAATTTAGATTTTTCATTGATTTTAGTTCTTAATTGAATTTTTTATAATCTAATTTTATTTAGTGTTGGGCAAAACTCTAAAACATTTTTTTACGATGTACTTTGAATCATAGTAAAAGTTTTTGTGTGAAATTTTTATCAAACTTTGATTAAATTTATATCTCTAAAAGATTATCGACATTTCTAACTTTCTATTCATCAAAATTGCGATCATCTTGGAAAAAATTTCTTCATGCTTTTTTGAATAAATGAATAAGGTTTTAAATGAATTTAAGTAATTTTTACCTTTTTTATTGTTCATTATATCAATTATGATCTTAATGGATATTAATCATCATCATCATTATTTTTTTTCACAGTAACTGATACCCAGGATCACTATTCACCTCAATATCACTTGCTCCTTCAGGCTTATAGGAATTACTCATTAAGATTTTCAACTTGCAAATTTTTGCCACACATGCTAACATGTCCCGGGAGAAGATTTTCAACTTGTTCAATTTTTTGCCACACAAGTTAACATGTCTCCGGATAATACAACCTAGGTGGAGGGTGAATTAAACCCACTAGTTACCACTCGAGCTATTGTCTTTTAACCTTAATCATTAATTTTAATTTAACACTAAATCACAATAAGAACACTTAATAAATTTTAAAATACTTATGAATAAATAAAATAACATAACATAATTTTTAATAAAAATTAATTTACAAATTTTTAAGCTTTACATAAAAATAAATAAATATATATATATATATATATATATATATATATATATACATTGAAAAATATTATAAAAACAAAATTAATTAAAAAATAGATAAATAATAAAAAAAGTAATTCCCCTGATTGGGTTGATGAGCAAAGTGGCAACGAAAGTTGTGGGGCAGAGTGGGGAGGGCACCACCCTACCGCCTCCCACAACATTTAAGAGGGGGTTGTTGTGGCTGCCCTGGCCCATGCATAACAATGCGAACTTTATTCTCATTTTATACGATGGATAGTCTCCCTCCAATAATTGGTCCTATGAAACAAGGCTTTGTTATTTGGCATTTATGTTGGGTGTGGCCTCCCCCACCTCACCGCTAGTGGAATTAATATTTTGGCAATCTGACAATGTTGGTTTGATGCTCGAAGGAAATTCTGCAATTCAATGGTGTGACCCTCGATTTTTTTCTGAGACTGGGTCGCCTACCTCTGGAATTAATGTGATAGGAACTTGGGCTTGCATGCAAATTATTTCGACCTGTTTCTCGCGTGAGAAGTGGGAGACACAATCAAAACGAGAACTAGGATGTGCGGAGATTTAATGCCATGAGACACAATGAAATTCTCTGGGGTTGAAGGAAGTGGTTGCTAGCGGCTCCACCCTGTACTCAGGATTTGCAAACTTGTTGGCTCCGGTGAAGTAGGATAATGGTAGCAGGTTACCAACTTATTTCTCTCCCCTTATGGTATATAGTTATGGCTTTGATTTCTCTGGTTTATGTCTAGTGGTAGCTTTCTAAATCCTCTTGGGGTGCACTAGGTCTGGTTCTCTGATGTTCTCTAGCTCAAAGGGGGTATTTATTTGGAGGTGGTTGTCTATGTTTATGGTGTACAGGACATCTTGTTCTTGTTAGCTTGAGTCACCCCGTATTATTTGTACCTTCGGGCCTCTCTTCTGTTTAAATCAGTTTCATTTCATCCTTCTCAACCTAGGTCTAGTGTGGGTCCATTGTCTAGCTTGATTTTTTTTTCTGGTATACTATGTCACTACAACACATGCATAGTCGTAGGGGTGTTAGGGGCAAAGGCCATCAAAGTCGATCATATGCTTAGGCCTAAGCTCAAGAAGTCATGACCACTTTGTTACTCTTCTTAATATATGTGAGGAAATTTTCGAACTCGAAACCCTCACTACAAGTGACCTCCAGGCATACTCAAACTCTAAGATTATGGAGGAAGTAGCTAATCGGGTTCCTGACCTTGGTCATATCAGGGGAAGATGAAATCAGAATTTGAACTTTATCACCCTTGATTAGTAGTTGAAAACTCTTTTAGACAGAGTCTTGAAAGAGAAACATAAAGACCAAAACGATATCATCTCTTCAATGAACAAGATTAAGCGAGTGCAACGACATCAATACTCATGTTTGGAAAGATTTGATACTTGACTAGCTCGTGTGGAAAGCCATCTTCAATGTAAGTTGTGTTAGAGCCTAGATTTGCCTCAGGCTGAAAAGACAAGGTTCTAGGTCCACATCAAACCATGCTCAGCCTCGTAGCTAGCCCTACGAGGATAGGAGAGGGCTCTCTCCGGGTCGATCTCGGAAAAAGACAAGCGATGGGGCTCGAGATGATTGAAATAAAAGCTAATTTTAGGCTAGGTATGAAGTACAAGGGTTTGCTTTGATTTTTTAGGGGTTTTGTGTTGGAAACAAGGAAAGGCAAATTGGGCTCGGGGATGAGGCACAATTTCTGCAGAGTTCTGATTGGGGCAAGGAAGGTAATCGTTTTGATGCTTTAAATTGAGTGAATGAATAGATTGGACTGGTGAGGAGCTAAGGAGAGCAAGATAGTCTCAAGAATTCTCCTTAAACAGATGAAAACATGGAAATTTAAACAAATTCAAAGGCAGAGCATAACAGTTAATGGATTCCACCTTAATCACTCATTTGTTCAAATTCAGAAGAAAAGAGAGGAAAATTATACACATAACACTAATGAACTTACAATTACTTAGAGAAGCACACCATCAAAACATAAAGCCACATGGATCCCAAACAGTGCTGCAAAACCCTGGTCTTTCCTTAGCCAAAAATGCAGAGATAGAATGTACAATGATATGCCAAAGCAATCCCTAGTGTCCAACCCTGAAAATGACTTAGGAATTACATGATATAGACTAGCCCAACCCATTCCCTTGCCTCTAGGGGTAGAGCTCATCATTCTAGGAGTTGTTTGAACCAATTCTAAACAAAGCACTAAAATCTAGGCAATCAAAACAACTTGCCTCTATAAGGTACGAAACTGATTCATTCATTAAATTTTCACTTTTTAGTGAATGAATCCTCTAGAACAAGTAAATAAGTGCCAAAATTACATCATGTTTATCCAATTACATCAAGATAGATCAAAAATTACATCAAAAAGCAAAACTAGTCAAACTGGCTGAATTTCTGAGCTAGAAGGTGAAAAATTGACCAAAAATCCTCTATGCGCCGCGCTAAAATCTGTATGCATCGCGCCACTTTGGAGCTGATTTTGAGGCACTTCCTAAAGTCCAAATTGAGCCCAAGTGTGCTTGTTGGAAAGCCCTACCTGTCTACTTTCCAACCCAAGTGGAATTTCTAAATTTGGATGTCATTTTCCCCTCCAAAACTTCAATCTCCCAAGACTGCTTCCTGTGTGTCAAAATACGGGCAATGAGGTCATTTTTTTACTGTTTTTTACCTCCTGGGGACTCAAAACTTGCCCAAACTTCTTGGCCATGCACCAGAAGTCATGATTTTTCATGCAAAATCCAAAAATATAAACTTTTTTCAATTTGGAGCTCTCTATAAAATGCACGCGCCAGGTGGCGCAACGCACAGGGAGAAAAACCCTGTCTTTTGTACCAAAATTTGCCAAAATGCCAAAAATGCCCCAAATTTCTTGAAATTTGGGCTAGAGTTTCTTCATTAAGTGTTATGTTGGGCTAAAGAGGTTTCAGCCAATATCTGAAGACGATCAAGCTCCCTTTGCCTCTTTTGCTTCCTTATTGCCTTCCTCAATTTTGCCTTTAAATTCCTGATTCGTGCCTTGCATACCTTGTTCTGTGCCATGTAGTGGAAAGCCATGTGTCTCAGCAATGCATGGTCATTGTTGGCCTTGTCCAAAATCCTCTCTAAGTGCATGTTAACTCTCCCGAGTCTAGCCTCCCGATCCTCATTAATCTCTTGCTCTAATGACATGAGCTCAATTCTTCTCCTTTGTGCAACCTGGCGATTCTCGCGGATGTTCTGTAGCTCCATGATTGCTTGCTAATCTTCAAGTTGTTGGTTCCTCTGCTCCAAGTATTTCATGGTCCACTTAGCTCTCTCCAAGTCAAGGGATAAGGCTTGGATCTCTGTTTGCTGCTCCTAGATGATCTCCCTAAGTTTGGCACTTTGTGGGCCCGTATCTGTATCATCATCATGAATGAGAATGAAGTCAGTCTCTCTTTCACCTGAAGGCTCACCTGAAAGCCCCTCATCCTGCATCGGCCTCTTGCCTTTGTCCTGTACCTGTGATGTTGATGGAGGAAACGAGGCCCCTTCCACCCCGGGTGGAGATAACACTCGCTTTGCCGCTACAAACAAATGTCTGGTACCTCTCTGATATGTGATGAATACCAGCACACTAGCAGTCTCATGGTGCTCATACTGATGAGAAGGTCCACCTTCATGCCTAACCTCTGATAATCCCTGTGAAGCACTGAAGAAGTCATGAGAGATGAAATCATCCCAAGTGATGCCCTGTAATTCAAGCTGTTGAACCACCAAAATCTTAATAAGAGCAAAATGATAGACACTATTAAGTTGTTGCTAAGGGGTTTTATGTTGCACAAGTGTGGTCATCCTCTCTATGTTTCGGCAAATGAAATATGGAATGTTCATCATCCGTACCCTGGTGAAATGCATGAGCAACTTGATGTGATAAGCATAGAGACGAGAGAATCGTCCCTCACAGCTGAAATATTTCATGATCAATTTCATTAGTGGAGCATATTCATCTTTCAGATATTGAAATGGGAACACTCTCTTGAGCTGCCTCAAGAAACCAGTTTTAATGTATGGCTCATAATGCTACTGGTCAATCTTCTGCTTCTTGTTCCATGGTTCTCCAATGTTCGGTATGTCGGTTGCTAATGAGATAGATTCTAGTGTAAGTGTGAAGGTGACACCGGCTAAGATAGCTTGATCTCCATGTAAGTGCAGCACGAATAGACGAGCCAGCTCATGATGAAATTGAACACTAGCCACCTTTTGACAAAACTCATAGCATGACTGATGCTGAAAACAAAACATGGCAAGAGGGCAGGCCTACAATTCTATAAGGGTGGTCGGTTCTTCTCTAACATGTCTGCCACTTTTATGAGGCCTTCGGGGTGCCTGTTCTTCCAAGGGTGAGTCACTTTGGGTTTCCACTTCATAGTCTGATGAATGCTCAGATGCCATGACTGTTATTTTTCAAACTGCCTTGAAGATGAAGATGCTGATGTATGAAAACTATTTAGACTGCTCTTTTAGTAATGTGTGCCAACTCTGCCACCAAAGGGGAAAACCAATAAAACAGGGACTGTTAGGAAGGGGAAATAATATCAAGAGATTAGGAATTATTGGGAGAGATTTGTTTGGGAAATATGGGAGGGGTTTTAGGATTTAGGTGTGGGAATAGGGTTTTAGGGTTTTTCACATTTGACAGTTTTGGGAAAGGGAATTTAGGATAGGGGTTTAGGATTTAGGGGATGGGGAACAATGGAGTCAAGGAACAAAGGGAATTAAGGACAAGAGAAATAATGGCAAAGGGTAACCTTGATGGCAAACAAGTTTTGAAACCCTAGCGAATACACACAAATAAATGGAAATTTGGAGAGATTTAAAGCAAATTCGAGCTTTCAGGTGTATGCGCCGTGCCGCTCGCCCAATGAGTCGTGCCGTGCCAGTGCGCTGCGCCCGTTCAGATTTACACTGGAAATTTTCTCACAGTGCGCCGCGCCACCTGCTCTGTGCGCCGCGCCGGCCAAATTTCCTCTAACTTTCCCCAAATCGAACACCAACTCAACCAATTTGCTTTGAGTGGCTTTCTCCTTGGTCTTGGCATGAAAATAACATTGATCTTCATGAAAATGTCTTTATAAAGGCATGGATTTAATTTTTGACTCTCCAAGACCCATCTTTGTAATGTTTTGGCATTGGCACTTTTTCTATTTTAATACAACTCTGTTTTTGAATTTCCTTTTTGATTTTTTGACTAAAACAATGAAATTCTTGGCAAATTTTTGCAGGGATAGCTGACATGGAATTTGGCAAAGGAGACCAGGGTTGTGCCTGAAGATTTCAAAAACTGAAAACTTTTGAAAATTATTACAAAGGACAAAATGTTGACTTTTCTTCAAAACAGAGTTTTGAAGAACAGTCATAATCCATCGATATGATGATGAAATTCACGAAATAGAAAACATGTGTAGAACCTCCCTCTGGCCTGCTGGGATTTGAACACTTTAACGACTCAATTTTTGAAACCCTAGACCTATGATTGACGTGACTCTTTGCCTATTAAAAGATCAAACATTGACTGTCATGGAATTTAATAAACATCGATGAAAATACCTAAGCCAACAGGTACAAGACATGAGGGGAATGAATGACAAAGCCCTTCCGTCAGATTATGGCATGCTCCTAGCGGAATGCAACCGAGTGAATCGAGTGAGACACCTAAAAATGAAATGCAAAAAGAGTTTTGATCTCCGACGGAGGGATGACTAGACCGACTCTAACATTGGCTCCAATGGGGATAGTAGCTCCTTGGAGGTGCCAAGAACGGCAGACCTCTGGGAGAGCTAGACAGTGCCTTCGTCCATTAGGCTATGGAGTCATTATTTCGACAAACAACACAAGACTCTAACTCAATTTATGTGACTAAAACTTGACGCAAAACGACTCGATTATGAAACTGAAATGACTGAAAAACTGACTCGACAAACTGAACTCAAAACTGAAATCTTTCTTCAGAATTATAGCCTTCACTTCGGGCCCCAGACTGAAGAAAAGATCACAGCACACACTCGCAATGAAACTGAAATAAAATGGTATTTGTAATGACAATGATAACAGCAGAAATAACTCAGAAAAGGTATCGCTTGAGCAGCTGACCATTGACCAGCCCTCCGGGACAATCTTCCCCATTCATCTCCTTCAGAAGAAAGGCATTCTGACCCTGATATGCTGCAATCTTAAAAGGACCTTTCCAGAGATTTTCAAACTTACCATGCTTGCCCTTTTCCTCATTCCTTGCATCCCACTTTAACACCACATCATCCAACTGAAATGTGTCTGCCTTTGCTTTTCTGTCATAAATCTTTTTAATTCTCTCCTGCCACTTGAATGTGTTTTGAAAAACATCTTTCTGTGTCTCCTGCAAGTGGATCATTTGATTTAGTCTTCTCTGCATTGGGTCATCTTCACTACTAGCCTCCTGAAGAAGTTTGACTACCGGAGCTGCAAGAGAGGTAGGGAACACGGTATCAACTCCATAAACTAGCTCAAAGGGGGACATACCAATGGATTTCTTCTAACTCACTCAATCTGCCCAAAGTGCATGAACCAACTTCTTATGCCAACTTTTCTTGTTTATTTCCAGCATCTTCTTAATGATATTAACCAAAGATTTGTTGGAAGACTCGGCCAATCCATTGCCTTGTGGATGATAGGCGGTTGAGTGCCCCAAAGTAATGCGATATTTATTGCAAAACTCAACCATCCTTTTTGACTTGAAAGTTGTTGCATTATCAGTGATTAGCTTATTCGGGCAACCAAAACAAGACAAAATATTATTCTCAAGGAATGAAATTATTATCGCATCTGTAGCTTGCCTAGTGGGAATTGCTTCGATCCACTTCATGAAATAATTTGTCGCCGTGAGGATCCATCGATGCTGACCTGAAGAAGCAGGATGAATTTCACCAATGAAATCCAACCCCCACTGCTGAAAAGGGGCACTCACCTCAATGGGCTTAAGCGGCAAAGGCTATAATTTCTGCTTTCCTTCAAAAATCTGACAGTTATGACAGCTCTTGACAGTTTTGAACACATCAGCAAACAATGTCGGCCAATAGTATCCAGCCCTCAGAATTTTATTTGTCGTTGTTTTCCAAAAAAGGTGACCGCCACAATCTCCTTTATGGAAATCCTCCATGACCTGCTTCGCTTCTTCTTCCACCAAACAATTTAACAAAACGCCACCAGGATCTTTCCAATAAAGTGCAGAATTCAAAATACAAAACTTAGCAGCCTTTAACTTAAGATTTCTAGCTTTGTTTCTAGCCATACCAGGCGGCGCGGACAAATTCTGAAGCACATATATAATATCTAAATACCATGGAGAAAGAACAAATATTTCAGCTACCTGAATTGACGAACTTTCCTCATTCTCAACGGACATAGCAACAATCAGATTTATGTCTAAGACGTGCAAATTAGATTCAGCCATTAACTTTGCCAATCCCTGTCCTTTAATAAGCTTCGTGGGCCTTATCTCCACATCATACTCCAGCAAGGCTGCAATCCACTTGCCTCGTCTTCCTTCAGGATCTGTCTGGACCAAAACATCTTTGACAACAGCGTTAGGAACATAAGCTAAAAGATGGGAATGCAAAATATACACGCGGAAATATTTCAGTGCTTTAACAAGTGCAAGGGCTTGCTTCTCAATAATGTTGTATTTCAAAGCAGCATCTCTTATAGTCCGGCTGAAGAAAGCAATGGTTCTTTCATGCTCATCTTTTTTCTTCATTAATACAGCTGCCATAGTATGCTCCGAAGCAAATGAAAACAATATAAAATCCTGAGTATAATCGGGGCTGATTAGAACCGGGGCTAAAGAAAGAGCCAATTTTACCAAATTGAAAGATTTTACAGCCTCTTCTGTCCACGTCACTTGGTTGTCCTTCTTAAGCATGTTTGTAATCTCCCTTAGATGTTCAACAAGATTAGGAAAAAAGTGGCGCAGAAAATTCATCTTACCATTAAACGATTGAATCTCCTTCTTATTCCGGGGCAGGTCAATTTGCTAAATCACTTCCACACGTGCTGGATCAATACGAATGCCATCCTTTGAGATAATGTTCCCAAGTAATTTGCCTTCATCCATGGCAAACAAGCTCTTCTTAGGATTCAGCGACACACCATATTTTCTACACTTTTGAAAGACAATTTTTAAATGATACAAGTGTTCTTCATCTGATTTGGAAAACACGGTCAAATCATCAAGGTACACAACCAAGAAGACATCCTTCTCATTTGCGAAAGCCAGGTCCATTTCCCGCAGAAAATTGGCACCCACGTTCTTCAAACCGAAAGGCATTTTGGCGTAATGAAAGGTTCCCCACGGAGTGGTGAACGTTGTTTTGTCTCGGTCATCTTCATGGACTAAAATTTGGTTATATCCGAAATAACCATCGAGTAGTGAGATGCGAGATGCTCCAACTACTCGCTGAAGTATGTGACCCATTTTTGGAAATGGATAATTATCCTTCAATGGAACTTTGTTGAGATTCTGAAAATCAATGCACAAACGGATCTCACCTGTCTTCTTTCATACGGGCACCAAATTAGATATCCAATCAGAATAACGGATGGGAACAATGATTCCTGATTTGTACAACCGATTGATCTCCTTCTCAATTGATGGCAACAATTTTGGATTAAGCCTTCTTAACTTCTGTCTGAAAGGTTTCTGATTAGGCTTAATAGGAATTGTGTGCTGAATTATATTGGTATCATATGTTTTCAAATCAGAATAGTCCCAAGCAAACACATCGGCAAAAGATGACAAAAAACTGATATATTTGGCTTTTACCTTTGGTGGCAATGTTTTGGACAGCTTTACCTATTGGAAATAATACTGAGAGGGGGGGGGTGAATCAGTATTATCAGATCAATAAAACTTTTTCATTTCCATACTTAGATACATATACGCTACTTCATTCAAGGGAACCCGCGTGTATACGCAGCTGTGTCTAAAGCAACTAGCGTATATCCAAAATACTTATGATTCAGTTAATCCATTGAATGTTGATCTTTAGTTAGCGCATCAGAACTTCATTAACCATATGAACAGTAAGCAGGTGCAATAAAAAATAGAACAGATCATCACACACAAGAAGCACACATGAACACCATGATATAAGGTGGAAACCCAATGTGGGTGAAAACCACCTGCTGCAATTCGTTTCTATCTTCCTTTATTAAGAAACTTCTTTTACAATGTATTGGTGCAGTCCTTTACCAGCACGCAGGCTACAACCTGCTGAAGGCTACAACCTTCTCTTGTTCTCCAGATTCTCCTGGAAGGGAGCTCCAACCCCCTTTGCTCTTGTACTAGCTAAGATACTAGTACGTAGGCGCCTGCCTACAATCTTCTCTCCTCCGGGTACCACGTTTCATACATTTTCAGACTGGATACTCCTGAAGCACAACACATAATCTGAAGGCCACATTTCATCCAATTTTCATACTGGACCCATAACTATCATTGAAGCTCAAAACAATCACTACTAACATCATCAATCTCTGAATCACTGAAACACTGAAACCCTGTCAATAACATAGTCACCAGAACAGACTACAGAACTCTGCCATAACAATCAGACCCATCTGCAACTTCAAATATTATACTTCATAATGTATACGCTACTACGATGAATCAAACCCGCGTACATACGCACTTTTGCCAAAGACAACCCGCGTACATATCTAAAAATATTTTCTTATAACTTTGTAGTTGTACCAGACATCAGTCATATTCATAACATTTGTAGTATATTACATGCGTCAGTATGCAGATCTAGAATAAGCATCATAAAGATAGTTCATTTCAAACCATTTGATCTCGATCTCTCCTTAGATCTTGTTCTCCATCAACCGGTGAGATCCCTCCTTAGCTCAGATCAAGCAATGCATCATCAACCCATAACCTGCATCCTGGATCTCATACTTCATCAGATATTCAAGACTTTTCAGTTGCACTTGCCTAATGATCTTCTTCTCCTTTTATAGTCTTAGGCCTTGCTCAATACCATGGTCCAAAACCATAATAAATCAATACCAAGGGCCCAATACTTGGGATCAACACACTTGTCGAGATACCACGGTCCAAAACCATAGGTTCAAATACCGAGGACTAACTACCACGGACCAAAAGTAAGCTTTCCGACATGTACGCGCTTTTCCATGCATGAAACTGCGTGTATACCCTACTTGGTATATAGCGAACCTGCGTATACGCGACTTGGTATATAGTGAACCTGCGTATATACCCTACTTGGTATATAGTGAACCTGCGTATACGCGACTTGGTATATAGTGAACCTGCGTGTATACCCTACTTGGTATATAGTGAACCTGCGTATATACTCTTCTTTCTTCATTCTTTGTAGTCTGATCATCAATTCTTTGCTACTGACCTGCTGCACTCTAATCTGTCATCTGTGTGATTTGCCATCAAGGACAACACTTGTCTCATAATGCCAACAATCTCCCCCTTTGGACTTGATGGCAAAGCTAACTTGTCACACTTAGAACTATCATCTGATTCCTTTGAGCTGTCCTCCATCAGTCACATCTGATATCTCTTCTGAAGATTCATCCAGTTATAAATAAGTGAGATGTTCTTCTATGAGTGGGTTGCCATCAAGTACAACACATGCATCATAATGCCAACAATCTCCCCCTTTGGACTTGATGGCAACAACACCAAATCACTCTCCCCCTTTGACATCAAGGGCAAAGGGCGGACCAAGATATTCTCTTCCTTTGCTGAACATTCCGTTGTCCATACTCCCCCTGAGTATCTGTTGAAATCTCTGAATGAGCTCCCCCTTTGTATATGCCAAGGTGTACCAATCTGTCCATGCTCCCCCTGAGTACATGCCGAGTCTCTGTACTGCTGAAGTGTGTTGTTCATGCTCTTCCTGACTGTAGGCAAGATCTGCAAAAAGGTGTTCTTCAAGAAGAACCATGACTTATACATCTTAAAAGACCTTCCTATCACCAAAAGACTCAATACATACATCCATTTCCCAACCAAGTGGGGATATACTAGAATTGACTCATCCACCCAACCAAGTGGGAATACATCAAAAGTTTACACATGATAAAACAAGAACATTACATCTTCATCCCAGGCATAGTGGGGAAACCAATATAGGTCGTTACATGACCTTGACACCATGAAAGAGATACCACAAAAGAGATATATGACATAGAGATGAAATATCTAGAGCAAGACTTATGAAAGTCACCAATAACTACTATTAGCAGCATCTGACAATCACTGTATATATCAGCAACCATGTTCTCCTTCTGTTCTTCTTTCTGCAGCTGATCCACCTGAACCAAAACAGCTTGAGTACTTGAACCAAAAGCTTCTAAGGTAATGTCAACAATGCATTATTAGAAGATTATCTGCTCCCCCTGAACCTGTGCCAGATGGACTCTGACAGACCCATATCAGACTCTCTGCAACCAGAGTCTGTCCCTGTTGATTTCCTTCAAAACTCCATATACGCGTCTGCACCTGCATAAATCGGCGTATGTACGCAGATACCCCTCATCCAACTCGCGTACACTAATTTCCATATCAACAACCTGTAAATGTCTTGTAACAAGGTATGTCTGACATAGATGTCAACTCATCCTTTTAAAACATCATCATGAAATCATTCACATTATATCATATGTGAAACCACCATAGCCATTTCATCAACATCAAGCTCTACATGATCCAAGTATCATTACTTGGGAACATCTGCATCAATCAACATATGTAAGTATCAACCTATCATCATATAGATACAAACTCGTCATCATGTCTCCAACAAAGCGACTTTGAGTAGTCATCCATGTATCAGCACTATGTATCTTGAGCTCAAGCTCTTTTGACAAAACTTCTTGATATCATCAACAGCAACAATCCTTATCCACATGAGTGCCTGCATCATAACTGTATGATCTTTATGCATATGACAACAGCAGTATATGAGTGACTCATCATCAAGTGAGGAAGATGTGTATTCAAGCTTTGTACTTCTCCTTATCCTTATGAAGATCACCATGTAAGCACCATATATGCATCATCAAAGAATCAGCCATAAATCTGATCTGAACATCTACTATGTACCTTCAAGAATCATATGATAGTTTATCATAGACAACTCACAACCACATCATAGAAAGATATATCATTTAGCCATATAAGTATCATCACCAAGGACTATTAATCCATAATGCCAACAATGCATTATTAAAGGCATATGCTCCCCCTCAACCTGAGCCATCTGTTTACTGTTAGATCTGATCATGCATATATCAGTAATAAGCATCAAGACATCATCATCAAGTTAGGATCAAACCCTTCTAAACATCTTACAAGTATCAAGATATTTCCACACATCCTCAGCAGACTATAAATATTATCAAACAGAGAAAATAATGGTCTGAAACATAACAAATCCTTTTCCTGAACCTGTCCCTACTGCATTTCTTCAAATAATCATATACGCGACTGTGCAGCATCCAACTCGCGTATATACGCAACTTCCCTTTATGGAACTTGCGTATGAGATTCGGGACACTAAAGTTTTATACTTTCAGCTCCCTCTAAGTCTGTTATGTCTGTGATGTGTTGTGTCTGAGTACATTGTGTTGTGCCACATCTTTCTGACTGTACTTCCTTCTTCTTCCATATCTTCAAGTGTGATGTTGTTTTCTCCTTTTGGTGTGATGTTCGTGCTCTGTTCGTACATTCCTTTGCTATATGTCCAAGCTTGGTACATTCATAACATCTTACATGTTTCATTTTTCTCCTGTAGCACTCAGCAGCTTTGTGACCAAACATATTGCAAGAAAAACAGTATCCATTAAAGTACCTGGAATGTGATGATCTTGAACCATTCTTCTTCTACATCTAGCTGCAACATGTCCAAGATTATGACATTCATAACATTCAATATTATTCATCTGAGTAAATGGCCGACTATTACTTCCATAGTTAGGAGTAAAATATTTTCTTTGAAGAATCTCTTTCCTTGATTGTTGATGGGGTTGACCTTTCATCTCCTTGATGATCATTTTAGATTTCTCCTTAGAGTTCCTTGCCTCACCTTGTGAACTAGATTCACCTTCAACAGATTCATGAAAACCAAGACCAGTCTTGATAGCAGGAGACCTTTGACTATTAAGAATATCATCCAAGGCTTTAGTACTATCTTGAAATCGCAACAGTTTATCCTTTTCTTCTAATTTACCTTTCAAGATATTTACCTCAACTTGAAGTTGTTCTTCCTTTTCAAGATATTGCTTCTTCATGTCTTCTTCAGCTTTCCTTCCTTCTTCCAACTGATGCCTTAGTTTGAGAATCTCCTTTTCTTGTTCTTCATTCAGATCCTGCTGCATTTGACAGATTCTGAAGGCACATTCTCGCTGAGATTTTAAGCTGATAACTTCGTTTACCTGCTTTTCATTAGCTTGGAGTAGATCTTTATTCTGCTTCTTTGATTCTTCAAGATCTTCCTTTAGCAAGCGGATCGTGGCTTCAAGACTTTCATAGTAACTGAATCTATCTCTGAGTTTCTTGATGGTTGTGCTTCTTTCATTGACTTCATCTCTTAGAGATGTTACTTCATCCTGCAACTTTTGATATTTGTCCTTGAATAACTCTCATTGAACCTTTATTCTAGTAACAGCTTCTTTGAGGGCACCACTCTTTATGTTTAGGAGTCTTTCTTGTTCACTAATTTTGTTTGTCAGCCTGTTAAATTCTGCCTCTATTTGATATCCTTCTTCCTCACCCATAAGAGCACATTCAGTTGTTTCGTTATCACTTCCATCTTTTCCAAATGGATAGATAGCTGGAATATCAAAGGATAGCAAATTCGTACCTGATAGTTCATCTTCATTCTGAAATGATTCTGAATCTGATTCTGAATCTGAAGAGCTTCTTATACCTAATCCCCAATCGATTCTCCCACTGTCATAGTTCTTCTGAGATGTCTTCTTCTTCTTAGATGCTTTCTTCTTAAGCTTCTTTCCCATAGTTCCACGGATCTCCTTCAAGCGATCAAGCTTCTACCAAAGGACCTACTCTGATACCAATTGTTGGAAATAATACTGAGAGGGGGGGGGGTGAATCAGTATTATCAGATCAATAAAACTTTTTCATTTCCATACTTAGATACATATATGCTACTTCATTCAAGGGAACCCGCGTGTATACGCAGCTGTGTCTAAAGCAACTAGCATATATCCAAAATACTTATGATTCAGTTAATCCATTGAATGTTGATCTTTAGTTAGCGCATCAGAACTTCATTAACCATATGAACAGTAAGCAGGTGCAATAAAAAACAGAACAGATCATCACACACAAGAAGCACACATGAACACCATGATATAAGGTGGAAACCCAATGTGGGTGAAAACCACCTGCTGCAATTCGTTTCTATCTTCCTTTATTAAGAAACTTCTTTTACAATGTACTGGTGCAGTCCTTTACCAACACGCAGGCTACAACCTGCTGAAGGCTACAACCTTCTCTCATTCTCCAGATTCTCCTGGAAGGGAGCTCCAACCCCATTTGCTCTTGTACTAGCTAAGATACTAGTACGTAGGCGCCGGCCTACAATCTTCTCTCCTCCGGGTACCACGTTTCATACATTTTTAGACTGGATACTCCTGAAGCACAACACATAATCTGAAGGCCACATTTCATCCAATTTTCATACTGGACCCATAACTATCATTGAAGCTCAAAACAATCACTACTAACATCATCAATCTCTGAAACACTGAAACCCTGTCAATAACACAATCACCAGAACAGACTACAGAACTCTGCCATAACAATCAGACCCATCTGCAACTTCAAATATTATACTTCATAATGTATACGCTACTACAATGAATCAAACCCGCGTACATACGCGCTTTTGCCAAAGACAACCCGCGTACAGATCTAAAAATATTTTCTTATAACTTTGTAGTTGTACCAGACATCAGTCATACTCATAACATTTTGTAGTATATTACATGCGTCAGTATGCAGATCTAGAATAAGCATCATAAAGATAGTTCATTTCAAACCATTTGATCCCGATCTCTCCTTAGATCTTGTTCTCCATCAACCGGTGAGATCCCTCCTTCGCTCAGATCAAGCAATGCATCATCAACCCATAACCTGCATCCTGGATCTCATACTTCATCAGATATTCAAGACTTTTCAGTTGCACTTGCCTAATGATCTTCTTCTCCTTTTATAGTCTTAGGCCTTGCTCAATTCCATGGTCCAAAACCATAATAAATCAATACCAAGGGCCCAATACTTGGGATCAACACACTTGTCGAGATACCACGGTCCACAACCATAGGTTCAAATACTTAGGACTAACTACCACGGACCAAAAGTAAGCTTTCTGACATGTACGCGCTTTTCCGTGCATGAAACTGCGTGTATACCCTACTTGGTATATAGCGAACCTGCGTATACGCAACTTGGTATATAGTGAACCTGCGTATATACCCTACTTGGTATATAGTGAACCTGCGTATACGTGACTTGGTATATAGTAAACCTGCGTGTATACCCTACTTGGTATATAGTGAACCTGCGTATATACTCTTCTTTCTTCATTCTTTGTAGTCTGATCATCAATTCTTTGCTACTGACCTGCTGCACTCTAATCTGTCATCTGTGTGATTTGCCATCAAGGACAACTCTTGTCTCATAATGCCAACATTACAATCTTCGGATGTTCCGCTATTCCAATATTCAACTCTTCGACTCCCTTCTCTGTTGGTTGCAATGTTGGTTTGCGGGCTATGTCATCATGATCAAAGAGTTCTTCCAAAGGTATCAAGCCTTTAGGAATCACATTATCCTTGAGCTGCAACACTTCCATTTGATTGATCTGCACATCATCTTTTCCGTCATCATGTTGTACATCAATTGAGGTATCTTTGAACTTACCTTTGTTTTGCAGAAAATCATCAATCTCCTCATCATCTTGGAAAACTTGCCAATATCTCTGATTGTCCGGGACAGTCGGACGATGTTTCACATGGATTTCAAATTTATTACTTGAATTCATAGGAATCTTCAAATTACTTGCCGCCTTAGCAAGTGCATCAGCAATACTATTTTGAATACGAAGCACACATGTCAAGGTGTAATCTGAAAACAGCTTCAAAATGTCTAGAACAGCATTCTGGTATGCCCGCATCCGAGGATGCTTTGCTTGATATTCGCCTTTAACTTGCTTAATCACCAATTCGGAATCTCCATATACAGCAATCCTCTTAGCATTCAGCTTTCTTAGGATTTTTAAGCCAGCGATTAAAGCCTCATACTCAGCTTGATTGTTTGAGCAATCAAAAGCAAGTTTGTAAGAACATACCCGTACATTACTCGGCACTTTGTTTGGAGCAGAAAAAGGACTGCGTACCCGAATTCCAATTCCAGCACCATCATTTCCACTGCTCCATCGAAATCCATAGTCCAAAGGCCTTCTTCCTCTTATTCTAAGTGCTGAAACTCTATTTGCTGTATTTTTTCTGCTTGCTGTCCATTATCCTTTTCTTATCGCTGAATGGTATTGCCCTGTTCTTGATTTTCTTTCTTCAAAACTTCTCTGAAATTCTCTGCTATTTCTGGAATATCATCTGCTGCAACTAACTAACTATCAATCTCATTGAAACTATATGAATACAAAACAGAAGACTCTAAATCTGTATGTACATAATTAATCGGATGATTAATTAGTTTCTCCTTGCTTGTAATCATGTATTTCATTTTCTGCTCCCGATAAAGTTTTCTCATTTGACCAAACACAGGAATCGTTGCATAGGAGAAATCAAGCTGCATAGTTCCTTTAATCTTTGCTCCCCAAGATCTGGAAAGAAGCATTCCAAATCTAGGAGGTATATTCGCCACCACCACATCCATCAAAACGTTCTTTGCCAGAATCTAATCCAAACTGATCACCAAGTCTTTAATAAGCCCAATACATCTCACCCTGTTGGAATCAAACAAATAGAGATCATGGTATTTCCTGGTAATGTCCAAACCCAACTTTTCCATGATAGCCTTCGGCATAAGATTGTGGGAGGCGCCGGAATCAAACATAGCATTATGCAACACAAACTCATGCACTCTCAAACTGATATAAAAAGGAGGCACATCACTATCCGGAGACTCACCATTCAATGCTGGTCCAAAAATCAATTCAGGTTGATCATCTTCTACACTCACCATATCAGACATTGGATCAAAATTCAAAATTTTGGAAACCTGACCTCTATAACTGTTGTTCCTCATCAGCTCTGTCAAGGGAATGGATACCTTCAATTTAGAAATTTCATTTTCTAAACTAAAAGTAGAAGTCTTCTCTACCTCTTTGGCTGGAACCTCTTTCTTCTCAGCTTTATCTTTTGATACAATTGGCTGATTGACTCTTTCATTTGCTGATGGAGATTTGCTAGGAGTTGGATCAGCAACTTCTTTTCCTTTATTTGGTGCAACAGGTGGCTCATTCTTAGATGCTGGACCTTCCTTTCTCTTATGGATTGGATTGATGGGGACATTTCTGTTTCTTAATGAATACTGACGCTACTGGGCGGACAAGGCATGCATATACCCTCTCTGATACTCATCTGACTCCTCTTCAAGAGTTGTGTCATTTGCCAAGATAAAATCTGCATCGTGCTGTACAGCTGAACTTTCTGCATACTCATCATCTTCAGTGATAAAGGTGGGCAGATCATCAGGAGTAAAAAGGTGATTTTCTTCCCCTATTACATGGTCATCATCATCAGATTTGGGACCAACAAAATTCTGCTGAAGAGGTGTCTTTACTTGCTGCTGTTGTGATGCCGGTTCTTGTGCTCGCTGCTCATGCTGTTTGATCCTAAATTGAGGTTGCTGTTGTCCATGGAAATTAGGATTTCGGATCTGGGGTTCATGCTTATCAAGTGTTAACCTTTCAATAATATTTTCTACCTTGCGGAGCACCTAATCTGAGGTAGAAGCTTCTTCCTTTATTGAAACTCTCTTCTCGGTTTTCAATCTAGCTCTCTTATCATTCAAATTTGCCTCAACACTAACGGCGATTTTCTGCATTTCTTCTAAGGTAGTTGGATCTCTCTCTCTTAATTGATAAGCCATGTCTGGATCAAAACCATCCGGGAACTTTAGCAAAGCTGACTTTCTAGTTGGCCTTAAATCATCAGGAATTGCATTATAAACCACATTGAATCTAGTACAATAGTCTTGCACGGACTCACCAGCATTCCGCTTGATCTTGGTATATTCAGAAGTGATCTGAAGAGGATCTTTCTTGACTTCCCAGCGATCCAAAAACTGTCTTTGAAGCTCTTCTAATGTGGGAATACTTCTGGCTGTCAAATCTCTGAACCATTTTCTCACCTTACCTGCAAAATTCTACATGAATAATCTCATGGTCACGTTTTCTGCATCAATCTCATGAAGCTCAAAGAAATCCATCATATTATCCACATGTTGCTGAGCCGTGGTACTTTGAGGAGTGCCATCAAACAAAGGAATTTTACTCTGATAATCTGCGGGCATGTCACCCAAAACTTGAGGCAGCGCAAGAGGTGCAAACCAAGCAGCCATTGCTCTTGGGGGATTTGCAATCGGCCTTGGAGATGTTGGGGAGAAGGTGCAGCTGATGTGTGAGGTGAATGAGGAGGTGTATGCGGAGGTGAAGCAATTTTGGATGTAGAAGGAGTAGATGGAGGTGAATTTACAACAGACTTTTGATCAGCAATAGTAGGTTGCGGGAATGAAAGGCGGCTCTGTGGGAACCCTTGAGCTAGATGGAGTTGCGGCAGCTCCAAGAGTTGCAGATGCAGCTTCTAGGAAATCAATGATATTTGCAGCCTCAATGTTAGTTTGGAGCTGTCTTAGAATGAAATTTTCAATGGACTTATTAGATTTTTCAATTTCTAGAGCAGCAAGAAAGTCCAGATTCGGGATGATAGACTCAAGAGCGTTTTCGGATTTGGTTTTAAACAATGACAATTCAAACTTTTCATCAAAATCAAGCTCTTCAAGATACTTGAAAATTGCAGGGCAAGAACGGGATTTGAACACGGGAGTCACAGAGCTCTCTTGACGAACAATTCTTGAAATCAGATTGGGATTTTCGTAAAAAGGGGGAGGATTTGGATCTGGATTAGCTCTGGTATATCTCTTTGAAGCCAGCGTGTTAATTTCAAGAAATCAAAGGAACACAAACAACTTGTTCATCCTTTCAAATTCTAAACTTATCATCCAAAAGCTTAGAATTCTCAAAGGTACTGGGGCGATTTACAGGTCGAGTGTCACGATTACAAGCTAGACCGGAGATTGACTGAAGCAGCGTTTATCTACTTGCGCTAATGCAAAGCAAAAGTGTTTCGAAGGCTTCCTGGCATAACTTCAAGCTCCTTCTGTAGCTTATAAAACCAATGACATCAACAAGCAAACCATTTTCTTCCCCAGTATGGTCGCCACTATGTTAGAGCCTATATTTGCCTCAGGCTGAAAAGTAAAGGTTCTAGGTCCACATCAAACCACGCTCAGCGTCGTAGCTAGCCTTACGAGGACAGGAGAGGGCTCTCTCCGGGTCAATCTCGGCAAAAGACAAGCGATGGGGCTCGAGATGAATGAAATAAAAGCTAATTTTAGGCTAGGTATGAAGTGCAAGGGTTTGCTTTGAGTTTTTAGGGGTTTTGTGTTGGAAACAGGGAAAGGCAAATTGGGCTCGAGGATAAGGCACAGTTTCTGCAGAGTTCTGATTGGGGCAAGGAAGGTAATCGTTTTGATGCTTTAAATTGAGTGAATGAATAGATCGAACTGGTGAGGATCTAAGGAGAGCAAGAGAGTCTCAAGAATTCTCCTTAAACATATGAAAACATGGAAATTTAAACAAATTCAAAGGCAGAGCATAACAATTAATGGATTCCACCTTAATCACTCATTTGTTCAAATTCAGAAGAAAAGAGAGGAAAATGATACACTTAACACTAATAAACTTACAATTACTTAGAGAATCACACCATCAAAACATAAAGCCACATGGATCCCAAATAGTGCTGCAAAACCCTGGTCTTTCCTTAGCCAAAAATGCAGAGATAGAATGTACAATGATATGCCAAAGCAATCCCTAGTGTCCAACCCTGAAAATGACTTAGGAATTACATGATATAGACTAGCCCAACCCATTACCTTTCCTCTAGGGGTTGAGCTCATCATTCTCGGAGTTGTTTGAACCAATTCTAAACAAAGCACTAAAATCTAGGCAATCAAAACAACTTGCCTCTATAAGGTAGGAAACTAATTCATTCATTAAATTTTCACTTTTTAGTGAATGAATCCTCTAGAACAAGTAAATAAGTGCAAAAATTACATCATGTTTATCCAATTACATCAAGATAGATAAAAAATTACATCACAAAGCAAAACTAGTCAAACTGGCCGAATTTCTGAGCTGGAAGGTGAAAATTTGAGCAAAAATCCTCTATGCGTCGTGCCAAAATCTGTATGCGTCGCGGCACTTTGGAGCTGATTTCGAGGTACTTCATGAAGTTCAAATTGAGCCCAAGTGTGCTTGGAAAGCCCTGCCTATCTACTTTCCAACCCAAGTGGAATTTCTGAATTTAGATGTCATTTTCCCCTCTAAAACTTCAATCTCCCAAGACTGCTTCCTATGTGTCAAAATAGGGGCAGTGAGGTCATTTTTTGAGTGTTTTTGACCTCTTGGGGACTCAAAACTTGCCCAAACTTCTTGGCCATGCACCAGCAGTCATGATTTTTCATGCCAAATCCAAAAATATAAAATTTTTGCAATTTGGAGCTCTCTAGCAAAAGCGCGCGCCAAGTGGCGCGGCGCACAGTGAGAAAAAACCCTGTTTTTTGTACCAAAATTTGCCAAAATGCCAAAAATGCCCCAAATTTCTTGAAATTTGGGCTGGAGCTTCTTCATTAAGTGTTATACTAGGCTAAAGAGGCTTTGGCCAATATCTGAAGACGATCAAGCTCCCTTTGCCTCTTTTGCTTCCTTATTGCCTTCCTCAATTTTGCCTTTAAATTCCTGATTCCTGCCTTGCAGACCTTGTTCTGTGCCATGTAGTGGAAAGTCATGTGTCTCAGTAATGCATGGTCCTTGTCGGCCTTTTCCAACAGCCTCTCTAAGTGCATGTTAACTCTCTCGAGATTAGCCTCCCGATCCTCATTAATCTCTTGCTCCAATGACGTGAGCTCAATTCTTCTCCTTTGTGCAGCCTGGCAATTCTCGCGGATGTTCTGTAGCTCCATGATTGCTTGCTAATCTTCAAGTTGTTGGTTCCTCTGCTCCAAATATTTCATGGTCCACTTAGCTCTCTCCAAGTCAAGGGATAAGGCTTGGATCTCTGTTTGCTACTCCTAGATGATCTCCCTAAGTTTGGCACTTTGTGGGCCTGTATCTATATCATCATCATGAATGAGAATGAAGTCGGTCTCTCTTTCACCTGAAGGCTCAGCTGAAAGCCTCTAATCCTGCATTGGCCTCTTGCCTTTGTCATGTACCTGTGATGCTGATGGAGGAAATGAGGCCCCTTCCACCCCGGGTGGAGATAACACTCGCTTTGCCGCTACAAACAAATGTCTGGTACCTCTCTGATATGTGATGAATACCGCCACACTAGCGGTCTCATGGCACTCATACTGATGAGAAGGTCCACCTTCATGCCTAACCTTTGATAATCCCTATGAAGCTCTGAAGAAGTCACGAGAGATGAAATCATCCCAAGTGATGCCCTGTAATTCAAGCTGATGAACCACCAAAATCTTAATAAGATCAAAATGATAGACATTGCTAAGTTGTTGCTGAGGGGTTTTATGCTGCACAAGTGTGGTCATCCTCTCTATGTTCCGGCAAATGAAATACGGAATGTTCATCATCCGTACCCTGGTGAAATGCATGAGCAACCTGATGTGATAAGCATAGAGACGAGAGAACCGTCCCTCACAGCTGAAATATTTCATGATCAATTTCATTAGTGGAGCATATTCATCTTTCAGATATCGGAATGGAAACACTCTCTTGAGCTGCCTCAAGAAACCGGTTTTAATGTATGGCTCATAATGCTGCCGGTCAATCTTCTGCTTCTTGTTCCATGGTTCTCCAATGTTCGGTATGCCGGTTGCTAATGAGACAGATTCTGGTGTAAGTGTGAAGGTGACACCGACTAAGATAGCTTGATCTCCATGTAAGTGCAGCACGAATAGACGAGCCAGCTCATGATGAAATTGAACACTAGCCACCTTTTGACAAAACTCATAGCATGACTGATGCTGAAAACAAAACATGGCAAGAGGGCAGGCCTGCAATTCTGTAAGGGTGGTCGGTTCTTCTCTAACATGTCTGCCACTTTTATGAGGCCTCCGGGGTGCTTGTTCTTCCAAGAGTGAGTCACTTTGGGTTTCCACTTCATAGTCCGATGAATGCTCAGATGCCATGATTGTTGCTTTTCAAATTGCCTTGAAGATGAAGACGCTGATGTATGCAAACTGTTTAGACTACTCTTTAGTAATGTGTGCCAACTCTGCCACCAAAGGGGAAAACCAATAAAATAGGGACTGTTAGGAAGGGGAAATAATATCAAGGGATTAGGAATTATTGGGAGAGATTTGTTTGGGAAATATGGGAGGGGGATTAGGATTCAGGTGTGGGAATAGGATTTTAGGGTTTTTCACATTTGATAGTTTTGGGAAAGGGAATTTAGGATAGGGGTTTAGGATTTAGGGGATGGAGAACAATGGAGACAAGGAACAAAGGGAATTAAGGACAAGAGAAATAATGGCAAAGGGTAACCTTGGTGGCAAACAAGTTTTGAAACCTTGGCGAATCCACGCAAATAAATGGCAATTTGGAGAGATTTAAAGCAAATTTGGGCTTTCAGGTGTATGCGCCACGCCGCTCGCCCAACGCGCCACGTCGTGCCAGTGCGTCACGCCCGTTCAGATTTACACTGGAAATTTTCTCCTAGTGCGTCGCGCCTCCCAAGTGCGCCACGCCACCTGCTCTGTGCGCCACGCTAGCCAAATTTCCTCTAACTTTCCCCAAATCGCACACCAACTCAACCAATTTTCTTTAAGTGGCTTTCTCCTTGGTCTTGGCATGCAAATAAAATTGATCTTCATGAAAATGTCTTTATAAAGGCATGGATTTAATTTTTGACTCTCCAAGACCCATATTTGTAATGTTTTGGCATTGGCACTTTTTCTATTTTAATACAACTCTGTTTTTGAATTTCCTTTTTGATTTTTTGACTGAAACAATGAAATTCTTGGCAAATTTTTGCAGGGATAGCTAACATGGAATTTAGCAAAGGAGACCAGGGTTGTGCCTGAAGATTTCAAAAACTGAAAACTTTTGAAAATTATTACAAAGGACAAAATGTTGACTTTTCTTCAAAACAGGATTTTGAAGAACAGTCATAATCCATTGATATGATGATGAAATTCACGAAATAGAAAACATGTGTAGAACCTCCCTCTGGCCTGCTGGGATTTGAACACTTTAACGACTCAATTTTTGAAACCCTAGACCTATGATTGACGTGACTCTTTGCCCATTAAAAGATCAAACATTGACTGTCATGGACTTTAATAAACATCGATGAAAAGACCTAAGCCAGCAGGTACAAGACATGAGGGGAATGAATGACAAAGCCCTTCCGTCAGATTATGGCATGCTCCTAGCGGAATGCAACTGAGTGAATCGAGCGAGACACCTAAAAATGAAATGAAAAAAGAGTTTTGATCTCCGACGGAGGGATGACCAGACCGACTCTAACAAGTTGAAGCCTTTTGTCCCTACTGGTACTAGTGTTCAAGGCCTTGCTTTAGTGACTTCCTCCGAATCTTGACCACTTGACAAGCTTTGCTTTAGTTTTTATATTCTTTATGTAACTTAAATCTGTTTGTTTGAGTTTCTTTCAACATCAGACTCTTTATTTTGACAATTGTTATTAAATTATCGGTTAACAGATGTGGTTTCCCCTCGTGACGAAATCAAACCAATAATAATATAGATTGTGATGAATTGTGATGACTAGGATGATGTAATGTGAAATTTTGAGGTAATGCAAATTACCTTTAAAAAACATAAAAGAAAAATTAAGTAAAGAAAAATAAGAAATTTACACAAACAAATTTAAAAAATTAACATAAAAAATACAAAAGAAGGGCAAATATAAAAGATGAATTTATTTAAAATTGATGCAATCTTTTTGAAAGTTAAATTTCTATTACATGCTTTCAAATTATATCCCCAGTACAATAGATTTACAACCCTCCCATAAAACTGGTGCATTGGCCATAATCAATATATAAAGCTTGCTTACATGGACACAACTAGTACATTAGCAACAACTCTGATCTTGGAACCCACCAATGATCATGGGTGTTTTCTAAATTCCTTTCCTTTCCTTTGTACATCAATCCATTCTGAGGACTTGTTTGGAACTATGGAAGAGGAGACAATAACTACTTTTATTGAGACATGTCTACTTCCGGAGGGTCTTCAATGTTGGTTACATCCTTATCACTTCTGAATGATTCGATTCATGGAAGCGCTTATGTCCACTCATATGCGAGGCCAAAATTATAGATGATTTTCGTTCAAACCTATTTGTGGGGAGAACCCCAACATTAAAAGAATGAGATGGGACGACCTATGGTTGCACTGAGGTTGTATGCCTTGCATTTTTTGAAGGTGTTTTTGGTTGTTTCTTGTTGCCTTGCACAAGAGAAAAATGTTGCTTTGAACCTTTGAAGTTTTAGGATATTGCCACCCTTAGGTATTTTTCATGTACACTGAGGGTGGAGAGGGTCCTTAAGAAGAAGGGCATACATTCTAGAGATGACCAAGCAGTTGGAAAATCCTACAACAAAGGGTTGTGTTCTCATAATCCATTGGTTGGAAGCAAACAACTCCCCTCCACTTCAAGAAGATTTTATCACCTAATCCCTTACTAAGATCAACTTCAACACATATATGTACAAAGGTTACAATACCCTTCACTAGCATATTTGCGTCGACCTTAATAAATCGACCCAGGGCATTACCAATATTGTCTTAAATATCTAGGTGCATAAGATGAATAAGCAGATTAAGGAGTCGAAACCAAAAAAGAGTGGCCAACGATGGCATAACTAGGGGGTTAAATCCTACAAATCATTATTGAAGGGAAATCCTAGATCAATCCCTTAACCATAGTCCAGTATCAAGGACCCCTTTTTGATCCTTTGGATTCTTGAAATATGCTATAAAGTAACCTTTTCAGTAGAAGAATAGATATGTACTCGAAGACTAGGTCTTAGACACTCAATCCCAAAGGACAGATGTTGAAGTCTAAAATCCATTGAATCGACAAATAAGAGCATGCTCCATGTAGTCATCATTGAGAGAGTCAGATTGATTATTTGGCACATCAATAGATGGGATTTTTTCAATCTAATACACAATGAAGGTTGGACTTGAGAGCTCTTTAGGAGACTGGTGCATGATCCCTGGCTTCAGGGATTGTTTAAAAGATATGGGTTGAGAGGAAGAGGGCACTCCCCTTTCTTGAGCTCCAACTTGCAATCTAGAAACTAGACTTATTAACCTATACTTTACTACACCGTGTTCACTTAGCATATTCATGCCCTGAAGTCGTTGGCCCTCATAAAGAAGATGCACACAGGCAGAGGGGATTCCGATCCATTCTTGAATCTAGACTGCAAGGGGGGAAACCAGATCAGCTGCTCGCAACTGCAAATAGAAGGTTCCCCCTTAAAGGGGCCTCACAAGAACTAAAAAGGTCAGAAACTAATTGAATCATTGATTACACCATGGGGGGGGGGGGATGAATCTGGCTGCATTCAGTTTCCCAAAACTATATTCCACTCATGAGAAATGAAAAAAGAGTGGGTCTGCACCAAATATTTTAAGACAAGACCCTCGATCGCAATGACGACGCCAAGACCATGGACAAAGGTCAGCTTGTCATAAATGGAAATAGGGCTATGGTTAGGATTAGTCGCAGCAACTATGACATCAACTCGAGACCGTCGTTGCTTAATGGAGAACAATAATGAAGTCGATCAGATAATAATCACCAGGTCACCCAATGCATTGGATGTCGATGAGCTCAGATTCTTTAGTAGGGTTACAAATTTCTTGACATTATTGTTGAATGACATAGTGGAATTAGTCAGATCATGCATAACCATGGCCACAACTATTCTCTATTGGTTTCTAATAAAACTAACAGATTTTTTTACCAAATCAATATTTTTTATTAAATTATTGATAAAAACAAATATTTATAACATTATCAAATTCCTTATGTATGTTTAGTTTATTGATGTCAAATTTATTAATAAGTGATTATTAAAAAATTCATTTCTTTTTAATTATAACATAAATTATTGCAATATTATTGCCTTTAATGTTGATTGCAAGAACACAAAACAAAAAATATTTTGCTTGATAACTAAAATCATTTGAAAAAGTGAATAATAAATATGGTCAAAGGTTGATGGTTTCTCTATCAAATGTAAGTATTTCATTTTTATTATTAACGTCATTTTGAAAGTTTTTGGTTTCACTTTTGTTTTACACAAATATTACTATTTTTAGCTTCCTTCTCACATACTTACATTTTAGCCTTGCAAATATAAAAATAGAGATTCTCCTTTTTTTCCAAAGAAACGAGTAGGAATTGTATTATTGAAAAAAAATCTAGTTACTAGGCTAGAACCTTTACATATTCCAATCTTTCTTGGAGGTTTGAAATTGAGCACAAGGGATCAATCCAAACCCTCGAATGAGTTTCCCATGACACAAAAATTTCAGACTCTTTCCAACTAAAAAATCTCCAAAAAACTCCCAATAGCCAATACATTTTACATTCCATTATTCACTACTTTTGTTTTGACTTAGTATAACTTCTTGTTTTTCTTAGTGAAATGTCTTTTCTTTTCTTTTCTTCTCAATTTGAGTCGAGATCGTGTTTTCTTCAATTTTTGGTGTATCATTCTTCGTCAAGTGAAATTTGGATTCTTCCTCATCTACCCGTTCTTCCCAAGAAAATGCTTTTCCAACAAGAATCCTCGTGGATTCAGGAGGGGATCATTTTTCCACGAGGGTTTGTTGTTTTTCTACTTGTGCCGAGTTTGAAGGATCCTGATTGGAATTTGTTATTTACTGCTTAGATTTTGTTTTTGTTGATGCAAACTCTTTTGTTTTTTGTGCTTCCTTCTTGTCTTCTCATTTTTTATTATCCTAAAGCACAATCTCTTTAAATTTCATATAGTGAATACTGTGAGCTTCTTCCCACCAATTGGGCCTTGGGTTTTATTATTATTATTATGATTATTATTTATTTTATTATCTTTGTTGCTTTGTAAACACTTGGGCCAGTTTTTAATTACGTGTCTTGTTTCATAGCATGCTCTACATCAGAAAGAAATATTTTCATAGTCAAGATTTTGGACCCAAACATTGTTTGGAGCTATCAAATTAATTTCCATGGGAAAACCCTTGTTGAAGTTCATCTCCACACATATTCAGGTATAAGTAGTCTTAAAAAAAATTTGAAGTTTTAGGACAACGACAATAAAACTTTACCAACGCATTCCCAATAGAGGAAAGCAACAGAAGTTTCCAAAATTGCAAGGGAAGGTTAGTAAGCCTTACCCACATTGAAGCAATAGAGATTTATGTTGTTACCAGATCAAAAGTGGGAGTCTAGGGCTGCATAAAGAGATCAACATTACCCCAAAACCACAACTCAAATTCACAAATGGCCTTCTTGTCCTTTATATTAACAAAAACCACAATGAAAATGTTGAGAAATGGCAGCAACAAATTCCAGTTTAATTTGTCCTTGAATTAAAATAGAATTCTTTTCTCATAGCAATTTGAAAATAATTAATTAAGTTTAATTAACTTAATTAATGTAGGAAATTCGAATTGGAAGTCTTTTAGAAGACATGTATATGTTCTCCCTAACTTATAGGAGTTCAAGATGAGTTATGAATGAGTTGTAATTAGTTAACTCATTTTATTGAGTTAAGTCTAGTTAAATTAGTTCCAATTAGTTTCAGGAACTAATAGTGAGTAAACAGTCAGTTGGGACACTAGTGACCTAATTAGTGCTACTCTAGTTAACTGAATATTCCACCATTAGAAACTCATGCATGTTGATTTTGAGAAAGACCCAGTGGAGACTAGAGTGCAGGGACAATGTACTATTTGTTTTAAATTTTTCTAAGTTGCACTGGTAGTGCATGCAATCAAGAACTGATCCTTGAGGGATTGCACTTTTTTTAGAGGCTTTATTTCCCTTTAAATACAAACTATCCTTCATAGGAATTACACATTGGAATAGAGACTTGGAGAGCTTGTGAATTGGCTAAGCTTTGGCCTTGAGCTTTCTTATGAGTTGGAGATTGAATTTGTTGAGTGTTGGGATTGTTCTAGAGAGAACAAGGATTGTAATTTCATCTTGATTTTCCAGATTAATACAAAACAGATAGTGGGGTTTTGAGCTTTGGCTTTCCTCGGATATTTATTGTGTTATGTACCTTTGATTCTCTTCCTCTATTGATTATTGTTTGCTCGATGTTTATGGGCTTCCACTGTAAAAAGTAGAAGTAGATTCTTGTCTCTTGTTTTAGTAGATTACATGAGCTTGTGAATCTACATGTTTTTCTACATGGTATCGAAGCAAGAATTTTTTTGGGCCGAGATTTTGGAGAGAAGTTATGAGAATTTATGTGCAAATTTTTCAGGAAAAAATAAATAAATAAATAGAATATATATATATATATATTTAAAAAAATAATAATAAAAATAAAATAAATATATATATATATATATATATAAAAAGATAAAAAATAAATAAATATAAATAAATAAATAAAAATAAATAAATTTGCAATATTCCTTTGGAAAAAATACCCAAATTCAAAATAAAAATCAGCCGAATCGAAGTTCGGATGAGGGAGATATCGTTGATTTAAAATCAGCTCTCTAGAGGAGATTTCGAAGTTTTGAGTTTCTCCGTTACAGGTGAAAGTTGAATTTGCATACATACTTCAGGATCAACATATGGCGTTCCATGGGTTGAGGCTTGAGTATGACTCAGAAGGCAGCTCAAATTTTATAACCTGGAGGGAAGATAATGGCTTGAAGGAATTCATTGATCAAGAAGTCCCCAAGCGAGCAGATACAAATGCACAGAACTTGGCCGAATGGAAGAAGTGTGTGGCAAAGGCAAGGCAGATAATCCTTGAGGGAGTTCGAGACCACATTGTCTCGAGTCTCCATGGCAAGGAAACTCTGCATGCTATGTGGAAAACATTGACGGACTTGTATCAGAATACAGTGATTAAAGGAAGTTGGCCTTGAAGGATAAACTTCGTAAAATCAAGATGGAGAAAGGCGAGACGATTCCAAAGTACTTGACCAAGTTCACTCAATGTCGGGATGAACTTGGAAGTGTTGGAATCACGGTTTCCAAGGAGGATATGGTGAGCCTTTCTCTTCTTGGATTCCCAAAGAGTTGGCATAGTTATGAGGACTTTGTCAATGGTCGGGAGAAGCTGCCAGATTAGGAACAACTATGGTCGAATTTGATGCAGGATGAGAATAGGAGGAACACCAAGGATGGCTCTTCATCAAAGATTGATGATGAAGATAGTTGTGCCTTAGCGATTAAGGCAAGGAAGGGAAAAGGTAAAATTTCTCGTTCCAAATCAGATTCTTATCATGGAGGTAAGAAGAAGGACATGACGAAAGTTAAATGCTTTCATTGTCACAAGATGGGTCACTTTGCTACAAATTGTCCATAGAAGAAGTCGAAGGAGAAGTCCTCAAGAGGAGCGGTGGGTGAGGCTTTGGCCTCCCAATTCGAATTGGACTTTGCCCTCATTACATGCATGGTGTCTTCAATGATGGGAAGTGTCTCGTACTTAGACAGTGGAGCTTCTTTCCACATGACCAGCGACAAAGAGTTATTCAGTGAATTAGAGGAGAAAGATCTCAAGATGCATATCGAGATGGGTGATGACAGTAAGTATAGTGTTACTGGTGTGGGCACTATTACTTTTCAGAGGGAGCATGTGGCTCCACTCACTTTGAATAATGCTATGCATGTACCTGTACTGACGAATAACTTGGTATCCATTGCCATGCTTGAGGATAGAGGCTATGACGTGATATTTTCGAAAGAAAAGGAGTTCCTTCGACACTTAGCCACGGGTCAAGTAAAGAAGATAGGGATTCGATTTCAGAATCTCTATAAGATAGAGGTAGAGTATTGTGCTGCTTTGAGTTCAAAAGCAGAAAATATGTTGAGCCGAGACGTCGGTAAGTTGTGGCACAGGCGATTGGGCCACTTACATCATGGGGCTTTGAAGATATTGCAACAAATCTCTACCGGTCTTCCCAAAGGTACGCTTGAGCAAGTTGATACATGCAAGGGTTGTACTTTGGGAAAATACACCAAGTCTTCCTTTGGAGACAAAGACAGTCAAGCAGAGTCTATTATGGAGAGAGTCCATTCAGATGTGTGTGGACCATTCTCAACAACATCCACGGCCAAACACAGGTATTATGTTATATTTGTTGATGATTATTCTCATAAATGCTGGGTATTTTTTATGCAGAAAAAGGATCAAACTTTCACAAAGTTTTGTGAGTTCAAAGCATTGGTAGAGAAAGAGTCTGGAAAGAAGGTTAAAGCTCTATGGAGTGATAACAATGGTGAGTATGTCTCCAATGAGTTTAAGAACTTTTGTGCAGCGGAAGGGATTAAACGAGAGTTGACGGCACCCCATAACCCTCAACAGAATGGGGTTTCCAAGAGGAAGAACAGGAGCATAGTAGGGGCATCAAGGGCGATGTTGCATGATCAGGGCCTACCATTACACTTGTGGGCTAAGGCATGCAACACAATGGTTTATGTTCAGAACCGTAGTCCACATCAGATACTTGAGATGAAGACACCAGAGGAGGCTTATTATGGTAAGAGGCTAGATGTTGGTCTCTTCGGGATTTTTTGGTCATCGGTTTATTGCCATGTGACCAAAGATGCACAAAAGAAGCTTGAGCCAAGAGTAGAGTTGGCGATCTTTGTGGGGTACACTAATACACCCCACAACTATTGGGTGTACATGTCGACCAGTAGGATGAGATTGGTTTGGAAGGATATCAAGTTCGATGAGGAGAAGCCCATGCGAGTATCCCTTGAGAGGGAGCTTGAGCTACATGCGGATGAGGAGCTTTTAGCTCCTAATGTTGAGGGGCCTCAGATTGATGTGGAGCAGCCACATGCAAAGGTTCAAACAGTGGATACATCCACTCAGGAAAAGTCTTCCAGAGAGGGAAGAAAGCGCACTAGAGAGGCTAACAAATTGTTGGATGATGCACGGGAGAATGTGAGAGCACCCTCTTCTCAAAGCAAACAAAGGAGGTCACCAGAGAGGTACACTGGATACATGGCACTTATTGGTGCATGTGTTGTGACAAAGCCATCTTCCTTTCAGGAAGTAGTGCAATAGCCGATTTGGGTTAGTGTGATGGTAGAGGAGTATGACTCCATAGTTTGAAACAGTGTTTGGGATGTGGTCCCGAGACCGAAGGACAAGTCAGCTGTGAGCTCTCGTTGGCGTTACAAGGTAAAGCAAGTTGCATATGGTAGAGTGGAGAAGCATAAGGCCATATTTGTGGCCCCTAGCTTTTCACAGGTAGAGGAGATTGGCTATGATGAGACCTTTGCTCCTGTTACAAGGTACTCATCAATCAGATCTATTTTGGCACTATCAGCACAGATGGGTTGGAAGATCCATCAGATGGATGTGAAGACTGCCTTCCTCAATTGCATGATTGAGGAAGAGTTGTACATAGAGCAGCCTGAAGGTTTTGAAACCTTGGACCATGAGTCGCATGTGTGCCGAATCAAGAGAGCATTGTATGAGCTGAAGCAAGCACCTCATACTTGGTACACCAGGATAGATAGCTACTTCACTGGGTTGGGCTTCACAAAGAGTGAAGCGGATGCGAACCTGTATCACATAGTGGTGGAAGTTAAGTTGTTGATAATTGTACTTTATGTAGATGATCTTATACTGACAGGTGATGAGAATCTCATCAAATCTTGCAAGAAGGACCTTGTAAGAGAGTTTGATATGAAGGACATGGGGCTTATGCACTAATTTCTTGGCATGGAGGTGTGGAAGGAAGATGGGGAGTTATTTGTTTCTCAAGGCAAGTATGCCAATGAGATACTCAAGGGATTCTATGTGGAGAGCAGTAAACCCATGGAGACTCCTCTAGCTGGTAACTGGAGGAAGGAGGATGCTACTTCAGGAGAAGTAGTGGAAGCTACTGTTTACAGGAAGCTTGTGGGTTCACTCATGTATTTGGTGAACACATGACCAAATATGTGTTATGCAGTTAACCAGCTTAGTCAAGCGATGGTTAGGCCTACCAAGCTATATTGGAAGGCAACAAAGCATGTATTGAGATACCTCAAAGGCACTACTCAGTTTGGGTTATGGTATAGACAGACAGAGGGAGTGAAGCTTCAAGGCTTCACCAATGCAGATTGGGCAGGGAGTCCATCAGACATGAAGATCACATCAGGAGGGATCTTTAGTATTTGGTCAGCAACAATTTCTTGGTATAGCAGGAAACAGAGATTAGTTGCACTTAGTTCGACAAAGACAAAGTACATGGCTGCAAGTCAGGCAGCAAGTGAGGCTATCTGGATGATGAAGATCATGTTTGGTTTGTTTAGTTAGGAGATGGATCCGACAATGATTTATTAGGATAATCAAAGTTGTATCAAACTCTTTGAAAATCCAGTCTTTCATGATCAGTCCAAGCATATTAATATATGGTAATATCATCCCAGAGATTGTGTATTGAGGCAAATCATGTTGTTAGATTACATTCCCATGGAGAAGTAAGATGATGACATCTTGACAAAGTCATTGTCAATATGTAAATTCTATTTTCACATAGACAGGATCAGGGTAGTTGATAATCCCTTTCTTGTTGAGGGAGTGTTGAGAAATGGTAACAAGAAATTCCAGTTTAATTTATCGTTGAATTAAACTGTGAATTAAAATAGAATTATTTTCTCATAGCAATTTGAAAATAATTGATTAAGTTTAATTAACTTAATTAATTTATAAAATTCGAATTGGAAGTCTTTTAGAAGACATGTATACGTTCTCCCTAACTTATAGGAGTTCAGGATGAGTTATGAATGAGTTGTAATTAGTTAACTCAGTTATTTGAGTTAAGTCCAGTTAAATTAGTTCCAATCAGTTTCAGGAACTAATAGTGAGTAAACAGTCAGTTGGGACACTAGTGACGTAATTAGTTCTACTCAAGTTAACTGAAGATTCCACTATCAGAAACTCATGCATGTTGATTCTGAGAAAGACCCAGTTGAGACTAGAGTGCAAGGAAAGTGTACTATTTGTCTTAGATTTTTTTGAGTTGCATTGACAGTGCATGCAATCTGTAACAGCCCTGGGAAAAATTCCATGTAAAAATATATATAAATACCACGGATGATGGGACACATATTCCAAGCTGATGGTGGGCAAGATATCTTAGGGGGTGTTCATTTAGTTGTTTATGGCTAAGGAAATTGGCAAAGGCAATGGCTAAGGCATTAAAGAGGCAAAAAGGTATTTTGGCACATTTATTTATGAAAATAATGGAAATTAGGAGAAAAGGAAGGTGAAAGGTCACAGGTTGCATGTGAGGAGGAAATTGAAGGAAAATAATGGAAAATGAAGAAAATAGAGGCCTCATTAATAAAAAGGCTTATGAGGATCAGTTGGCAAGACTTGGTCAGTTTATCTTTGGAGCTCTCTCATTATTCTCTCTCTCTCATACTCTTGGATACTTAGAGTTTTCTTGGAGCAAGAAAGGCAAAGAAGGCAAGAGGAAGTAAAGATCAAGCAGGGAAAGGCAAGATCAAGCAGCTACAACAGGCTTCATTGCAGGTATCAACTTGCATGTGTATTTTCCTTGCTAGATTTGGCATGCATGGGATTGCATGTGTTTCTTTTCTAACATGGCATGGGTTTTTCCGAGTGTGACAGTATTTTCAACCTAGCCTTGCCATTTCTTGGTAGCTTTGATGAGATGGGTTCTCTCATGCGTTTTATGGGGGATGGCCGAATTGGATTCGAAGCTAAGTGGGGTGGATCTCCAAATTGACAAACACATGGTGGTAGTGGTCCCTGAACTAGACTGAGGATGCACGAAGCCACTAGCCTAGTAACCCCTGAACCAGATTGTGGGTTGCAGTAAAGCCAAATTGTGTGCCTCGGTGGGTTTAGGAATCCTTGCCGGTGAATGGCGGGATATACGGTAAATCCAAGAAGTGTATTTTCTCTCCGTTGGGCCTAGTGATTGCGGGATGGAATGCACGGTAAAGCCTGGAGAGTATGTCTCAGTTTAGGACCTAGTGATCCCTGGATCAGACTGTGGATGCACGGTAAAGCCTGAGAGACTAGGAGGCACTCAAATTCCTCACGGTGTAGGTGGAGAACTCCGGTGGCATCCACATTGATTGGTGTTTTTGATGTGTTCTATGAGTCCTACATTCATGCTTGGAATATGGCACGGGGGTGATTGGCTGAAGAGAAACTTGGCTCAGCCAATCTATGGTCAAGTGGAACGTGGTAGTCCCATCACCAGTTGGTTCATTGCATTTATTAATGAGAAATTCATTCCCTTGATTTTCATGTGCAAATGGACTGATATATATATATATGGATTTTGATGGCTGATATGTCCACTGAATTTCTGTTCCTATTATGTTGGTTATATGTACATTTTATGGCAACAGCTATATTTAGCTCTCAGCATGTTTTTACTTGTGTTTGAATGGATATTGTATTTATGACCCAATAAGTGATAAGGCAGCAAAAGACATGAGAAAACAATGGTTCCTGGTGATTCTCAGATAAGTATGAGATCCCTACGCTTAATTATGTTGTTTACACCTACGGGCTACATGTTGATGATATGTTTGACGAAATGGTTGTCATGGCTAGTACGGGTATGGTTATGATTTTGTTCATATTATTGCTTTTGTATCCTTATTACCTTGTATCCTTACCAATTCTAAATGATCATTCCATTCTGGGCAGTGTCCCGAGATCTGGACCGAAAAAGGTGGCTCAAAACTCAGAATGCTAGCATTAGTGTTGAGACTAACTCTCTTGGGCAGTGTCTGGGAAGCTTTATAAAGCACTTGGGAAGTGTCTAGGGAGAGAGTCCTGAAACTAACTTGCTTGGGCAGTGTCTAGGGAGCGTTACCCTGCCCTTAAGTCTCTCAAACAACTGTAGGAACCAAGGACAGACAGTCTGAGTCGTTGACTTGTCTTCTAAAAGTTATGTGGATGATGTTGGATGATTGTTTGTGATGTTCCGTAGATTACATTTCCTTAAACTCGCCAAGGAGGTTGAATCTTATCATAGTGGCCTCTCGTCGCATGTTTACCCCGACTGGCTGGTTTCTTGGGTAGATGTGGGAGGAGGGTGTTACAGAGTGGTATCAGAGCATGGTTCAGCTCTCGGACTGGATGGGTTGAAGGTGTAGAAATTTGAATAATATAACACTTATTCACAGAGATTATCCTGATTATACACTATTTGCGGAATGCATGCATAATACATAACCTCCTCTACCATTGATCATCAATTTGTGGAATTAAAAAAACAATCACATGCGCGCATTGTAACATCAATCACACATATCAACACAGTATCTAATGGGGAAAGCATACAGCTAAAAACCCCCAACTATCTGTATATTATAATGATAGAGAACATGTAACAATACATAGTACAATACTCCTCACAAGTACTCAGTACTATCTCCACATGCTACACACAAACTAGCTCAGATCTGAACAAGTCACGGGTTCAAATCTCCTCCACTGTTTGCCTACCTCTAATGCGCAATCCAAGTTGAGAATAGATCAGATCCAAGTTAGAATTCCCTTGGCTTGTACTGCGCAATCCTCATTGGCAATCTCAATCAATGATTGTGCAAATCTCATGCACAGCTATAGTCACAACTGATAGTAGTCTCACCCTTTCATCCAGCTCTAACACTTGTCTCGACTGAACTATCCATGCACTGAGTTAATTGATGTATTCTTTAGTTGATTTATGAGTTAATAATTAGTGAATTAATTAATAATTAATTCACATCACTCATCACTAGTGTATTTGGCAGTTAGACTAAATACAACTAGTTCAACTAAGTCAAACTGAACATAACTCCATCAACTCCTCAATCAACTCCACCAAACTCAATCACTTGAGTTCTAACTGAAGTCCATCATGCAATAGCTCAACTAACCCATAGGAAAATCGTATTTGCTTCTGGCAGTTGCATGTGCCACATCCGTAGCTCGAACTGAAGTGCTGCAAGAGGATAAGATAATGTTTATAGTCCAAGTATTATTAAGAGCTAATAATATTCGATTGTTCTATTTTTGACTGGCAGTCTAAAAATAGACTCCGCCCGTATGTCTAAAAATAGAGGTCCATCTATTTTTACCAACATGACCAATCATCCATAAATATCATCCTGCAACTCATAGACCATGATCCATATGTCTAAAAATAGACAGTCTAAAAATAGACTTTGTGCCAAAAATAGCCTGCGGGCCCACTTAGTGAAGGCGACTTCTTTTCACTAAGCTCCATCATCTTGTTGCATTTTCAACAGAAGGTGTTGGTCATGTATGTGTGTCTCTTACACATATGTACTGGTTGCATTTTCTTGATGATGGATTAAGGTTGTAGTATGGTTATCATGGAGAATCTGATATTGATTTCATGAAGTATATTTGAAATGGGCATGTGACTGACTATGTATGAATTATATGTCGCTTACATGTTGATTTCATGATACCTACTTACATCCTTGCATGTTAGGTTACATTTCTGAATATTTTGATTACATGTATCAATCTTGTAGGTTGATTACAATATTTGATCGCTTATGTTTGACTACATGCGTTTATGCGTAGGTGTAGTTGATTTGGCATTGTTTATGCATATTGTTGGTTGCATGTGCCAATGTGAACAATGGAGTAATTGTTATTGTCATGCATGAGGTCATGGTTTGTGTAGTTGATATGGTCATGCATTGATGACTAGACTCTAGCTAGAATGGTGTGTGTATGGTTTTGCACTCATGTGTTATATGTCTATATGCAGTTGTTATGCATGTATGGGCTTGGTTATAGTTTGAATAGTAGGTCAAACATGCCTCGTGAAGTCATTGTTTGCAATTTAGGTCATCATGATGCTATTGGTTTTTATGATGCTAATGTGTTGGCTGAGATAGAGCAGGAGATGCAGATCATCATAATGAGGTTGAAGTATTGGAATTTGGGGTAAGAGCAGATCATCATACAAGTATTGTATGTTCAACATAAGTTAAGGATTTTTATATGCATTAGGTTTATGAACATGTATTTGATGTTATGGTTACATTCATGATAGAATTTAGATGATTAGTGTGGTTATATGCACATATGTCAGATAGTCAAGAATGATGGTAACTGGTAGTTGTATGCATTGCCATTGTTGTTTTATATTAGATAACCTAATGATTATGCTATATGTTTCTCATGAGTATGTTATAGGTTAACTTGTTGATTGTTATATGACAATTAGCTTGACGATTTGGTTTTATGTTGTTGATGAGCATGATATATATCTTATTGTTTTTATATTCTATTAACTTGATGATTAGGGTCATTTCATTGAGATATTGATGTTATAATTTGGATTGGTCATATGCGTGATGATGTTGAGCCCCTATACTACTAGTGTAACCCCTTATTGTCATTAGTACAACAATATAATAAGGGGGTTGTACTAATAACAATAAGGGGTTACACTAATAGTGCTCTGAATTTCAAATCTTGTCTCGCTATATTTTCAAAGATATAATCTGAGGAAGTTAGGGTTTTTGCAAACCCCCGAATTACACTAGTAGTATAGGGGCCTAACAGATGATGTTCATTGCCTTGAAGATATTGATGTTATATGTATTATGTTAACCTAGTTTACCTATGTAGATGGTTATGGTTGTGATATTTAGGTATGAATCGGCATATTCGTGAGATGATGTCATACTAATCTAGATTGACTTTGCATATGTGTATGAGTTTACAATGTGAACATGTTAGTTAGATATTGTTATGGATATCATGATCTTATGAGTGCTTGAGCTGATGTGTTGTAAAGTTATATCGTGCTAACTAGATTGATTGTGCAGACAAGATCACCTCCCCTAAGATACATTAAGGTATCAGTTGCTTATGTCATATATTTGGTGCTTGACTGTTGATTATGTCATCTAGTTGATTTATTTAACATGGTATGAATGTTTGATGAATTGCATAATATGAGTATGTGTTCAAATGATCTTGTTTTAAGATGATTGTAATAAAATATATGTGTTGAGACAGTTGATATGTAATTGATTATAGTAGGTGATAGTTGTAGTATTATGACTGATGACTATGAGTTGACTATGGATTATGACATGATTGTTAGTCTTGGTAACAATTGATTTCAAATTAATAGATATGAGTGTATTGATATTTGGAACATGTGGTTGACATGTGTGATCAGTTGCAGGATAACATGCTTGGTATTAGCATGAGAAGGTAGTAGTTGATGTGTCTATATAACTAACAGTTGGGTGATGTGACAGCACATAGTAAGCCTCGATTGCAGCAAGGAAAAGGTCAAAGAAAGGAATTGGGCAAGAATTCCTTTGCCCATGTTTGGAAACCCTAATTCCAAATGAATGAGTTATTTTCCTACAGGAAGTCTTCTTAACCTTAATCTAGTCTGACATTATGTGGATACATGCTATATTCATCAAGACATACTTGATAGGTATATTAGATAGTCTTTAGCTACAGGTGGATCTATTAAAGGATTGGAGTCCCTTGAGAGATGGCGTGGATGTGTTCAATTGCAAGCAGCATTCTTGGCACAAAAAGATGAGGTAACTCGTGTATTATTATGCTTATTTATACATTGACAGTTATGTGCTTCTAACAACATGGTGCAGGGAGTTGCATGGCAAGAGAGATTGCCATGAATCGTGAAGAAGGCTCAAGTTGAGCTTTCCCTTGGATGCACTGGGAACCATGGGGATTGAGTCATGGTGTTTGTTGTTAGTCGTGTGCTTTTGATCTTTTGCGATTGTTGTGCTTGATTTGCAAGTTCGATTGTGTCTAGTGCATTACTATGCCACTTTGTTTGCGAAGTCGCATTGTTATTTGTTTTCATGGTTTTCTTCTTCTTGTTGTTTCTGTTCTTGCCTTTTAACGTTTTGATTCTGGGGAATTGGTTGGGAAAGAGGAGAGTTAATGTAGCTCGAGGAGATTTGTGTGGTACTCAAAAGGTAATGTAAGATTCAGATGAAGCTATATTCATGAGTAAGCGTAGCGGAAGGTAAGGTTATGACAGTCCGTTGGACTGGTTGGGTCTATTGTGGTAAATGGACGGTATCAGTGTAGACATGAGAAAGGTAACCAAAAAAGGTAAAGTAAATGGATTGGAGGTGTTGTATGGTTTGACTATGTTGGGAACTGTGGTTCTCAGTGTTGTGCATGTTGTGCACGAATAAGGAAGTTCTCTTAACATAGACCTTATAATATCTAGTAATTATTTTATGATCATGATTATGTTGAATTTTATATATGTATACATGTATGTATGTATGTCGTTGTTTGCCAGGATCATGATTGTTTTATGCTAGCGTTTATATATGTATGTATGTATGTATCTACGTTACTATCTAATAGGGTTGTCAAGGATCATTCTTGTGGAGGAATGTTTTCTTATGCAGGAGAATGACATGAAGAGTTTCCCAGTCTACGAGGAATCAATTGGGAAGAGTAGTCAAGACAAATATACGAGGTCAGTATCATGTGGATATGATTTGGTATTATATACTTGTATTATGCCTATGTTTATGTTATGGCAGGTAGTGTTGAAGGATACATCAGCCAAGTGAAAGCAGTGTGGTCTACGGCATGGTAGGATAAGCTTGGATGAGATACTAGAAGCAAGGTTTCTTGGTAAGGACAATGTGGTTTTGGATCTGTGGTACTATTGTTGTGCATATGTTGTATATGTTGTACATGTTGCATCTATGATGTGTGCACTTGTGGTGTTGTGTATACACAACATGTGTACATGTTATTCAAGCAATGTTATGTATAGGATGGTACAAATAGGGTTGTGCAAATATTGCATAGGGCGTGTTGTATACATATTGTATTGTCTTCATGATGTATATGCGGCGTGTGTGCATACAATGCTATGTGCATGTTGGATATGCAGTGCTATGTACGGATGATGCTATGTAAATGTTGGATATGCGATGTTATGTACATGTGGCGTTGTGTTCATGTTGTACATATGGTGTTGTGTGCATGATTGTACAGTGGTGTAGTGTACATGTGTCATTGTGTACACGTTGTGCAGGTGGCGTTGTGTACATGTGATTTTGTGCACACGATGTGCAGGTGGTGTCGTGTATAGGTGGTATTGTGTACATGTTGTACATATGGTATTGGTGCACGTGTGGTATTGTGTGAATTTCATACTTGTTGTGTTGAGGGCATGCGGTATTATGTATGTGCATCATGTAGTCATGGTATTGTGGCGTGCATACTCGTTGTGTTGTACTCTGTATAGGTACATGTATTGGGTGGTATTGCACATTGGGCATAGATGATGCAATGCATTGTACACTGGGTGTAGGTGTATGTGTTGTATGTCAAGTGTAGATGTGTGTATTTCATGGTGTGGTATGTCGTGTGGTTGTATGTGTGTGATGCACACTATGTGTCTATGCACATGGTTGAGGAGAAGGCACTGAGTGTTTGTTGGGTGTAGCAACCGATCCGGAGTGCGTACAGAATAAAGACAAAGGTAGAAGCTAAGGATTGATGAAAGGATAAGTATCAACATTTTATTTCAGTTTTATTATGCATGTGATTTATGACTATGGTATATGATGATTATATGGGATCTATGATTTTGGTTTATGATGGTTACATGTGATTTTGATCTATGATGGTTGTGTTTGAGCTAACCTGGTGTGATATCTTTATATATCTTGATTTGGTCAAGTATGCTAGTTTGACTTGTTGTGACAGGAAGTGAACATGATTGCAAATGTACCTTATTGACGAGCTACCAATGAGGTATGATGTGAATTTATTTCAATTTATTTTAAATCTAATGGAAGTTATGTGCTTGGTACAGGAATAAATGAAATTCCCAGTTGGGTGGTTGAAATCGACTACAAGAATTGGCAGCAACAACAAAGAAATTGGAACATGCAGCAACATGTTGGTAAAATATTCAAGAGCAGGGCCATTGTGGGCCACTGGTACCCAATAGTGTCCATTGATTTCCATGAGCATGCTATGACTGGTATGATGGTTTTGAGGTAGGTATATGCCTTGGTTGCTGTACCTTTCATTGCAAGGAAGCCTTTCCAAGGGATGGACTTCCCAGGATGGGGGTGTCAACAGAACTGGGAAGGTGAGTGACTGCACGGAAGGGGTGACCAGATTTCCAAGGGACTATGTAGCAGAGAAGGGAAGGTCACAGATGGATCTATTTTGGTTATTAGCATTGCCAAATGGAATCAGATGTACATTGGGAGTGCACCCTAGAACAATGAGACGGTAACTGTTCACTGAGAGGACAAGTGGCATAGGATTATAGCGCTGGACTTTGGATGCAGATTTGATTTTGCAGTGGATTCTGGACTTCCGAGGTGAATCCTGGTATTACTTTGAGGGTGGAGGTGTGAGCCTCTGGATTCCCTTGTTGATTGATATGACATCGTATCATTTATTTGTTGGTTAAGAAAATGTGTATATGGTATATGTGTATATCATTGTAAATATCGTAATGAGTTGTGTTATAAAGCTCCAATATGCGGTATGGTTTTTATCTGGTCATGTTGTCATGATGTTTTGCTTTTGAGCGGGTCATTCATTGTAAATATTGCAACGAGTTGTGTTATAAAGCTCCATGGGCAGTATGTTTTGTTTTCAGTAGTCATGTTGGTTATAGGTGTCATTGAACACCGAGGACGGTGTTCCCCCAAGGGGGAGGGTTCTGTAACAGCCCTAGTGAAAATTCCATGTAAAAATATATAAATACCACGGATGATGGGACACATATTCCAAGCTGAATGGTGGGCAAGATATCCTAGGGGGTGTTCATTTAGTGGAAATTGGCAAAGGCAATGGCTAAGGCATTAAAGAGGCAAAAAGGTATTTTGGCACATTTATTTATGAAAATAATGGAAAGTAGGAGAAAAGGAAGGTGAAAGGTCACAGGTTGCATGTGAGGAGGAAATTGAAGGAAACTAATGGAAAATGAAGAAAATAGAGGCCTCATTAATATAAAGGCTTCTGGGGATTAGTTGGCAAGACTTGGTCAGTTTATCTTTGGAGCTCTCTCATTATTCTCTCTCTCTCATACTCTTGGATACTTAGAGTTTTCTTGGAGATCTTTGGCATTGGAGCAAGAAAGGCAAAGAAGGAAAGAGTAAGTAAAGATGAAGCAGGGAAAGGCAGGATCAAGCAGCTATAACAGGCTTCATCGCAAGTATCAACTTGCATGTGTATTTTCCTTACTAGATTTGGCATACATGGGATTGCATGTGTTTCTTTTCTACCATGGCATAGGTTTTGTTAGGCGTGACAGTATTTTTAGCCTAGCCTTGCCATTTCTTGGTAGCTTTGATGAGATGGGTTCTCTCATGCGTTTTGTGGGGGATGGCCGGATTGGATTCGAAGCTGAGTGGGGTGGATCTACAAATTGAAAAACACATGGTGGTAGTGGTCCCTGAACTAGACCTAGGATGCATGAAGCCACTGGCCTAGTAACCCTTGAACCAGACTATGGGTTGCAGTAAAGCCAGATTGTGTGCCTCAGTGGGCCTAGGAATCCTTGTCGATGAATGACGAGATATATGGTAAATCCAAGAGGTGTATTTTCCCTCCGTTGGGCCTAGTGATTTTGGGATGGAATGCATGGTAGAGCCTGGAGAGTATGTCTCGATTTAGGGCCTAGTGACCCTTGGATCAGACTACGGATGCACGGTAAAGCCTGAGAGACTAGGAGGCACTCAAATTCCTCACTGTGTAGGCGGAGAACTCCGGTGGCATCCACATTGATTGGTGTTTTTGATGTTTTCTATGAGTCCTACATTCATGCTTGGAATATGGCATGGGGTGATTGGATGAAGAGAAACTTGGATCAGCCAATCTATGGTCGGGTGGAACGTGGTAGTCCCATCACTGGTTGGTTCATTGCATTTATTAATGATAAATTCATTCCCTTGATTTTCATGTGCAAATGTACTGATATATATATATATATATATATGGATTTTGATGGCTAATATGTCCATTTTATTTATGTTCCTATTATGCTGGTTATATGTACATTTTATGGCAGCAGCTATGTTTGGCTCTCAGCATGTTTTTACTTGTGTTTGAATGGATATTGTATTTATGACCCAATAAGTGATAAGGCAGCAAAAGACATGAGGAAACAATGGTTCATGGTGATTCTTAGATAAGTATGAGATCCCTACACTTGATTATGTTGTTTACACCTATAAGTTACATGTTGATGATATGTTTGACGAAATGCCTGTCATGGCTAGTAGGGGTATGGTTATGATTTTGTTCATATTATTGCTTTTGTATCCTTGTTACCTTGTATCCTTACCAATTCTAAATGATCATTCCATTCTAGGCAGTGTCCCGGGCTCTGGGCTAAAAAAGGTGGCTCAAATCCCAGAATGCTAGCATTAGTGCTGAGACTAACTCGCTTGGGTAGTGTTTGGGAAGCATTATAAAGCACCTAGGTAGTGTCTGGGGAGCATTAGTCCTGAAACTAACTCGCCTGGGTAGTGTCTAGGGAGCGTTACCCTGCCCTTAAGTCTCTCAAACAGCTGTAGGACCTAAGGACAGGCAATCTGAGTGGTTGACTTGTCTTCTAAAGGTTATGTGGATGATGTTGGATGATTGTTTGTGATGTTCCGTAGATTCCATTTCCTTAAAGTCACCAAGGAGGTTGAATCTTATCATAGTGGCCTCTCGTCGCATGTTTACCCCGGCTGGCCAGTTGCTTGGGTAGATGTGGGAGGAGGGTGTTACACAATCAGGAACTGATCCTTGAGGGATTGCGCTATTTTTAGAGGCTTTATTTCCCTCTAAATACAAGTTAGCCTTCATAAGAATTACACATTGGAATAGAGACTTGGAGAGATTGTGAATTGGCTAAGCTTTGGCCTTGAGCTTGCTTATGAGTTGGAGATTGAATTTGTTGAGTGTTGGGATTATTCTAGAGAGAACAAGTATTGTAATTTCATCTTGATTTTCCATATTAATACAAAACGGATAGTGGGGTTTTGAGTTGTGGCTTTCCCCAGATATTTATTGTGTTATGTGCCTTTGACTCTCTTCCTCTATTGATTATTGCTTGTTCGATGTTTATGGGCTTCTGCCGTAAAGAGTAGAAGTATATTCTCATCTCTTATTTTAGTAGATTACATGAGCTTGTGAATCTACAGGTTTTTCTACAGACAAAACCTTCAGCCAAAGGGTAAATATTTAATTCATATGTCAAAAGGGACTTCCATACCTCAGAAATCCATTTATGTAGATCAACTAGCTGCGGCCAAAACACATTAAAACTACAAACCAAACCTTGCTCCGAAAAAAAATAAAAAAATCACAGTTGATAGCTTCCTCATCCATAGGAGAACACAGAGGGAAGGGATTGTTTGAACCATCGTAATACCAGAACCAAATTTTAACACGGAACTATATGAAACAGAGGAAGATCTTGCTAGACCGACAACCATATCTACGAAAGAAATTGTCTTTTTTCACCAAATCACTAGAATTTTCCATTACATAAAAGATCTGCAAAATATTAATGTAAACTAGCAAATAATGGTCAATTAAGGTAAAACCCTAGCCATCGTGAGAAAAATAAATATTTTCTTAACATTTATTAACATGTATATTCATCGAATTTGCAAAAATGTATTTTTTTCACTTACATCACACACATATACATCCACATTCTTTTATATAAATATAAATACAAAATTAAATCAATAATTTATATATATATATAATTATAATTTATTGAGAATTAATACATTGAAAATAAAAATATTATCCAATAAAATTTAAATTTAAGAAAATAAATAAATAAATTTTAGGAAAAACATTAAAACTGTATTTTAGTTTCTGAATTCTTTAAATTTTAAAACATAAACTATACCATATATTTTAATACTATTTTTCTTCTACACATAGGTTTGTTTCAGATGAAAAACACCTTGCTGATATTCATAACCACACATTCATAAGTAACATACCCTCAACACCTCTTCCCACACAACACCTTAAATTAAAAAGTTTTTTCATAAATGCATATTAAAATTATTTAAAAATAAATTTATTATTAGGATTGTATATGAAAGTTACGAAGTTGTGTGTAATTTTTAAAACAAATAAGACTTATAATTACAAATTCATTATAACCTTGCAATAGTATTATTATAAATATATATTATTATTTTAGTTTTAGGGAAATAGTACAATTGATCATGGTTGTGTTATGAAGTTTTATGTAAAGTATGAGATTCAAGGTTCAAATTTTTATGATTAACTCGTGTTTTAGAATGGATGTATGTAAACATCTAAAGATTATAGTGGTAGTAGTCAAAATTGACTTCGTGTCACACGAGTATGAAACTGGCTTAGTTATCGATTCCATTAGATACCAGGAAAAAAAAAAGGAAAAAAAGAAAAACATATATATATATGGTATTCATTTCATTTTCCCTTTTGAAGCAAAAATAAGTCTTTGATATTTAATGATATTTGCTTAGTAATATATTTAAATTTAGGTCTAGTGGGGTAGATCGAGTGGTTGGGGAAATTGTTTATTTTTCCCTCCATCGAGGATCGATCATCTAGAGGGACATGTTGGCCTAATGTGATAAAGCTAGGAGAGGAGATGCCCCCATTCTCTGTGGATGTCTCAACTTTTTCTAAATCATACATTATTGGTATATCTGGCTTGCAAGATGTTTGATATGCTCTTGGTGCTGTAGTGGCTGGCAAAATATTTGATCCTGAGACTTGCCCAAATTACACCAACATGTTACCAATTCACCATAGTTAATAAAAAAATAAATTAATAGACACATGTATTGTTATATAAAAGTAAAATTTTGTTATTTGTAATAATCATTTTGTGATATGTAACACGGTAGATTTTCACTCTTACTCCATGCATTTGGGTTTTTGATAGTCAATCAATTTCATTACGTTTGAGAAGTATGAGCTTTTGGCCGAGTAGAAGTAGTATGAGCTTGTACTCCAAAATTAAAAGGGTAGTTTTAAACAGTAGATTATCAATTATAAACCTAGTATCTCTATTTGGTCATCGATGAGGTTACTAAAGCAAGCATCAAGTGGTTTTCGTAAAACCTTTTCTTCTAAGAAAAAAATCTATATATTTGATATTTCTGTTAGCCTCCTATACCAATAGGTTTTCATCTCTCATGATTGACAGTGGAAGTGCCAAAAAGGTTCACCTTCCAGGCTGCTAAGGTTCCATTTTTGTGAAAGAAGCAGACAATTTAAAAAATGTAAAGAGGGTATGCCTTAAAAGAAAAATCAAAGGGCAAGAAAATGAATTGGTCAAAGAAAAAATAAAAGAAATGAACCCCAAACAAAGACCATGAAAGTGGCTAGTCCAAATTGCCACTACTATTTTGATGGGTGGTCCAACAGCTCAAGCTGGGCCTCACCATGTTTTAAATTGCATGTGGTAGACTAGAAAGGAAGTACCTGTTCAAACAGTTCAAGATTGATAGATGACTAGGTGGATAGAGAAAGAAAGGAGCCCAACTACTTAATCTGGGCCCTTGGAAGTCATAAGGGTAGACTTAGATAGGAGGGCAGCAAAAAGAAAAGAGAATTATCAGGGTTTGCAAGGCTAAGTGCACCCATCCAAAGGTAGAAAAAATGTTAGGCATAATAGGCAGGGTAGGCAGTTGAAGGTTGCAGAAAGCAAGATCCAAGCATATCACTTGGAATAAATCACAAAGTGGTCATCAGCAGGAGAAACGCAAGAGCAGTGGCCTATTTGGCAAACTACTAAACCATCACTATCATCCCTCATCCCCTTCAAAAGTCTTTTACTAATCTCCCCATGAGAACTGCAGGATCTGCCTGATCAGTCCTCCTTACACTCTTCATTTGTACAAATTTCATGTCATCAATGACTTCTCTCTTTGAAAAGAAGCCACATTTCTTGTGTAAAAATTCTTTTCATTTTGATCTACTCCCTAACTAAGTTTGTTTCCTAAAAACTTAGTTTCTATCACTTCCCATTCATATTCCCCTACAATACTAACTGCTAACTCTATCTACACTAAATCCCCTATGTTCCCCTTTCCCTACTATTATAACACCATGGTGTATAAACCCCAAACAATGTATAAATATCCCCCCTTTAGCACTATAGCTAAATAATACTTCTAAGGGAGACATTAGTCCACCAGGGACTATAGTCAACCCTGCTTTGGGATTACTCTAACCTCTGGTCAGAGTAATAACCTATACTAAACCCTCATTTCCCCTCTTTTCCAAAAAATTCATCAGAACCCCCTCTCCCCCACTCAAACCTAAGTCTAACCATTTGTTTCCCCCCGACAGATTAATCCATACCCCATCAAAACCCACAAAAAATCCCTTAACCAAAGTTCCGACCCCGACATATTAAAATAAATATTTTAATCCGCCGGCGGGTCCCCCCAACATGCACGATGGGTCGGGGCGCCCGCCAGCCGTCCATCTCCCGCCCCCCTTCATCCAACGGTGGGCGGGCATTTTGAAATCTCAACGTGTCTCCCTTTAACGTCCGGGGAGATGGCGGTATTGGTACCCGTACACGGGACGCGTGGCAGCCGACGGGGTTGTTCAGAGCCCCCCTCCCCGATACCGCCTTCGCCCAAAAGCGGTGCGGGGAGACCGCTTACCACTTTCCCCGATACCGCCCCTCTGATGGCGCGTCACCTCCACGTCATCATGACGTCACGTCACCGACCCCCGCCCCCGCGCCTCATAACCCTCCACATAACCTTGCCACCCCAGACCGCCCGCCACCGTGTCCCGCCACGCTAGCCTCCAGCTCAGTGCCCACGTCACCCTCCGTACCCCGGGCCCGCCATGACGTCATGCTGACGTCATCAACAGAAAAGCGCCAATGTCCCATTATGTCCCAAATTTATCGTTAAAACGCGCGTTTTCGGCCGTTTTATGTCATTGTCGTTTGAAATAGTCACTAGAGATGTTGTAAGCTGTCCAAGTGCGAAATTCACCTCCAAGCACCAAATTCAAAGTTGCAGCCGCCACAACTTATCAATTCAGTTACGTTGTGCACCCACTGTTCGACACGAAGGTTTTCCACACTGTTCATCCAGGTATTCACCGCAATTCCCTTATTTTGCCCCTGTGCATGTCGTTTCTCTGCAAATTCTCCATTAAGCACCTGGTAATTCCCAAATTAAAGAAGGTCTCTTAGTCAAAACTGGACTAAACAACCTGCATTGCCCTCTGCTCCAAAAATTTGATATTGAAACGATAATTCACGGTCTAAAATTTACAAATTCATCCTCGAGCTGCCCGGCATTGTTCCCTTTTGCCGAGTGCATGCCCAAAGCTGCATTTCACCAATTTGAATCCTGCACACCCTCTGCAATTCATCCTCATCAATTCACAATCCCTGTGAATTTACCCAAGCAAAGCAGAGACAGTCCTGCATAGCCTGCCTATTCCATTTGAAGAAAATTTCTAGCATTATCTGCATTGAGTCTGTCACTTGAGCTTTGAGGAACCTTGCAAGCTATTACACTTACCTCGTTCAATTCAGAAACTACATAATGGTTGCTCTTGCACCCACAGCTTTCAGTGTTGCCCCCATAAATCCACCAAATAAAGACCTGGAGTCCTTGCCTCTTGCTAACAGGGATTACCTCATCCAAGACTTTGTGGGTGATAGGGACCATTTGCAGACCTTCAGGGAATTGAGAGATGACTACTTGAATGGCAAGGATACATATGGGATATGGGAATCAAATCTTCCATATTACTTTCTCCCATCTGTTAACATTTTTCCAGAGATTATTCGCCTATGTGCTGAGAATTATGATGCAAACCATAGAGCTGTCAAGTCTCCATTTGGGAGAATCCTCTTTCACATTAATGCTGAGTCCATCAACCAGATGCTCAACTTCAAACAAACTCAGCTGTTGTTTCCTTTCTCTATGAACTATCTGCTAGATACAGGTGCCAAGATGACCACTGATGATAGGCAAAAGATCACCCAGACATTTATGAGGCCTGACTGCCAGCCCACAAGGCCACCTCCCTACTTATATGTCCAATTTACTGATATAGGCAAACTTCTACTGGACATGATTTCATATGTGTCGGGCTATAAAACCAGTGAATTTGTTGATGAGACAGTGCTGGTATTACTAGCTGCTTATAGCCCAGGCCAACCTCCTGCCTACAAATATAATTTTGCTAAGTTCATAGCCAACAAGATACATGAGCAGCTTTTCAAAGTGGACAGGGAGGGCATCTTCAAGTATTCATCTTATATCTACCACCTGTTCATGTACTACCAGTCCGAGGCTTTCCCATGCCACATTAAAAAGCTGGATTCTAAAGGAGAAAGAAGATCTGTTATCTTCTGGACATCTGTCTTCCACCAAGTGCAAAATTCACCATATTCATATTGTGAATTCATTGATCAATTTGTTTACCCAGTCTCTTGTTTGTTGATGAGGTCCCCTCCTCCCAGAATGTCATTTGAAATACAGAAAATCCTGCAGCTCTCCAAGAATTATAAAATAGGTGATTGGTACCTATACCAGGATCACACAGTCATCAGAATCTATGGCTGTGAGCTCTGTCCATACAGGCTCCAAAAATATGTGCCCATGAGACTGTTTGCCTTGGAGTATTATAGGCAGCTTATTCACTCTAACCTCACTCACTTTCACAGCTTCAAAAAGAAAGCCCATCTCAAGTTCAAGCACCACATAGGCCCCTTTATTATGAATAAAAAAGAGGGATGGCAAGATGCTGAGCTAATCCTCAAAGACAAGTACATACTCTCAAAAAGCTTCCGGTGGGTCCCTTATGACCCTGAAGGCTTCATCACTGCCAGGAGGGTTAAGTACAGGCTGTTAGGCTATGAGCATTGCAAGTATCCACATATTGAGCAGTATGCCAATCAGCAGGAATGGCTGCAAGACACTTTAATTGAAAAATTAACTGAAGAAGAGATAATGCAAAAGAATGTCAAGGATTTAGAAAAAACTCTTGACTTGGATTCTGTGCAGCAGGTAATCTTCAAGCAACCACATCCATTGGGAGAAGGGACCTCGGCCACAAAAACTGCACCAGCCACCCAGGCACCTTCTACAGCAACATCAGGTACAGACAAGGGTAAAGGAATAATGGGTGCTAAAGAAGAAACGGTAAAAGAACAGCCTGCCTCCTCAATTGGGCAGCAACAAGAGCATACCCCTCGACCACAAATAGAGCCACCAGCAGCACCAATTTTGCAGACTCCAGCGCATGAGGAGAGGGGTAAGAAAAGAGACAAAGAAGAGTCCACTCCTGCAAGTGGATCCTCCCAGCAACCTGAGGCCAAGAGGCAAAGGGTTGACTCCCCAGAAATCAGTGAAGAAATCCAGGACAGCCCAAGAAAGGATGGGGAAGGCAGCCAGCAAACAGGTACAAGCTCCTTTCAGCAGGAGCAGGGATCACAACTTGGCTTGGAGGTGTCATCCTCCACTCAGCAGAGCAAGAAGCCTACAAGCACTAAGGCTTCTTTCAAACAAATAAAGGCACAAAATGACTTGCTGAGAGTAGAAGTGTATAAACAGTTTCTAAAGGCAACACCAGCCAAGCAAGAAAGGATGATGTCTGTATATGACCTTCAAGAGGAGAAAATGATCCTCAGTCACTTTAAACCTAAGGTGCCGCAGCCTAAATCGGCTGCAGATTTTGTAAGGACAAGGGTGGAGGTCATGGCAAAGGACATTCACCCCATGGACCAAATAGAACTCCACAAGCAAACTGGAGAAATGGTCTATGCCACCTTGGTGGACAGGGCAACCATGGCCCATGAATTAAAGGAATCCCTGAAGAATACCAACATTCAATTGGATTTTGAGAGAATGTCCTCCATGGCCAAGGACAACAGAATAAAATCACTGGAGGACATCATCATCGACATAGGACATGATCTTAAGGATCCAAAGGGCGTAAGGGCCCTCCTGAAGAAAAAAGAAGATGACCTTAATGCACTGAAGAAAAGGTTAAAGCTGCTGCCCACAGAGCACCCTCAAACAGCAGAACTACAGAAGGAAAAGGAGGCCGATGAGCAACTGGATCTTATAATGCAGCTGAACCAGAAGGTCCTTGATTTGGAGAAGGAACTTGAAGGAGCATTACAAGATAAGCAGGGAGAATCCACATCCCAATCTCCTCCAACTACTTCAACCACGGCAACAACAACAGAGGCAGCAGTGGCCCCTGTGACAACAACGGCGACAACAGAAGCAGTAGCAACAACAACAGCTCCAGAGTCCAATACAAGCATGGAAGATTTGACTAAAGCTATTAAAGAAATGGAGCTCCAGGTCACTGAGATAAAGCAGGCCAAGGAAAAGTTGGCAGAGCTAGAGACCAAATATGATAAATCAAAGATGATTGTGGCAGAGCAAGGAAGAGAAATAAAGGCCCTCAAAGAAAAGATAAAGGCCTTGGAGAAAGAGCTTAAACTAGAGAGTGCTATGGCTGAAATAAAAAGAATTCTGTGGGCCAGAATTGACCAATCCATCACTAGACAATGGAAGTCAATTAAGACTGTGCATGAACAAATGGATTTAATTGGCCAAGCACAGATAGAGATTCAAAAGGCCAAAACAGTGCTAGGAAACAGGCCTGAGCAGGCCAATAGAATGATAGATTTTTTGAACAATCAAACAAAGGAGGAGCTGGCAGCCATCAACATTGTTAACAGAACAGAGGCTGTCCTTACAGCTAAAAAGGTGCTGACTCTCAGGAACTTTGTACAAACTGTGGAGAGGAAATGCTATGAAATACAGGCTGAGGTGGATGAGTACAAACTCAAAATGGGAGCACTGCAAGCAAAGGGACTGCCCAACCTACTAAACAATACAGGAAGACTGCTCCCCCGTGAGCAATATGCCAACAGGATGTCAACCTTTGTTGAAAATCAAATCACTGCAGTTGGCAGTACTTCTGAGGAAGCAGGGTCTTCAACAGGGCAGAGCCTATATAATAAACTTGAAGGTCTATTTTTCATTGAAAATGAGGTAAATCACCTTTTTGAGATTCCTCCAAATTTTTACAGATATACAGAGGCAAATGAAACATTAGTGAAGATTCAAAGACACCAAATGCCCAAGGAGGATTGGTGGCAGGCAATGCTTCAAATTTTACCACAATAGCCTTAGTTGCTCGGTCCCAGTCAGCTACAACTCAGCAAAAGTCAAACAGCAGAATAAAGACAGCACTTTAGGCAGCCAAAAAGGTGACTCAGCAAAAGACAGTGGCAACAAGCAAAAGATAAGAAATACGCAAGTTTTGGGCAGCGCATTTTCAGCCGACTCCACCGCTCACAAAGTCAACATTTTCTGACTATTTTGGACAGCTATTATAGCCAGAAGTTACTACAGCATTTACTTCCTCAGCTACAACGCTCCAGGAGTTGGCGTGACATTAATGAAGCATTTACTCATCAGCTAGATATTTTCTTATGTAAATTATGTATATATACCTCCCCTGGCAACATATGAGGGGTTGGTGATTTTCATTCTGAGGCGAATGTATTGTATATTTTCAGATTATCTAATGCAAAAGGCTGGAAAAGCTCAGTGATTTCCTGAATGTTTGATGTCTTGGTGATGCTATGTGTGCTGTTGCAGAATTCCTGTGCTGTCTGATGGAACAATAAGTTTCTCTCAATCTATGTTTTTTCTTTTTATGTTTATTAAATCATACACATGTCTCACTAATCTAGCAGTAGAGAAAAGGAATAGTACAGGATATGTTTGGTTACACCTTGTGCTCAATCTTTATTGCTGAAAATGTTTTCTTCAGAATTGATCATGAACATGAATTCTTAATTGCTCATGTTTTCATTAATTCTATAAATATGAATGTTATGTAGAAATTCTTCACTGCTTCTAAATAATATTCTCACTATTTCTCCATACCAGTTTGTTGAAAGATTCTTAATTGCCTTTCATAGCCTGGTTACATCACACTTAATCACAGATTCAAAGAATTGTTTCTCAGACACCTATCTGGCTCTGCAGCATCACTACTGTATCAACACAGACATTCCAAACAAATTAAACACCACTGACTCCATGCCCAATGGCCTAGAACAACCTGGTAAGCACATATATATCTTGACTGAAGTCATCATCCAGCAAATTCCAAAAACAAAACCTTGAGCATCATAACTAGCCTAAAATATTATACAAACAAAGTTAAATCATAAAGAGAGAGCCCTCTCTGGTCATAGGTAGGCTAGAACCTGTGAACCAAAGATTGGTTAGTGGTTACCTCGGCCGTATTCCCTTGGGAGTCGAAGGGAACAACCTGAGTGATAACATAATTGGCGACTCCACTGGGGACCAGAGCGTATTTTTCAGCTGCTGTCTATTTTTAGACAGTGGTTCCAAAAGCTTGAGCAGTTCCTTAAATAGTTCTAAAAAGTATCCTCAAAAATACCAAAAACAAGTTCAGAAGCTGGCTCCTAAGAAGAGAACTAGGCACACCAGGTCAAATCCTGACCCAAATCCCCCACCTGTTTTCGAGAATCCAAATTTGATCCATAAAACTCATAGGAACCAGAAGGAACCTGAACAATCCCCTGAAACTAGCCCTGAGGCAGGTCAGCAAAGTTTTATTCCAACCCCTATTAAGCCATCTGTTCACCTCCATACAACTCATTCCTCCCCCTCTTCATCATCCACTTCACAAAACATATTGTATACAACCAACACACAAACTGTTGTTGTTGTCCCAGTTGTTCCCCTTCTACCAGTTGTCCCACTTATCCCACCTAATATGGCTAATCGTTATGCACCCCTTCAGTTGCCTGGCAATCCTGGGGCCATGCCTCAGGATTACCAAGGCAAAATTACTTATTTTGATGGAACCAGTACATACACTACCTTACAGCATACTAAGAAAATGCAAGACTACTTTGAGAACTATGAGATAGATGATGATGATGTAAGGATGAAAATCTTTGTCCAAAGTCTGACAGGTGAAGTAAGAACCTGGTTCAGGGCACTGACCCCAAATTCTATAGCTGATTCGGGTGCCCTTTACCAATCCTTCTTAAACCGATGGGAAAAGAAAAAGGACCTTCTGCACATATTATCTGAATATGACACCATAAGAAGAGGCCCACAAGAAACTGTCCTGGACTATTGCACTAGATTCAACACTATTTATAATGCTATTCCTCAAAACCTTAGACCTCCACCTGATTTAGCATTGATTAAATTCCCTGATGGATTTGATGCTGACATGGCATATCAACTAAGAGAAAGAGCCCCTGCTACTCTAGCAGACATGCAAAACATAGTTGTGAGTGTAGAGGCAAATCTGATTGCCAAAAGAAACCGGGCAAGAACTGAAAGGAGAACCACTTTCAAAGAAGAACCCACATCATTTGAGCAAAAGCTAGATGCAATCATCAAAGGGATGGATAGACTTGGAGACAGGGTGGAAACCATAGAAAGAAAATCATCATGGGAAGGTCAAACAAGCAATATTAGAAACCCAAACTTCAGAAAGAATCAAAATACTAATGTGGGAAGGACTGATCCTGACCAGCATGTCAGACCCCCTTTCCAAGAGAATTATGCTGAGGCTTCAACATCTAGTGAACCTAGTGAGGACCCTCACATCAATCTGATGGGTTTGGACAGTGAAAATCAAGTCTTTTTAACACAAGAAGACCAAGAGGTTTACAATGACAGTCAATTCCACACTAAGTCAGGAGAATCATTTGATTTTAAAGAAGGTTATGATGCAGCTGTGTATGAGGTACACAAACAGTAAAAACTAAGAAGTAGAATAGTAGATGTACCTACACCCCTCAAACCTAAGGACAATAAACAACCAAAAAAGATAAATGAAAATGTTACTCTTCCCCAATCAGCTAGCAGCTCAAACCCACCTGCCACAGAAGTGACTGTGGAAGACATTTCAGAACAACAGTCCTCTCAAAATTAGCCAGGTTTGCCCCATCAATCAAAGACAAAGGCAGACACTCCCCTAGGAAATAAGCATGGCACCAGTTTCACTCAAAATGGACCTAATTATGAGCAGAAGACACTTGATAACTCAGCTGAAAAGGAAAAATCTGTTGCACTAAATGCCAAAATTCAAATGGAAAAACCTTTCAACTTGGAAACAGAAATAAGCAAGCTAAAGATATCAGTTCCTCTTTCGGAATTAGCCAAACATGACATATACAGACAGCAGATCAATAAATCACTCCAAGTATCAGACAATAAAGGTGCTGTGAATGTCCTAGATGACCAACCAGAGTTGTTGTTTGGGCCTGAGGTTAATGGGAAAACAGAGAATGGAGGGGTGCCGCCCTTTTATGTTAGTCTGAACATTCATGATAAGGTCCTACATAATGCAATGTTCGATTCTGGGGCCTCACACAACTTAATGCCCAAATCTGTGATGGAAAAACTGGACTTAGACATCACAAGACCTTACAAGGATCTATTCTCATTTGATTCAAGCCAAGTAAGGTGTTTAGGCCTGATTAAAGACTTATGTGTCTCCCTAGTTCAATACCCAACCAAAACTATCTTGATGGATGTAGTGGTAGCTGACATACCTCCCAAGTATGGCATGCTCTTGTCCAGATCTTGGGGGGCCAAACTTCAAGGATCTCTGCAATTAGATATGTCCTATGCAACTATCTCAGTCTTTGGGCAGCCAAAGAGATTGTACCGGGAAACTTTGATGAAATATGTGGTAAGCAGTCAAGACAAGCCTCAAAACTTCCCAATCTACTCAATACACTCTGACATGGATTCGTTTATTCTCTACAATGCTGACATCTGTCACAAGGCCTATTATGAACTATTAATGACAGTAGAGACTGAGGAGTTAGATGAGCAATGTGTTTACAAATACCAAGACACCATGGGCATAGCTGATAAAAAGAAAGTAGAACATGATCTGCCAAGTAACTTGCCAGAAATCAACCTACCCATCATCCAACTTCCTAGTGATCCCAATCCAAACCTTGATCATGAAACTTTATGGTATCTAGAATTCGATGGCTCTGTAAACAAACTAGGAGCTGGGGCAGGAGTCTGGATCCACAATATGCACAATGACCAAGCTGAGGGCCATCCATATAGACTAAACTTGCGATGCACAAACAACATGGCTGAGTATGAAGCCCTTCTGCTAGGTCTGAAACTTATAAAAAATCTAGGTGCAACCAAAATCTCAATCTTGGGAGATTCAGATCTAGTCATACAACAGATGAAGGGAAATTTCACCACAAATGATCTGAGGTTGAAAGCATACAAGGGGGCAGCCATTCAAATACTTCAAAGCTTCTCACAATCACAATTAACCAAAATTTCCAGAGAACTTAATCTACATGCTCACAGCTTGGCAACCTTTGCCAGCACTTGCAAATTGCCTTTCAAAACCAATCATACATTTACAGCTGAAATTAAACACAGACCTTCAGTTCCAGATAACATCAAGAATTGGCAAGTCTTTGAGAGTAACAAACAGATAAAAAACTTTCTCACTTTAAAGGAAGAATTTTCTGGGATGAATATTGACACTAGCACTAAAGATGACCAACCACATATCTGCATAATTACACAGGAAATATCAGCAGAAACAGCTAATAAAGTTTTGCATCCTACCACCTTTGATAAGGAAACTATACGGGAATTGAAACAATCAGATGATACAGAGGAAATGACTGAAGCAGAAGATGAGGTAATTGAGCTGAAAGATAATTTTCTGCCCGTAGGACTAACCCCTTTGGAGGATCTGTTCGATTCAAATGACATCTCAAGAAAACCAAAAATGCAACCATTGAATGCTGAAATAGAAGATTGTAACATTGGGACCCATGAAAATCCCAAAATGGTCAAATTATCCAAAGCATTACCACCTGAGCAGAAACTGAAATACATTGAGTTATTTAAAGAGTTTCAAGATGTCTTTGCCTGGAGTTATGAGGACCTTAAATCCTATGACACATCAGTTATCCAACACACTATCCCTCTAAAATAAAATCAAAAACCTTTCAAACAAAAGCTTAGGAGAGTCAATCCAGTTCTTCTCCCCCTTATTGAAAAAGAGGTCAAACGTATGTATGAAGCTGGGATCATTGCCCCAATCAGATTCTCGGAGTGGATTTCAAACCTAGTGCCTACTAGGAAAAAGACAGGGGAAATCCGACTGTGTGTTGACCTAAGAAATCTGAACAAAGTATCTCTCAAAGACCATTATCCCTTACCCAAAATGGACCACATCTTGCAAAGGGTAGTGGGAGCTGCTAGGATCTCTTTACTAGATGGTTTCTCAGGATTCAATCAAATTCTAGTACACCCGGATGATCAAGACAAAATTGCCTTTACAACACCTTGGGGAACATTCAAATATGTCAAAATGCCGTTTGGACTCAAAAATGCAGGGGCCACATTCCAAAGAGCAATGGATATTGCCTTTGCTAAGGAAATTCATGACTTCCTAGTAGTCTATCTTGATGATCTAACTGGCTTTTCAAAATCAGATCAAGAACACTTAGAACACTTGAGGCAGGTGTTCACAATTTGCAGAAAGTATGGCATATCATTGAACCCAAAAAAGTCACTATTTGGGCTGGAAGAAGGTAAACTCCTGGGGCATATAATCTCAAAAGATGGTATTACGATTGACCCGGACAGAATTCAAGCTATCCTACAAGTACCACATCCAAGAAACATCAAAGAGCTACAAAGCTTTCTAGGAAAAATCAACTTCTTGAGGAGATTCATTCCCAATCTGGCTGAACTCATTAGACTGCTAAACAATATGCTGAAAAAGGATTCCAAGGTCAAATGGACTATGGAAGCTAAACAAGCCTTTGAGGATATCAAAAGAGCATTGACAAACACACCAGTCCTAACAAGCCCTAGATTTGATCAAGATTTTTATCATATTCTCTTTTGCTTCTGAGCACACAATTGCTACTGTTTTGCTACAAAAAGATGACCAAGGCTGTGAAAAACCCATTGCATTTTTTAGTAGAGCCCTTAGGGATGCTCCTTTGAAATATCAGATCATGGAAAAACAAGCCTATGCCATAGTAAAAGCCATCAAGGAATTCAGAATCTACATTCTTTACTCTCATATAATTGCCTATGTTCCTAATGCAGTGATCAAAGATATTTTAACCCAAGAAGGAATTGAGGGCAAGAGGGGCAAATGGATTGCCAATATCTTAGAATATGACATTGAGATTAAACCTACCAAACTGATAAAAGGACAAGGCCTAGCCAAACTAATGACTGAAACCAATTTTCAAGCCCTTGACATTAATGAACTGGACGACGAACAGGAGATGGCGACTCCACAGATCAACCAAGCCTTTATGCAATCTCCATGGTATGCTGATATATGTTTTGTATTATTAAACCTGCAAGCTCCTCCAGGGTTGTCCAGAACCAAGAAAAGATTCTTGAAAATGAAAGCATCAAAGTTTTGTATTATTGACAATGTTTTATTTTGGAGAAATCATGAAGGGATCTTACTGAATTGCTTAACAATAGAAGAAACTGATAATGTCCTCAAAGAATTTCATGCAGGTGACTGTGGAGGACACCTATACTGGAAATCTACAGCTGATAAAATCCTAAGGGCTGGATTTTATTGGCCTTCCTTGTTTGCTGACGTGAAGAAATTTGTAATGTCTTGCCACAAATGCCAAATTTTTTAGGGCAAGAGGAAGCTACTGCCTTTACCACTCAAACCAGTTTCAGCTGAGAGACCATTCCAGCAATGGGGTTTAGACTTCATTGGTGAAATTCACCCTTCATCCTCTGGCCAGCATAGGTGGATTCTCATTGCCACAGACTATTTTACCAAATGGATAGAAGCCATCCCTTGTAGACAGGCCAATGACTCCACTATCATACAATTCCTAGAAACCAACATCTTGTCCAGGTTTGGCTGTCCAGACAAAATTATCACAGACAATGCTGCAGCTTTCAAATCCAAGAAAATGATCAATTTTTGTCACAAGTATCACATGACCCTAGGTCATTCCACTGCCTATTACCCTCAAGGTAATGGCCTAGCTGAATCTTCCAATAAAAGTCTCATCAACATCATCAAAAAAGTTTTGGAAGAAAACAAAAAGAATTGGCATAAAAAGTTGGTAAATGCACTATGGGCTGATAGACTGACCACCAAGAGATCAATTGGCATCAGTCCATATGAACTGGTCTATGGGTTAGAAGCAAAGTTTCCTACATCTCTAGCAATTCCAGTGATCAAGTTGCTGCAAGAAATACAAGCTGAGCCAAATGACATTCAGAGAAGGATTAATCAAACAATTCATTTACAACAAACAAGAGAAGAAGTCTATCAAAGGACCCAAGTTCTACAAGAAAAGATCAAAAGAATATTTGACAAAAGAACCAAAGATGAAGATTTCTTTATAGGAAATAAAGTGTTAAGATGGGATTCCAGAAGGGAAGACAAAGGTAAACATGGTAAGTTTGATTTTTTATGGAAGGGACCCCATGTCATTTATGCCATACAAGGAAACAACACCTATTTTCTAAGAAGTTTAGATGGCTCAAACACTGAGGAAGGCCCAGTTAATGGGAGAATGCTTAAGCATTATTTTGACTCCCTTGATTAAACACTGAACAGGCATATATTGTACATAAATATTTGTATTTCAGTATTTTCAGTTACAGCAAAAAAATAAAAGCACTGAATACAGCATATTTTTGAGAAGACCAGGATGCTGCATGTTTCCCTTTTTTGAATATATATGATCCTGGCAATTGGAAAGCAAGGAAAACACAAGATAGTTATCAAATCATGAAGAGAAAGTTTGAGAAACAGGTAAAAAATAGATCTGCAAATTCACAGCAAATCAGCTTACTGGGTGCTGCCTGCAACTATTTAGAGTCCTAACCATTGGTCTCCAACAACACAGAAATTCAGCCAGCAGCAGGGGAGCAGAAACTCAGGCAATCTGACCTGTTGTTCTTGGCTTTTCACCTGGAAAAGCCATCCCCAAGTGGAGCCACTGTTAGCCTCCTATACCAATAGGTTTTCATCTCTCATGATTGACAGTGGAAGTGCCAAAAAGGTTCACCTTCCAGGCTGCTAAGGTTCCATTTTTGTGAAAGAAGCAGACAATTTAAAAAATGTAAAGAGGGTATGCCTTAAAAGAAAAATCAAAGGGCAAGAAAATGAATTGGTCAAAGAAAAAATAAAAGAAATGAACCCCAAACAAAGACCATGAAAGTGGCTAGTCCAAATTGCCACTACTATTTTGATGGGTGGTCCAACAGCTCAAGCTGGGCCTCACCATGTTTTAAATTGCATGTGGTAGACTAGAAAGGAAGTACCTGTTCAAACAGTTCAAGCTTGATAAATGACTAGGTGGATAGAGAAAGAAAGGAGCCCAACTGCTTAATCTGGGCCCTTGGAAGTCATAAGGGTAGACTTAGATAGGAGGGCAGCAAAAAGAAAAGAGAATTATCAGGGTTTGCAAGGCTAAGTGCACCCATCCAAAGGTAGAAAAAATGTTAGGCATAATAGGCAGGGTAGGCAGTTGAAGGTTGCAGAAAGCAAGATCCAAGCATATCACTTGGAATAAATCACAAAGTGGTCATCAGCAGGAGAAAGGCAAGAGCAGTGGCCTATTTGGCAAACTACTAAACCATCACTAACTTCCCTCATCCCCTTCAAAAGTCTTTTACTAATCTCCCCATGAGCACTGCAGGATCTGCCTGATCAGTCCTCCTTACACTCTTCATTTGTACAAATTTCATGTCATAAATGACTTCTCTCTTTGAAAAGAAGCCACATTTCTTGGGTAAAAATTCTTTTCATTTTGATCTACTCCCTAACTAAGTTTGTTTCCTAAAAACTTAGTTTCTATCACTTCCCATTCATATTCCCCTACAATACTAACTTCTAACTCTATCTACACTAAATCCCCTATGTTCCCCTTTCCCTACTATTATAACACCATGGTGTATAAACTCCAAACAATGTATAAATATCCCCCCTTTAGCACTATAGCTAAATAATACTTCTAAGGGAGACATTAGTCCACCAGGGACTATAGTCAACCCTGCTTTGGGATTACTCTAACCTCTGGTCAGAGTAATAACCTATACTAAACCCTCATTTCCCCTCTTTTCCAAAAAATTCATCAGAACCCCCTCTCCCCCACTCAAACCTAAGTCTAACCATTTGTTTCCCCCCGACAGATTAATCCCCCCATCAAAACCCACAAAAAAATCCCTTAACCAAAGTTCCGACCCCGACATATTAAAATAAATATTTTAATCCGCTGGCGGGTCCCCCCAACATGCACGATGGGTCGGGGCGCCCGCCAGCCGTCCATCTCCCGCCCCCCTTCATCCAACGGTGGGCGGGCATTTTGAAATCTCAACGTGTCTCCCTTTAACGTCCGGGGAGATGGCGGTATTGGTACCCGTACACGAGACGCGTGGCAGCTGGCGGGGTTGTTCGGAGCCCCCCTCCTCGATACCGCCTTCGCCCAAAAGCGGTGCGGGGAGACCGCTTACCACTTTCCCCGATACCGCCCCTCTGATGGCGCGTCACCTCCACATCATCATGACGTCACGTCACCGACCCCCGCCCCTCTGATGGCGCATCACCTCCACGTCATCATGACGTCACGTCACCGACCCCCACCCCCGCGCCTCATAGCCCTCCACGTAACCTTGCCACCCCACACCGCCCGCCACCGTGTCCCGCCACGCTGGCCTCCAGCTCAGTGCCCACGTCACCCTCCGTACCCCGGGCCCGCCATGACGTCATGCTGACGTCATCAGCGGAAAAGCGCCAATGTCCCATTATGTCAAAAATTTATCGTTAAAACGCGCGTTTTCGGTCGTTTTATGTCATTGTCGTTTGAAATAGTCGCCAGAGACGTTGTAAGCTATCCAAGTGCGAAATTCACCTCCAAGCGCCAAATTCAAAGTTGCAGCCGCCACAACTTATCAATTCAGTTACGTTGTGCACCCACTGTTCGACCCGAAGGTTTTCCACACTGTTCATCCAGGTATTCACCGCAATTCCCTTATTTTTCCCCTGTGCATGTCGTTTCTCTGCAAATTCTCCATTAAGCACCTGGTAATTCCCAAATTAAAGAAGGTCTCTTAGTCAAACTGGACTAAACAACCTGCATTGCCCTCTGCTCCAAAAATTTAATATTGAAACGATAATTCACGGTCTAAAATTTACAAATTCATCCTCGAGCTGCCCGGCATTGTTCCCTTTTGCCGAGTGCATGCCCAAAGCTGCATTTCACCAATTTGAATCCTGCACGCCCTCTGCAATTCATCCTCATCAATTCACAATCCCTGTGAATTTACCCAAGCAAAGCAGAGACAGTCCTGCATAGCCTACCTATTCCATTTGAAGAAAATTTCTAGCATTATCTGCATTGAGTCTGTCACTTGAGCTTTGAGGAACCTTGCAAGCTATTACACTTACCTCGTTCAATTCAGAAACTACATAATGGCTGCTCCTGCACCCACAGCTTTCAGTGTTGCCCCCATAAATCCACCAAATAAAGACCTGGAGTCCTTGCCTCTTGCTGACAGGGATTACCTCATCCAAGACTTTGTGGGTGATAGGGACCATTTGCAGACCTTCAGGGAATTGAGAGATGACTACTTGAATGGCAAGGATACATATGGGATATGGGAATCAAATCTGCCATATTACTTTCTCCCATTTGTTAACATTTTTCCAGAGATTATCCGCCTATGTGCTGAGAATTATGATGCAAACCACAGAGCTGTCAAGTCTCCATCTGGGAGCATCCTCTTTCACATTAATGCTGAGTCCATCAACCAGATGCTCAACTTCAAACAAACTCAGCTGTTGTTTCCTTTCTCTATGAACTATCTGCTAGATACAGGTGCTAAGATGACCACTGATGACAGGCAAAAGATCACCCAGACATTTATGAGGCCTGACTGCCAGCCCACAAGGCCACCTCCCTACTTATATGTCCACTTTACTGATATAGGAAAACTTCTGCTGGACATGATTTCATATGTGTTGGGCTATAAAACCAGTGAATTTGTTGATGAGACAGTGCTGGTATTACTAGTTGCTTATAGCCCAGGCCAACCTCCTGCCTACAAATATAATTTTGCTAAGTTCATAGCCAACAAGATACATGAGCATCTTTTCAAAGTGGACAGGGAGGGCATCTTCAAGTATTCATCTTATATCTACCACCTGTTCATGTACTACCAGTCTGAGGCTTTCCCATGCCACATTAAAAAGCTGGATTCTAAAGGAGAAAGAAGATCTGTTATCTTCTGGACATCTGTCTTCCACCAAGTGCAAAATTCACCATATTCATATTGTGAATTCATTGATCAATTTGTTTACCCAGTCTCTTGTTTGTTGATGAGGTCCCCTCCTCCCAGAATGTCATTTGAAATACAGAAAATCCTGCAGCTCTCCAAGAATTATAAAATAGGTGATTGGTACCTATACCAGGATCACACAATCATCAGAATCTATGGCTGTGAGCTCTGTCCATACAGGCTCCCAAAATATGTGCCCATGAGACTGTTTGCCTTGGAATATTATAGGCAGCTTATTCACTCTGACCTCACTCACTTTCACAGCTCCAAAAAGAAAGCCCATCTCAAGTTCAAGCACCACCTAGGCCCCTTTATTATGAATAAAAAAGAGGGATGGAAAGATGCTGAGCTAATCCTCAAAGACAAGTACATGCTCTCAAAAAGCTTCCGGTGGGTCCCTTATGACCCTGAAGGCTTCATCACTGCCAGGAGGGTTAAGTACAGGCTGTTAGGCTATGAGCATTGCAAGTATCCACATATTGAACAGTATGCCAATCAGCAGGAATGGCTGCAAGACACTTTAATTGAAAAATTAATTGAAGAAGAGATAATGCAAAAGAATGTCAAGGATTTAGAAAAAACTCTTGACTTGGATTCTGTGCAGCAGGTAATCTTCAAGCAACCACATCCAGTGGGAGAAGGGACCTCGGCCACAACAACTGCACCAGCCACCCAGGCACCTTCTACAGCAGCATCAGGTACAGACAAGGGTAAAGGAATAATGGGTGCTGAAGAAGAAACGGTAAAAGAACAGCCTGCCTCCTCAATTGGGCAGCAACAAGAGCAGACCCCTCCACCACAAACAGAGCCACCACCAGCACCAATTTTGCAGACTCCAACGCATGAGGAGAGGGGTAAGAAAAGAGACAGAGAAGATTCCGCTCTTGCAAGTGGATCCTCCCAGCAACCTGAGGCCAAGAGGCAAAGGGTTGACTCCCCAGAAATAGAAGAAATCAGTGAAGAAATCCAGGACAGCCCAAGAAAGGATGGGGAAGGCGGTCAGCAAACAGGTACAAGCTCCTTTCAGCAGGAGCAGGGATCACAACTTGGCTTGGAGGTGTCATCCTCCACTCAGCAGAGCAAGAAGCCTACAAGCACTAAGGCTTCTTTCAAACAAATAAAGGCACAAAATGACTTGCTGAGAGTAGAAGTGTATAAACAGTTTCTAAAGGCAACACCAGCCAAGCAAGAAAGGTTGATGTCTGTATATGACCTTCAAGAGGAGAAAATGATCCTCAGTCAATTTAAACCTAAGGTGTCGCAGCCTAAATCGGCTGCAGATTTTGTAAGGACAAGGGTGGAGGTCATGGCAAAGGACATTCACCCCATGGACCAAATAGAACTCCACAAGCAAACTGGAGAAATGGTCTATGCCACCTTGGTGGACAGGGCAACCATGGCCCATGAATTAAAGGAATCACTGAAGAATACCAACATTCAGTTGGATTTTGAGAGAATGTCCTCCATGGCCAAGGACAACAGAATAAAATCACGGGAGGACATCATCATCGACATAGGACATGATCTTAAGGATCCAAAGGGCGTAAGGGCCCTCCTGAAGAAAAAAGAAGATGACCTTAATGCACTGAAGAAAAGGTTAAAGCTGCTGCCCACAGAGCACCCTCAAACAGTAGAACTACAGAAGGAAAAGGAGGCCGATGAGCAACTGGATCTTATAATGCAGCTGAACCAGAAGGTCCTTGATTTGGAGAAGGAACTTGAAGGAGCATTACAAGATAAGCAGGGAGAATCCACATCCCAAGCTCCTCCAACTACTTCAACCACGGCAACAACAACAGAGGCAGCAGTGGCCCCTGTGACAACAACGGCGACAACAGAAGCAGCAGCAACAACAACAGCTCCAGAGTCCAATACAAGCATGGAAGATTTGACTAAAGCTATTAAAGAAATGGAGCTCCAGGCCACTGAGATAAAGCAGGCCAAGGAAAAGTTGGCAGAGCTAGAGACCAAATATGATAAATCAAAGATGACTGTGGCAGAGCAAGGAAGAGAAATAAAGGCCCTCAAAGAAACGATAAAGGCCTTGGAGAAAGAGCTTAAACTAGAGAGTGCTATGGCTGAAATAAAAAGAATTCTGTGGGCCAGAATTGACCAATCCATCACTAGACAATGGAAGTCAATTAAGACTGTGCATGAACAAATGGATTTAATTGGCCAAGCACAGATAGAGATTCAAAAGGCCAAAACAGTGTTAGGAAACAGGCCTGAGCAGGCCAATAGAATGATAGATTTTTTGAACAATCAAACAAAGGAGGAGCTGGCAGCCATCAACATTGTTAACAGAACAGAGGCTGTCCTTACAGCTAAAAAGGTGCTGACTCTCAGGAACTTTGTACAAACTGTGGAGAGGAAATGCTATGAAATACAGGCTGAGGTGGATGAGTACAAACTCAAAATGGGAGCACTGCAAGCAAAGGGACTGCCCAGCCTACTAAACAGTACAGGAAGACTGCTCCCCCGTGAGCAATATGCCAACAGGATGTCAACCTTTGTTGAAAATCAAATCACTGCAGCTGGCAGTACTTCTGAGGAAGTAGGGCCTCCAACAGGGCAGAGCCTATATAATAAACTTGAAGGTCTATTTTTCATTGAAAATGAGGTAAATCACCTTTTTGAGGTTCCTCCAAATTTTGGCAGATATACAGAGGCAGATGAAACATTAGTGAAGATTCGAAGACACCAAATGCCCAAGGAGGATTGGTGGCAGGCAATGCTTCAAATTTTACCACAATAGCCTCAGTTGCTCGGTCCCAGTCAGCTACAACTCAGCAAAAGTCAAACAGCAGAATAAAGACAGCACTTTAGGCAGCCAAAAAGGTGACTCAGCAAAAGACAGCGACAGCAAGCAAAAGATAAGAAATACGCAAGTTTTGGGCAGCGCATTTTCAGCCGACTCCACCGCTCACAAAGTCAACATTTTCTGACTATTTTGGATAGCTATTACAGCCAGAAGTTACTACAACATTTACTTCCTCTGCTACAACGCTCCAGGAGTTGGCGTGACATTAATGAAGCATTTACTCATCAGCTAGATATTTTCTTATGTAAATTATGTATATATACCTCCCCTGGCAACGTATGAGGGGTTGGTGATTTTCATTCTGAGGCGAATGTATTGTATATTTTCAGATTATCTAATGCAAAAGGCTGGAAAAGCTTAGTGATTTCCTGAATGTTTGATGTCTTGGTGATGCTATGCGTGCTGTTGCAGAATTCCTGTGCTGTCTGATGGAACAATAAGTTTCTCTCAATCTATGTTTTTTCTTTTTATGTTTATTAAATCATACACGTCTCACTAATCTAGCAGTAGAGAAAAGGAATAGTACAGGATATGTTTGGTTACACCTTGTGCTCAATCTTTATTGCTGAAAATGTTTTCTTCAGAATTGATCATGAACATGAATTCTTAATTGCTCATGTTTTCATTAATTCTATAAATATGAATGTTATGTAGAAATTCTTCACTGCTTCTAAATAATATTCTCATTGTTTCTCCATACCAGTTTGTTGAAATATTCTTAATTGCCTTTCATAGCCTGGTTACATCACACTTAATCACAGATTCAAAGAATTGTTTCTCAGACACCTATCTGGCTCTGAAGCATCACTACTGTATCAACACAGACATTCCAAACAAATTAAACACCACTGACTCCATGCCCAATGGCCTAGAACAACCTGGTAAGCGCATATATATCTTGACTGAAGTCATCATCCAGCAAATTCCAAAAACAAAACCTTGAGCATCATAACTAGCCTAAAATATTATACAAACAAAGTTAAATCATAAAGAGAGAGCCCTCTCTGGTCATAGGTAGGCTAGAACCTGTGACCCAAAGATTGGTTAGTGGTTACCTCGGCCGTATTCCCTTGGGAGTCAAAGGGAACAACCTGAGTGATAACAATTTCTTAAGAAAAAACAAAATACACTTTTACTATCCTTTCAACTTAGTTTAATGATCATGATTGTCCACCACCTACATCATCAAAACTACCTGAAATTACATTAAAACATTACTTTCATGCTTTTGTCCATGAAACAAGTTACATTTCAAGCCTTTAATCAAAACTAATAACCTTAAAGCAAAAAATTGACCTTCAATGACTCTCAAGAAATATGACTGAACACCACAAGCAAATAAGAAAAAAACTCGAAAGAGAGTTAGAACTTCCACTATCAAGAGAATTGAATCCCTATGTTCTTCCATAATCATCACCCCATCCTCTAGCCTAAGAACTTCCTTAGTTTTCTTTGTGATAAAAAATCTTGTATATATGAGCATAAGAAATATCCTCAAAAAGGGCCCTTAAACACATAATGATCTTTCCCACAAGTAGCCTCAAAACCAAGCTTTGAATTTGATTTTTCCCAATTGCCTAGTCCACTAGAATTTTAAGTCTCTTGGGACCCGTAGTCTTCTCATTATTTTCTTTATTACTACTTTGAGTAAAATCAAAAGTGCATAGAGCTCAACTCTACAATTAATACCACCTAAACATGCACCATGTTTTGATGAGAAATAATGAGCATTATCCAAAAAGAATAAAGTGCCAACTCCACAAACCCCTAGGGTACCTTGACAAGCTCTATCAAATAAGCCCCAAGGCGTAGTGTAATCAATCTCAAGGTCCTATAATATACTTGGAATAGTTTGTTTAGGAGGCTTCTTGCCTTCTCCAAAGGAAAGCTTTATTTGTTGTGATAACCTTCCGACAAGTGCTTATTTTCTTTTCAAATATCGATTTTTTCCTAGTGAGTCAAATTCCCCGCAAAACATAACAAGATAGAACTTTGAAAAAGGAAGTGAATATCTCTAACAACAAATATTCCAAACATTCCAACATAGAAGCTTTGTTCCATTGAACTTGCAAATTATAGCTTTGAAGTACCTATGTCCAATCAACCTTAAAAAAAGGACAAAGTACAAATAAGTGGCCTGTCGTTTTGCTTGTTTGTTTACATAGATAACATCCTGCGGATCCAATCCAATTATTTTTTTACCATTGTCCCATGTGAGCACCTTCTTTGCAAACAAAAGCCAATTTTTTTTTGTTTTTTAGACGATAAAGTAATTTCCACATTGCTTTCCACCCTCATGGTCTCATTACATCTTGTTTTTCCCTAAATTTAAAAGCATAACCTAACTTTACACTTAACACCTATGTAACTTGGTCCCTTGACCATTTTAATTCATCATCATGGTCATGTAAACACATGAAATTATATTTTAATAAATTAATACACTTGGTCCATTCAACAACCTATCTTGTAACTCCAAATCCTCCACAATTTTTCATCTTTATATCCCACTATCATAAATCACATATTTTGCAACATCTTTTAGTCTATTTAATCCTTTCTCATGAAGTAACAAAAAGAGAAACCCTGAAAGTCTGTAATTTCATTACAATTAATCCAAAGACCTTTACCAATTACCAACTTAATAGTTTTCATAAAATCAACTCCATATACAAAACCTATGATTACAATCTTTCCTTATACCAAAAAGAACACTCAACTTTATTAAATTATAAACTATACATTTAAATATATTTAAATGAATTACTTTATATTTACAAATTAATAAAATAAAATTTACCTGAGAGCCACATTTACACGAGCTTTCACTTACAGGAGACATGTCTATTATGGCATATTCACTATCATAGAGTCATACCGATCATTGGGTGAATTATTATTATTGTTACTATTTAAAAATAATTAAGTAATTTATATTAGTAATTATGTATTTTTTAAGTGAAAAAGAGTATCTAACTATTTTAAGATATAGTTAGAAACTAATAAAGCCTAGTTAGAAACTCATAATATTTTTCAATCTAAATTCATTACATATACCCATAAAATTCTAGAGGTGTAGAATCTATAAAAGATGCCTAAAACTCAATAACTTTTTCTTTTTTTTTAACAAGAACGGTTAGTATATTTATTGCCAAAAGTGGAGCATGCTCCTATTACAATTGACAGTAGCTTTTAAATGCTCCTTCTCCTATGCTTATCTTCAAAAATTCATTGGATTCTTGGATTTTCATGTTTTCTGTCTTGCATATTGTCTCTGGAAGAGCATATTTTGTGGCCTTTTCCTTGTGTTTTTCATTAGGCTGTTTCTTAAGTTTGTTGTTCCTTCTACTAAAGTTCATCCTGCTTGATGTTCCTTCCGCCGTTGTTCCTTCAGCCTGTTGTTCCTTTGGAATTTGTTCCTTCTGCTGTTGTTCCTTCTGCTTGTTGTTCCTTCTGGTTGTTGTTCCCTCAGCTGTTGTTGCTTCATCTGCTTCTTGTTCCTTATGCTGTTGTTCCTTCGGCCTGCTGTTCCTTCGGATGTTGTTCGTTCTTGTGTTATTCCTTCTGCTGTTGTTCCTTCTGGTGTTGTTCCTTCTGTTGATGTTCCTTTTGGTTGTTGTTCCTTCATCTGCTCGTTGTTCCTTATGTTGTTGTTCCTTCGAACGTTGTTCCTTCTGCTTGTTGTTCCTTCTGGTGTTGTTCCTTCTGTTACCATACTTTCTGGTTGCTGTTCCTTTTGCCATAGTGGGGCTAGTGAGTGCTAATCTCCTTCTGTAGATTGTCTAAGGCAAAGGATGCATCGCGCAGGTTCCTCCATTAATACTAAGTTTTCCTTGAGACAGCAGACAACCTTTATTTGCCAGCAAGTCTGCTTGCTTGTTTAAATCCCGCAGAATATGGTATGAGTCTATTGTGTCAAAGTCTTTCAATGTATTTTGAATTCTCTGCAAGGTTTTGTTTAAAGCTGGGTTACGAAAATAATCTTCGGAGTTTAAGAGATTAATCAGTATCTCTGAACCTCTGAATATTTGGATTATTTTATAACCTAACTCCTTCGCTATCTAGAAAGCTTTTAAGAGGTTATAACTCTCTGCTTGGTTGTTCGAGCTTATGCCTAGGCCCCAACTGTAGATGGTTTGATTCGATCTATCTGGGGAAAGAATCAATCCTCCTGCTCCTGCAGTGCCTAGATTCCCCTTGGATGCTCCATCAAAAAAAATAGTGGCTTTTGAGGTCCCCTACCACCACGTAAGAAAGCCACCTTTAGTGAGACACCCGCGCCAAGTAGGAGCTTTTATCGGTTTGCTGATTGTTTCTTTCCTTTCTCCTGTCACGCAGGGTCCTAGCCATGCAGAGACTTTTGCAGTAAGAATAAAGGCATAATTTGAATTATTTACTATTTCCAACAAGAGAGCCTTTGCTTTGGTAGCCACTTCCACTGAATACGGGAGCCTGTTGTTGAAGACGCACTCATTTTGAGCCAACCACACTTTCCACTAAAGGCATTTTGGAATAGCTTGCCAAATGTTTTTCCAGCCTGCGCTTTTAGTTTTTCTCTCAGGGTTTTGCTCTGCCCAGGAGGTGTAGAGAGAAACAATTGATATTTGGGAGGGGGTGGGTACATTAAGTCCGTGGAGGACCATCTTCCAGACTTCTTGCGTGAAAGCACAGTCAACCAATAAGTGGTCAGAGGTTTCAATAGCAGAAGTGCATAAGTAGCATCTAAAGGGGCCAAGGAACTCTCTTTTGTTCAGATTTTCTCCTATTAGTGCCTTTTTATGCATGCGTACCCAAGTGAAGAAATTCACTTTTGGAAGGCAGAATGGGGACCAGACTGAATTCCAGAGCTTTGGTGTCAGTAATGATGTGTGTGTAGCTTGTAGAGAGGAGAATCCTTGAGCTGCTGTGTAAGTTCTGGTTTTTCCCCACCCCCATTTATCTTTAGATGAACGATGGACAGGGGCGAGGCCAAAGAGAGCTGCACAGAGCAAGTTTTTTTGTGTTTCTAGAGGGTCAGGAACCCCTGGAAAAGTCCAACCTGTCCAATTCCCTTTGTTGTCCCAAGAGCATATGTCTGCAAGCCAGAGGAGGCCCTTGTTCGCTAGCCAGATATTTAGATCGTTACAAGTGTTTAGGGTGGCCAATGGGGCATTCCCTTGAATGGTGTCCTCCCACAGTAATGTTCTCTGACCATTTCCTGGAATTCTGTATAAATGTTACTGAATATGGTCGATACTTCTTCTGACTAAATTCCATATTGCTATTCCAGTTGGAGTAAAATTTGTCGAGAGGTTTCTCAGGGAGCCTCCCTTAAGGTATTTCTTCCAGAGGATCTTGCTGACTGGATGATTTTTATCTTCATACAATTGCCATATGATTTTTCCTCCGAGGGCCAGATTTGCTAATCCTGGATCCCGTATCTGCAACCCACCTTGTTGGAGTGGTCTATTAAGGATATCCCATCTCACTAGATGTAGCTTGCTCTAGTTGCCCTTTCCCCCGTTCCACAGGAAGTCCCAAAGGAGTTTGGAGATTTGTTCCATGATAGACTTAGGAGCTAGCAGGAGGGAAGACTGGAAGATGGGAAGGGCGAAGAGGACTGCCTTTATCAAAACCAACTTCCCTGCCTTTGTTAGCCATTGGCCTCCCCAATATGTTATTTTTGCTTTTATCTTACTTATTACTTCAGTCCAAAGGGATGGAGGGCTTGGTCCCAAGGTTAAGGGAAGGCCTAGATATTTGATCTTTTCCCATTTGTCATATCCAAGGAATCCAAAAATGCAGGCAATTCGAAGAATAGATGAGTGATATACATTCCAACCATAAATTGCACTTTTTCTTTTATTGATCAAGGCTCCTGAGATTAAGCAGAAGTGTTGAAGGATTTCATTGAAAGCCTTTGCTATCTTAATCAAGGCCCCTCCCAATAGGAGAGAGTCATCCGCAAATAGGGCGTGGCTTATAGGATCCACCCCTCTTGCTGCCTTGATTCCTAGAATAGTGCCTACTTCCTTTTTCGCTATCAGCTTTCTGCTCAGGGATTCTGCCAAAAAGATATAAAGAAAGGGAGACAATGGGCATCCTTAGCGGAGCCCTCTAGAAGCTTGAAAGAAGTTAGGAGGTCTGCCATTAACTAGGGGCCTATCCAAGGTCTGTGAGTGCAGGTTTTTTTCAAATTGACAAATTCAGCACTAAAACCGAAGGAGAGGAGGATTTTTAGGAGAAAAGAAAGATTAACCTGGTCAAAAACATTTGTCATATCCAACTTGATGAGCATGCCTTTTTCCTTTCATGTGTGGCCAGAGTGGAGGTCTTCTTGCACTTGGATCACATTGTCTATGAGGTGTCTTCCTTTAACGAAACCACCCTACAGAGGGGAGATCAGGTTCCCTAACAGAGGCTTGAGTCTATTGGCTAAGAGTTTGGCAAGGATCTTATAGGAGGCATTGCAGAGAGAGATTGGTCGGAACCTGTCAAAAGTCTCGGGATTAACTTCTTTCAGGATCAGGGCGAGGAAGGTGGAATTGGTGCACCCTCCCAGTTTGGCTTTCTTTTGGAAGGCTTTTACCATTCTGAGAAGATCAAATTTTATTACATTCCAGCAAGCTCTGTAGAAATGGATGGTGAAACCATCCAGCCTAGGTGCTTTATCCGGCTGCATTGACCAAATGACTTCAACGATCTCTTTTTTAGAAAAAGGCATTACTAACCCAGTGTTTACATCTAGAGAGACGAGAGAGGGGATGTTTGACAAAAAGTCTGTAGCCAGATCTTCGTCAGAGGAACCCTCCTCCTGGAACAGATGCTTAAAATGGGTTATTGCTGCCTGTTTTAAGAGAGTTTGTCCTTTGATGATTTCCCCATCCCTGTTGGATATTTCGGAAATGTGATTCTGAGAGAGACAGGCTCTGCATTGTCTATGAAAGAAAGTTGTGTTTCTATCTCTAGCTTGGAGCCAAAGGCTGCGAGACTTAAGGCGCTAGTATTCCTCTTCCTGTTGAAAGGAAAGAAAAGAGTTGAACTGGGCGTTCTATTTGATGAGAAGCTGAGGTTTGGTGATTTCAGATCCTTCCATGCCTAACTGAATCTCAGCTAGGGCCTGCACTGCCTTCTGTCTATGGGTCGTTGGAGTGGGAAGGGGTTTTTCTTTACCCATGCTTTTAAAGCAGAATTAGTGTGTTTGAGTTTCTGTTCCCACACAAAGCTGGGGGATCCTTCAACTTGTTGCGACCAAACATGAGCCACTATGTCCATAAAGCCCTCTCTCGATACCCAAAGAGGGTTGAATCTAAAGGGAATAGGCCCCAAGTCCTCCTCTTTCTCTATCAATAGTGAGATGGGGTTATGATCAGAAGTTATTTAGGCAGAATTTTTGAAGAGATTAAATGCTTCCCCTCTAGCATAGTACTTTGAACAAGGAACCGGTCTAAACGGGCAGCAATGTTTGCATCACCAACTCTAGTATTTGTCCAGGTATAACGACCTTTCTTAGATTTGAGGTCAAGAAGGTCCCAGGCGAGGATTAAAGACTCCACGAAGGCGTGGAAGGGATCTTTACCCCATACTCATCCTTTTTTCTCCTTTGGATCTAACATTATGTTAAGATCCCCCGCCAGAATGATGTTTGGGGGTGCATAGATTTCTAGGAAGTCTAAGAGAGAGTTCCAGCAGTCCTTTTTTTCCAGGAAGTTAACAGGAACATAAAGATTGAAGAGAGCTAAAGAGATCTTACTTGGGAGATGTAGAAGATCTATATATATCCAGTGTTGGGTTGCGAATGAGTTTTTAAGCTGGAACATATCCTCTGACCATAAGGTTTCCAGGCCCCCTGAAGTACCTCTGGCGCTGACCGCTTTTCATGAGTTCTTTTGCCATTTGGTTCGACTTAAAGATAGAAGTGCATCTTCTTCTATCTTTGTCTCTTGGAGCAGGAGAATGTATGAGGTTTCCATTTTTAATAGATCTTTTACTGCTTTAGCTTTTAGAGGGTTTCCCAGACCCCTGCAATTCCAAGAGATGATCTGCATTATTTACTAAAGAGTGGCGGTGTTGGCCCACCCTTTAAGGGTCTGGTCCTTGTGTTTCTGCCTAGTGACATTTCGATTGTGGACTGACTACCCTGCATCTTTAGTCACTCCGCCTCTTCTTCTCTGATTTCCTTGCGAGACTTCCTTCCTACCTTTTTGTTGGATTGCTCAAGAGGTTCATCTTCGAAAGAACCAAGACTGTCTATCAGCTTTTTCTTTTTGGTCATTTCTGCATAAGAGGGTGGGGAAGTGGCACCTACTGGAGGGCCCTACTTTTCCTGTTGGATTGCATCTTCGCAAGGGGTTTCTAAAATGGCTTCTACAGTTTGTTCCTGAGATCCTGAATTTATTTCTGCATCAGCTATTTGTTCCTTATTCTATTGCACCTCTTCCTCTTCGAGTTCTGGTTGATCTTCCAGAGGGTTCAGAGCAACAAAAGGATTTGCTGAGGTATTGGTGTTTGTTGTGGCTTGATCTTCGGTTAGACTCTTCCTAACAGAGGGTCCTCCGGTCTCTAGATTCCCTCCTTTCCTTTTCGCTCTGTTGGTCTATTTGGATGTGCTTGCTTTTCTAGCTTGTGTCCATTACTCGCCCTTTTCTTTTTCAGATTCTTCCTCGTTTTTCTTCTTGCAGTTTCGAGCGAAATGACCATAGTCGTGACAATGTCGGCACTTGAAGGGGAGCTGTTCATAATCTAGTTCCTGAATATGAGACCAGCCAGCTATGGTCAACTTGATCACCTCATTCAGTCCTATCTCCACATCGACTTCAACACATATTCTAGCACACGAATATTGTTCTCTCCTTTCAGCCCTATCAATGTATTTGCCTAATTTGTTCCCAATTGTTTCCATAGATTCCGAGTTCCAACAATGAAAAGGAAGATGGGGAAGCCTTACTCAGACCGGTATGGCTAAAGGAGTGTCCTAGGAAGGATCAAAGTCCAGAGTCCATTTATTCAGATAAAGCCCTTGGGGTCCCATGAAATATGGACCATTTCGGAAAATAAGATCTCGATCTTCTGTTGATTCAAAAACAAAAACATAATAACCTTTGCCTACCATGTGACTTCGGATTCCTTCAGAGACAAGGGGTCTCTAGTTTCACTAGACCCATCCATCAATAGATTTGGGTGAATTGTCCAATGAGCCCTCGATCTACCAGGTTCAGCGCGGTCCGGCATGAATGTTCTGCAGGCAGCTCTACCGAGGGGATGGAGTCGGCTTTCTTTACAAATTTCTAATGGTTCGAGTTTGCTTTCCTCTTGCCACAGGAGGCTACCAGTCGTTTGAAGGCGTCGATCTCGGGAGGGGGAGGAGGGGGGCCCCCTACGACGTCCATGCTGATTGGACTCAAATTTTTTGCGGAAGTCTCACACGCAGGGCTTTCTCCGCTCTCTATCAGGATAGTCTCAGCAGCAAGAGGCTGCCAAGAGAGCTCTGCAGAAGCAACGACGGCTAGGTCTATGCGCCAGAGACGAACACTAGCACGCGAACTAAATAACTTTTAACTGGAATTATATATAAAAAAAATCTAGAGGTGTAGAATCTAAAAACAAAAAAAAAAAAACAAAAAACAAAAAACAAAACAAAAACAAAAACAAAACAAAAACAAAACAAAACAAAAAACTTTTAACTGGAAAATAATTATATATAAAAAAAGATAGACTAATCCTCCATGATTATAACTTCTACGTTTGATTCAACTACATAATGGGGACCTCCCCCATGATTCCATCCACCTTCATTAATCTCAATGTTAACTTTGTAGATGGATTTGCCACTACATTTAGATCTCTAAGTACGTGTTCAACTTGGAAACTAATGAAGGAAGAAGGGATATTTTTTATGTGCTTGAACAAAGAGTTTAATGTTTTGTTTGTTGGTAGGTTCCAAGAACAATATTGTTGATTAGATTAGGAGTCTTTTGCAATTATAGGATTGTTGAGAGATAGAAGTTTAGTTAGACTTAATCTTTGAAGTAAAACATATATTTTTAGAAGATTGTTGTTCATTATTCTCAAACTCCATGAAAATTTTGTTTAATATTAAACAATATTTTTTACTCAAATTTTCACATACTAGAATTTGTTATTGTTAAAAAAAAAAAAATCATATTACAAGTTATGTTTAAATTTTATTTTATTTTTTTGGTAAACAAATCTAAATCAATGACAATTTAATGGGAAAAAATAATATATATATATATATATATATATATCTTAAGAATACGATATGAAATATGAAATATGAAATGAATATTTAATTTTATAATAAATATTTTCTTATTTTCCAAAATCTAATCTTATTAAATTTATATAATAAAAAATGCGATGATTTAAATATATTTAATAGTTAAGAATATGTACTTTATTTCACACAAAACTAAATTTCGTAAAAAAAACTAAATTTTATCAATCCATTATATTAAACTAAATTTCATAAAAGATTTTAGTAGAAACTTAGACTAAAAGAGTATATAACCCACTCTCTACCACTTAAAACATCACTATCTCTCAACACTTTAAGAATTAAAACTTTATATAATTTTTATTTTGATTATTGTATCAAAATAACTCAGCCATATAAATGAAATGGCTCGTAAATACAAATAAACATCAAAATATCTACTTTATCATATATTTCAAATGGTTAAAATTTAAAAAGTCACGAGAATTTTTTCCCCACCAAAAAATTGTAATTTTTTTAAAAGACAGTTATATTTTTTCTATTAAAATGATTTGATTCAAAATCCAAAACTGAGCAAAAGCTTCTTCCACGATCTTCAAAATATTCCAAAAGGAATTGCATTCGATCTGTTTGTAACTACATAGTTCATAGCAACACTCAATTCTCTTATAGAGTCTCCCAAAAACTCCTAATATAGTTATATATTTGCATGACATATTCAGACTAAAAGGAAAATTTAACCTACAACATTTCCTCCAATATCATAATTTGCATCAGTTCCAACCTGTTCAGTGCCAGACATAGAGTAAGGAGAGTTCAATCTCTCATTTGTCTCGGCGTCTACTTCCTGCAATTTTGGCATTTGATCCTGATGCAATGAATTCCCTTCAGAAACTTCAAAATTCGTTCTATTTGCCTCTGAATCTGACAAGATGTCCAAGAAACCCAACTGAAGATTCTACCTGTCCACCGATACGTGCAATCTATTCATCTTACTTTCCAATAGATTGAGATTTTCAGAGAGCAAAGCAAAATGCACCCGCGCCTTAGTGAGAACCATTTCTCCATGGTTGGAGATTAAATTCATGATGAAGTCGACTGAGACTACTAACTGGGCCAAACAGTAGGAGTCCTTATCCCATCTCCGGATTGGCGTTCCATTGCACAATATACTCCACAATTGACTTCTTTTGCGAACTGCAATATGCTCCAAGTTTGGATCCTTAAAAACTCATCCCAACCCATCAGCTTTTATAACTCCACTCAGTTATTCGTCCCAGACTAACATTCTCCACATCATTCTCAATGTGGAATTTATGATCAAGCAATTGTCAGACCTCGAGATCCATTTCCCACAAGTTGGCTCTGCAAGATAAGACCTTTGCAGTTAAAACATAGGAATGCAAGTGTGTTTTCTACACTAAGGAGGGAGGGTTGTTGATACTGAGCATCCTTCCATATTTAATAAGTAGATGGATTCTCCTTCACTTGTCCACCAACCAATCTTTCTAAGCGTGAATATGCCAAACGTCCCATCCTTTTAATTCAGTTTTAATTCTTTTTGTTAAATTCATAATATGGGATGCAATATAATTTGTCATGGCAATGGTTTATTGAAAGGTCTCCCAATATTCACTATCACAGGAAAAATCGTAATTTTATTAGAGGAACAAAATTACATTTTTGCATATGCTTAAAAGCATTCAATCATACCAACCCATCGGTTGATGCTCGAAAAATAATTATAAAAGAAAACAACTATATAAGATTACATTTTTTAGGCAAAGTGTGAAAAACTTTGCTACCCTTTTCTACCTTTCTTTTTTCTAAACTTTTCACCAAACTCCTTGATTAGGAGTGGCAATTATAATTGCTAGATGATTCTCCTTTGCCTTCAAGGAGACTTCTTTATCTGAGTTTGAACTCTTAGATACGTGGGGTCTTTTAATGCCTCTCGTATCCTTTTCATAAGGGGTTTTTCTCATTTTTCTTTACTGGACCTATAATTTATGTTGTTTTAGTACCTTTCTGACTTTTAACCATTATTCCTCTGCTCAACCCCTTCATCCTCTGATATTCCTTATGGAGTCTAAACATCCACATTTGTAGGATTCTCCATTGTTTCTTTGTCCTCTTCTTCTGGAAGATGTTGCTCTATAATCTACTATATCTTTGGCATTTGGGCCTGTTTCTTTTTTCTTTTTATATCTTTCTTTGCCTACATACACATATTTAATAACTATCATGTTTGAAGACAAATATGACATTTGAATGATGTGTTTTCAAAGTCTAAAGGCTGGGTCCATTGAAATTTTTTATGAACTAGATGGATGCAATCAGGTAAATATTTCCTAAGGTTTACCTCTACAGAAATGCTAACAAAGGTAAAAATTCCTTTTGTAGGTCTATCCAAATCCTATTTTTATGAACTTCCCTAGTGTAATTCTAATTCCGTCTAAAACTTGGTGATGCCAAAATGGAAGGGGAAGGTTATGTAATTTGACCCAAACCGACATCTTGGAAACCGCCATTGTATTGGTGTCAAAACCCATTAACCATGGGGCTATAAAAAGACTTGCGCTGCCCCAAAACCATGGACCCTCTTTTAAGGCGAAATCCATAATGTGTCAAATTGTATAATAAAAAAACCCTTGGAACACAAATGAATATCATAGTTTGGGGTCCAGGTGGAGAATACCAACTAATGTAGATCCTCCAAATTGGGCTAGAATCCATTGAATATGCATATAACTACTATGAATTGGAGGGTAGTAAAAATATTGTTAACCTCTAGAAGGTTAACTGCTAAATTCGGGACTTGATTCATCTATTCCATGATGTAAGGTCCAAGAATATTGAGGATTGGGTCAGATTTAGTTTTTGTCTTAACCTTTCTTTTCACGACATCCTCAAACAAAGTTGGTCCCTTGGGGTTATTGAATCTGGGATAACCTCCCCGTAGCCTCATATTTACAAATATGGAGGAATTTAATTTCTTGCGATTGTATGACATCTTGTAATTATTTACCCACAAAGATAAAATTTTGTAACTTCATCGGAATTCCCGATTTATCTTGGACCTCCTGCTTCAGATCTTGCACTAGATATACAACCCGAACCCCTATAAGAACTAATTTCCCATCTAAGGTTTTCATAAAGATTTGAAAAGTTACCTATGTATCTAGATTTGATTAACGATACTCGCAACCAATTGATTTTAGTGTTGGATCCCCCATCTTCAGTGCGTCCAGTTGTTGAGGCAAATTAATTACATATCATTTAATTGTTAACCCAGGGGTTTCGTAAAACTTGCGAAGCGTGAGTGCATTGTATATGCTAGAAATTAACTTTCAATTTAGATCAATCTAACTATGAAACCAAATAACGACAAACCAAATTCACCTATTATAATTCAACACTCAATTCAAAATAAATTATAGTACAATTATAGTACAGTGTGCAAAATTGAAATCTTAATCTTTAAATCTTGCAGGAATTGAAAAGCACACCACTCTTTCAGAAATGAAAGCAAAAAAAAAAAAAATCTTCTTAACCTCTTACACAGGAAAATATGTGAAAACAAATAAAAATAAATGCTCTTAACTTCTAGGTAGAAAGCAAATAAAAACAATCACTCTTAACCTCTCACACGGGAAAATATATGAAAGAAAATAAAAACAAATGCTCTTAACTTCTAGGTAGAAAGCAAATAAAGACATTCACTCTTAACCTCTCAAAGGAAAAGATATGAAAGAAATAAATCTTAATCTATGAAAGTAATAAATATTAATCTATGAAAAATAATAAATCTCACACATTGTAGGTGGCCGATCCAAAAGCATGAGAGATGACAAGTTGAGAGGCTCCAAATGGAAACATAATAAATCAAGGTGAACATCACTCATGAGCATGGTGCCAAATCCAAATTCAATACTCAAAACATGAGAATTTCCCCAACTTTACACATGCCTTTCAAAGGAGAAGGCTCTCCTATTTATACAAAAACATAAGAAGCTACCTCATTAATGGAGGTCCATTATTCTCTCCCTAGATCCCTAGAAAATCTCATAGAGTTACAACTCAAATAGGTAATGATGAGACACATATCCTCTTTGACCTTTATCCAAATCTTCTTCCATATCTTGAAGATAATTCGAATTTGAGCATTGGAGGCCACATAAGGGTGTCTTGGAAGCTTCCAAATGACCTACACAAGTCATGAAACTCGAGCCACTTTTAAGTATTAGAAATCATTAACTTCCACATAAGGGTGTCTTGGAAGCTTCCAAATGACCTACACATGTCATGAAACTCGAGCCACTTTCTAAGTTCTAACCATTTAATTCACTTATAATATGAGAAATCATTAACTTTTGGAAAACACAAAGGTAACCCATATAATTATGAAAATGGAGGCTAATGAAAGGTTATATGGTCATGGAGTTGTGACATGTGAGTGAAATGGTGGTGATAAAGGTGAAAGTGGATGATATTTTGAATACATTTTGGAGACTCTACATTCCCCCCAATTGACGTTATTGCATATCCTCATGCAATCTACTGCATTGCTTAATCATGATTTGCTTTTGAATGAGCTTGGCTTATATCATATGTCCTTAAACTTTGCATTTGATAGTATTTGACAATTTTATTTCGTTTTGCAAAGTATTCCTTGTCATACATTGAGTTGCAACTTGTTTGGTTAGTTCTTGTGTGACAACCAAATCTTAATTGGTATTGGTTCTTGTGTTTCAATACCTTGTTTCTTTTTGTTGCAGCAAGATTCATTGAACATGTTTAAGAATGCATAAATTAGCCATATAATATGCTTATCATTTAGACATTTATTTGCAAATCACATAACTTTTGAACTATAATGCAATCATAATTGATTAGGACGAGTATGTTAAGATGAAACGAAGTGAAATGGAATGAAGTGATATGGATGTGATAATAAATGGATGTCCCTTCCCCCCAACTAAAGGTGTTTACGGTTTTTTCAAATGAGAAATGAAATATGGTGAAGTATTTTCCAAAAATTATAACTCCAGTATTTAAGGAATTCTATGATTAAAAGCTAGAAAATAACATACCTTTACTTACCTAGGAAGTGGACAAACTATGCATATGTAGAGAAGTTGTAGCTGTTGCTGGATCATGGAATAGAATGTAGAATTTCATCTGCTTCTTGGTTGCATAAATAGTGGATGAGGTGGTGAAAGTGGATTCTTTATTTCTGCTACTAAATCTGTTGTATCTGCTGCAAAATGTTGAATGATATAGTCTTCACCTACTACAAAACCCGATAGTACAATTCTAGTCATGCGAATGAATGTGTCGCTGTTGAGCATGAAGAGAAGTCATTGGATTACCAGCCATTGATGAATGTCGTTAACCAATGCGAGGCAAACTCGCCATTAATGTCAATGAGTGTCAAGGTACCTAAGTACATCTTGCGAAGTGCGAATAGATGAGTTGATGTCGAGCCACTTGCAAGATCCAATGATCAAGGGACATTGATGTATTCCCATGATTGTCGGCAAGAGAACTTGTCATTGATGCATACAAACCTCAAGGTACTAATAAAGACTCTAGCCCTGAACCAAGATAATGTGTTGATGTCGATAGGCCAAGACTTGTTAGAAGGGAAGCATTATGAATCCCCCATCATCTAACACGAGTAAGGAATAATGATTTTGGAAGGACTATGAATGAAAAATTTTGCAGTGGATCAAGGTTTATTTAATGGAAAGGAAAATTACAAGAGGGTAAACAAGCGAACTGAAAGCAAAATGACAAATCAACATGTAAGTGAGCTGAATGTCTCTATCGCTGGGTTAATGAATGGAAATTATGGAAAATGTGAATGGAAAATGTAAATGGAAAATGTGAAGGAAACATGCGACTCTTTGTAAGGAAAATGGTGATAACGACGCTTAGCGGAAATGCTTGGGTAGCTTGTGAGTTTGGAGAGGAAAAATGATGGCATTTATGGATAATAGAAATGGATTTAATTGGTTTATGTCTCTTGAAATTGGTCGTCGAAAACCAATCATGCATAATTGGCCTCCTTCAATTATCCGATTTCCCTGGAACCTGAAAACAAACATGTCACTAACATTGCAATAAAACATAAGTGTGTTCAAAGAGAAGTGATCGATTTCTTTTTTACACATATGAAAAATTTGCATAATTAATGGGTTCATGACGTGTTTTTGTTTCAAATGGTTAGTTCAATTTCACAATTGCGATAATAAATCCAATTTCTAAAAAAACAATTTCCTCAATTTATGTTTGAATCATAGCATTTCATAAAGATAAAGAAATATTATTTGTGAATGTTGGATGATTCCTGCAAAACAATCTTCGATAAAAATAATAATAATAAATAAATAAATAAAAATAAAAATAAAATCATTAATTGATCTTGCAGATAAAGCGCTTTCATAGTTCTTATTTCCTGAAGCATACTTGAAAACATTATCATTAGACTAATCCAATAAATTTTGATCATGATTTTCTAATTAGAATGCATTGTTGACAAATAGATCATTGAGTTAAATAAATAGCTGCAGAATTGTTGGTCAGCTGCAGAATTACGCAGTTTCTGTAGCTAAATTCCTGAACAGACAATTAAGTACACACAGCTATGCATTTTTGTTATGAACAAATAATCAGTCCAATCTTCATATTGATCAATACTTCCTCTAGAAAAATTAGCAAATAGAACAATTTTTTTTTTCTTATTTTTTTCTTTTTTCTTTTTCTTTTTCTTGCTTTGACAGGTGTGTTTGAATGGACCATCACAACAATATTTTTCTCAATTTGCTTCAGTCACTAAATGAATTTCACATTAAAAAAAAAAATTATGACAATTTTCCATGGCATTTATATTTAAAAATAATAATAATAATAAAACACAATGTAAAAATTAATGAAATATTTACAAAAAAAAAAAAAAGAGATGTACATAAAAGAAAAACATAACAAGAAAAATATATCTACAAACTAAAATATATATAAAAAAAAAAACTTAAAAAAATAAAATAAAATAAAAAATAAAAAATAAAAATAAAAATCCTATAACATAAATGTACAATCTAAAACATAACATTATACATTAAACATTAAATCACATAAAAAAAATGTAACATATAACATAAATATCATATAACATTAAAAAAAAAAACAAAACAAACAAACACAACAACGTAATAAAAAGTAAATGAAATTGCCATGAAAATCGTTTTATCGAAGTCATAGTGGAAAATTTTCACTCCCAGGTTAAAACTAACACCGAAGTGATTGGCATAAAGTCTGATAGGGCCAATGGCTCTCTTGCCTCCACCTTCTGGTCGATTAACGGGAACAAGAGTGGTCTTAGATCTTTGTCCACTCTCCAACTTTCTTTCTAACTTAATGGATCCGAATGAAACCGAGCTCGAAGGAATCTAGACACTGCTAAATCCCTCAACGGACTTCTTCGCAGAAGCCATAGATGTAGAACAGCTGGCTTTAGCTGCAGCAGGAGCCTCTGCTGGAGGGATATAAGGTACCCTAGAAGGCTCTTGAGTACTGATATTAAGATCCCTCATTTGAGAAGCTAGAACAGTTGCAGGAATATTAGACATATGTTCTTGAGGCGGAGGACCTCAGGGTTGATCCATTCTCAACAATCTCGATCCTCGCTATACTTGACAACAAAACCATGATGTGTATCAAGAGTTGAGCCACCAACATCTGAGTATCTCCATGGCGGATCTACCTCTTGTAGATCAGGAAAATCAAATCATGGTCGCAACTGTTGTTTGTGTATTAATTGAAAACCGTTTTTTTATCACATAGTTTGACACATAAGGCTCCAGAGAACCTCGATTATCTCCCAATCATTTACGAATTTGAGAAAATAGTTCTTGGGTTTTATAATAGACCCCATTATGAGAAAAACCCATGTTTTATTTTTTTGCAATTCATTTTCGTTTGGCAAGAAATCATGTTTTAAAATGACGTTTCGAAACTGCTACACATTTCCTCTGCTTCAGGTAACCAAAAAAAATTGTTTCTCGATTGATTGCTAGATCTGGAGATTTGGAGTGCATTTCTTAAGGAGCATGTAATCCACATAAACAGAATTGCACTTCTCAACAAATTCCATAACCTGTTGCTCAGCTTCTCGCTCCCACTGTTTTCTTGGTATTTTTCAAAGAACTCAGTCGTGCAGTGGATGCTTTTCAAAGAACTCAGCGTTGCAGTGGATGACTTGGCCTAATCTTTATCGTCCTTAGGATCCCTTGAATCCAACGATAGAGCCGAGAAACTGTTTTCAATATTATTCTTCTTCATTGATTTGAGTCAAAACTCACGGGCAATTAAAAACTGGAATTCGTTATCGAGCTGCTACCCAAAGTGCTTGAAACAATTCAGCAATGGATTGATTCAAGTGAAACATAAGCATAAAACATAAAATGAATTATCTTGAAGTTGGCGATTGGGTGGAGGAGGCGGATTGGCAATAACTGAAATTGGAGGATCCTGGAGCTATAATGCTATGCCATCCTATCTCTCGCTATTTCTCATTTCTTTGACAAGCTTGGCGTGTTGTTCAATTATTTTTTTTTTAATTATCATTCTGATCATGTAATTTTGTTTCGCCCATTGCAGTTCTCAAGAACAACAAAATTCCAAACACAGGTCGCTGTTGAATAAGCCTTTTTGCCGTCTACACTCTTTATTCCATTTTTCTTTGTGAATTTTTAAAGTATCGTTTTTATTTGGTTTATGTGTTTTGTCAAAAAAAAAGTTACAAGTCGCATGAGAGCAATTATCAATTTCAATTCTCTTGGAAAATGAAGATAGTAAAAAGAGAACTGATTTTTTTTTTTTTTTTAATTTAAAACTTATATTTTTCTTATTAAATATATATATATATATATATATATATAAAACTTGATTTTATTTATTTTTTAATTATTTAAAATCAAAACATGAATTTTTTATTGAAAATATTTGTGATGTTAATGAAAAAAATTGCAAAAAAATAAATAAAATTCTAAAAGATTTTAAAGTCCAACAACTTAAAAGAAATGCAATCAAGCTTGAATTTATTTCCTAATTTATTTACTTGAAAGAAATTCTTCTTCTTCTTCTTCTTCTTCTTAAGTATATGAATGTTTCCAATGGTTAGACTTTCCAAAACGTTCATATCCAAATTTGCAAAATGTACCTGATTGTACATGACGACATGAAAAATCGTTTTAACCTTTAGATTTGCTACAAAGATCTCTTGAAGAACGGATGAATGTCGTGGTGCAATCGTGTTTCAATACCATTCCTCAATGTAGTCCTTGTGCTCCAAAGAATGTTTGATCTGCATTCTAGATCCTTTGTCCATAAATGGTTAATATCGAATTTTATTTTATTTTATTTTATTTTTTAACAATGATATGCAGCTAAATGATTCATGCATCTATATGTTTTAATCATGCATCTAAAAAAGAACTGAAAAATGAACTCTACACTGAAAGCTAATTCCCATGCACACTTCCCCATTAACGATGCCAAAATGTTGAGGCAAATTAATTACCTATCATTTAATTGTCAACCCAATGTTGAAATATGGCAACAAGAATATTCCATTTTAATTTGTCCTTGAATTAAATTGTGAATTAAAATCGAATTTAGTCTTAACAACTACTTGGAAATAATTAATTTATTTATTTTAAATTAATTAGTTGGAGAAATTCAAGTTAGAAGTCTTTCTGAAGTCATGCAAGAGTTATCCCTTAAATTAAGAAGATAAGATTGAGTTATATTTGAGTTGTAATTAGTTAACTCAGTTTACTGAGTTAAGTCCAGTTAAATTAGTTCCAAACTATTTGAGGAACTAATAGTGAGTTAACAGTCAGTTGATGCATTAATGCACTCAACTAGTGCTATTCTAGTTAACTGAAGATTCCCTCATCAGAAACTCATGCATGTCTATTCTGAGAAAGACCCAATTGATATTAATGTTCAAGGACAATGTACTATCAGTTGCATGTGTTTTCTCATGGAGAAAACTCATGCATGCAGTCAAGGATTCATCCTTGAGGATTGCGCATTTTTGAAGGATAGTTTTCCACTTGGTAATAGGCTAATCATCCACAAGGAACAGCGCAAGGAAATAGGAGCTTGGAGGGCATAGAGAAAGGCTGGAGAGAAGCCAAGATTGCCTGTGAGCATCTGTGAGGATTGTACTGAGAGCTGGCTAGCTGTGACAGCTAAGGCTTTGTATAATTCCTATGTATTTCCACCATGTATGATAATACAATAGCGTGGGGTTTGTAACTGAGACTTTCCCCAAAGTATTTTCATGTGTATTGTGTCATTGATTCTTCTTCTTCTGGTTATATTGTTCAGCTTGATCTTTAAGCTTCCACAAATTGATAGTAGAAGTAGGTTATAGTATTATGCTTTGATTTATATTGCATTATCGGGTTAACCTATCACAGATTTTGTACATGGTATTGGAGTTGTGAACAGTATGCTGAGAAGAGAATTCGATGTTTGAAGTTCGGGGTTGCATGTGCAAATCGAATTCATATCATACTTCAAGATTGGCCAATGGCATTCTATGGCTTGAGACTCGAGTATACCTTGGAAGGTAGCTCAAAGTACATAGCATAGAAAGATAGAATGGAGGTTGTATTAGAAGACAATGGCTTGAAGGAATTCATTGATCAAGAAATCCCAAATCTAGCTTCAACTAATGCACAAGAGTTGGCTGAGTGGAAGAAGTGTGTGGCAAAGGCGAGATGGATCATTCTTGAGGAAGTTTGAGACCATATTGTCTCGAGTCTCCATGGGAAAGATACTCCATTTTCAATGTGGAAGACATTGAAGGACCTCTACCAGAATAGTAGCGACCAGAGGAAATTGGCGCTCAAGGATAAGCTTCGAAGAATTAAGATGGAGAAGGGCGATACTATTTCCACATATCTGAACAAGCTCACCACCTGCAGAGATGATCTTGGCAGTGTGGGAATAACCACTATCGATGATGATATGGTGAGCCTCGCTCTCCTTGGCCTTCCAAAGAGTTAGAATAGCTACCAGGACTCTGTGAATGGAAGGGAGAAACTACCAGATTGGGAACCACTGTGGTCAGATCTTATGTAGGAGGGGATCAGGAGGAGCACACGAGATGGTTCTTCATCCAAGAATGATGATGAAGAAAATCTGGCCTTAGCAAGCAAGGTAAGGAAAGGGAAGGGGAAGGCTTCCTATTTCAAATCGAATTCTTCTCATGGAGGGAAGAAAGGTGACATGTCTAAAGTAAGATGCTTTAATTCTCACAAGATGGAACATTATGCGACTAATTTCCCATCGAAGAAGTCCAAGAAGGGATCCTGGGAAGGATCAGAAGGTGAGACATTAGCCTCTCAGTTCGAAATGGACTTTACCCTCATCGCATGCATGGTGTCATTGATGATGGGTTGTGTCTGGTATCTTAACAGTGGAGCCTCATTCCACATGACCAATGATAAAAATTTATTCAGTGCCTTGGAGGAGAAAGACCTCTAGATGTGCATAGAGATGGGTGACGACAGAAGGTATAGTGTTTAGGAGTGGGCACAGTTGCTTTTCAGAGGGAGCATGGAGCTCCTCTCACCTTGATGGATGTGATGTATGTGCCTGGACTGAAGAAGAACTTGGTATCAGTCACAATGTTAGAGGACAAAGGCTACGATGTTGTCTTCAGTAAAGGAAAGGCGTTCCTAAGACGCATAGCCACGGGTCAGACCAAGAGGATAGGGATTCGGGTGAAGAATCTCTAGAGGTAGATGATTGTGCAACATTGAGTATGAAAGCGGAATTGGTGCAAAGCCAAGACATTAACAAGTTGTGGCACAGGCGGTTGAGCCATTTGCATCATGGGGCTTTGAAGATAATGCAGCAGATATCTACAGGACTTCCCAAAGGTAAACTTGAGCAAGTTGACACATGCAAAGGTTGTACCTTGGGAAAGTACACCAAGTCTTCCTTTCATGATCGAGACAGTCGAGAAGAGGCTATCTTAGAGCGAGTTCATACTGATTTGTGTGGACCATTCTCGACGACATCCATAGCGAAGCAAAGGTATTATGTGATTTTCATTGATGACTATTCTCGTAAATGCTGGATTTATTTCATGTAGAAGAAGGACCAAACCTTCACAAAGTTTTGTGAGTTCAAAGCTTTGGTCGAGAAAGAGTCAAGGAAGAAGATCAAGGCCTTGAGAAGCAACAACGGTGGAGAATATCTCTCTCAAGAGCTTAAGGACTTATGTACAGCGGAAGAAATTAAACAAGAGTTGACGGCACCTCATAACCCACAGCAGAATGGGGTGGCTGAGAGGAAGAACAAAAATATTGTAGGGGCAGCATGGGCAATGTTGCATGACCAAGGCCTACCACTTCACTTGTGGGCTAAGGCATGAAACACAGCAATCTATTTGCATAATAGAAGCCCGCATCGCATACTTTGGATGAAGAAACCAGAGTAACCTTTCTCTAGTAAGAGACCAAATGTGGGTCACTTCAGGATCTTTGGCTCATCGGTATATTGCCAGGTGACAAAGGATGCACGGAAGAAGCTTGAGCCGATATTTGTGGGGTACACTAATACACCTCACAACTATCGGGTATACTTGCCTACCAGTCGAAGGACAGTAGTTGGCAGAGATCTCAAGTTTGATGAGCAAAAGGCCATGCGAGTTTCCCTTGAGAGGGAGCTCCAACTACAGGCTGTGGAGGAACTATTGGTTCCTAAGGAGGAGGAGCCTCAGACTGATGCGGAGCAGCCACATGCAGAGGCTCCAGGAGTGGAGACATCCACTCAAGCAGAGTCTTCCAGAGATTGACGGAAGCGCATAATAGAAGTTGACAGATTGTTGGAGGATGCGAGAGAGAATGTGGGAGCACCATATTCTCAGCACAGACAGAGGAGGTCACCCGAGAGGTACACTAGATACATGGCCCTTGCTGGGGAATGTGTTGAGACCAAGCCATCTTCCTTCGAAGAAGCAGTGCAGCAGTTGATTTGGGTTGATGCTATGGTGGAGTATGACTCCAGAGTTCATAACAGTGTTTGGGACATGGTTCCGAGACCGGAGAACAAGTCAATTGTGAGTTCCCATTGGATTTACAAGGTAAAGCAAGCTGTTGATGGTAGTGTGGAGAAGCATAAGGCAAGATTTGTTGCCCGTGACTCTTCACAGGTCGAGAGGATCATGTTGTTGCAGTATATTTCTACAGAGGAGCAAGATGCTGACATTTTGACAAAGACATTGTCAAAGTGTAAATTCGAGTTCCATAGAGAACAGATCCGAGTGGAAGATAATCCCTTTCTTGTTGAGAGGGAGTGTTGAAATATGACAACAAGAATATTCCAATTTAATTTGTCCTTGAATTAAATTGTGAATTAAAATCGAATTTAGTCTTAACAGCTACTTGGAAATAATTAATTAATTTATTTTAAATTAATTAGTTGGAGAAATTCAAGTTAGAAGTCTTTCTAAAGTCATGCAAGAGATATCCCTTAAATTAAGGAGATAAGATTGAGTTATATTTGAGTTGCAATTAGTTAACTCAGTTTACTGAGTTAAGTCCAGTTAAATTAGTTCCAAATTGTTTGAGGAACTAATAGTGAGTTAACAATCAGTTGATGCATTAATGCACTCAACTAGTGCTATTCCAGTTAACTGAAGATTCCCTCATTAGGAACTCATGCATGTCTATTCTGAAAAAGACCCAGTTGAGATTAATGTTCAAGGACAGTGTACTATCAGTTGTATGTGTTTTCTCATGGAGAAAACTCATGCATGCAGTCAAGGATTCATCCTTGAGGATTGCGCAGTTTTGAAGGATAGTTTTCCAGTTGATAATAGGCTAATCATCCACAAGGAACAACGCAAGGAAATAGGAGCTTGGAGGGCAGAGAGGAAGGCTAGAGAGAAGCCAAGATTGCCTGTGAGCATCTGTGAGGATTGTACTGAGAGCTGGCTAGCTGTGAGAGCTAAGGTTTTGTATAATTCCTATGTATTTCCACCGTGTATGATAATACAATAGTGTGGGGTTTTTAGCTGAGGCTTTCCCCAAAGTATTTTATATGTATTGTGCCATTGATTCTTCTTCTTCTGGTTATATTGTTCAACTCAATCTTTAAGCTTCCGCGAATTGATAGTAGAAGTAGGTTATAGTATTCTGCTTTGATTTATATTGCATTATCGGGTTAACCTATCACAGATTTTTTACACCCGGGGGTTTCGTAAAACTTGCGATGCGTGGGTACATTGTATATGCTAGAAATTAACTTTCAATTTAGATCAATCTAACTATGAAACCAAATAACGACAAACCAAATTCACCTATTCTAATTCTACACTCAATTCAGAAGAAATTATAGTACAATTATAGTACAGAGCGCGGAATTGAAATCTTAATCTTTAAATCTTGCAGGAATTGAAAAGCACACCACTCTTTCAGAAATGAAAGCAAAAAAAAAATCATTCTTAACCTCTTACACAGGAAAAGATATGAAAGCAAATAAAAATAAATGCTCTTAACTTCTTGGTAGAAAGCAAATAAAAACAATCACTCTTAACATCTCACACAGGAAAAGATATGAAAGCAAATAAAAACAAATGCTCTTAACTTCTAGGTAGAAAGAAAAGAAAGACAATCACTCTTAACCTCTCACAGAGGAAAAGATATGAAATAAATAAATCTTAATCTATGAAAGTAATAAATATTAATCTATGAAAAACAATTAATCTCACACATTGTAGGTGGCCAATCCAAAAGCATGAGAGATGGCAAGTTGAGAGGCTCCAAATGCAAGCATAACCAAATCAATGTGAACATCACTCATGAGCATGGTGCCAAATCCAAATTCTATATTAAAAACATGAACAATTCCCCAACTTTACACATGCCTTTCAAATGAGAAGGCTCTCATATCTATACAAAAACATAAGAAGCTCCCTCATTAATGGAGGTCCATTATTCTCTCCCTAGATCCCTAGAAAATCTCATAGAGTTACAACTCAAATAGGTAATGATGAGACACATATCCTCTTTGACCTTTATCCAAATCTTCTTCCATATCTTGAAGATAATTCGAGTTTGAGCATTGGAGACCACATAAGGGTGTCTTGGAAGCTTCCAAATGACCTATACATGTCATGAAACTCAAGCCACTTTTAAGTATTAGCAAGTATATGTCATTTTTCTAAGTTTTAACCATTTAATTCACTTATAATACTGGAAAACACAAAGGTAACCCATATAATTATGAAAATGGAGGCTAATGAAAGGTTATATGGTCATGGAGTTGTGACATGTGAGTGAAATGGTGGTGATAAAGGTGAAAGTGGATGATATTTTGAATACATTTTGGAGACTCTACCCCAGCCCTAGCTCAAGCCCACCATAATTTAGCTTTGTGAAGCAACAATTCAAAGGCAAATATTGATCGTGTTATGCAACTAGCTCACAAAATAGAAGAAAGATAGATCAACGCCTTCAAAATCAGCTTTTTTGAGGGGGAAACCTCCTTTACATTACACAAATGAACAATTCTTTGATGATACAAATAACAAAACCTCCTTTCTATATATAGAAGTCTAAGGGGTCACAATATAATCAAAGTCGACATAACAATAATAATATAAGGGCACAACAATAACAATAGTGGGCTTTTATGGGGCACAATAATAACAATATGGGGACAATAGGGGCACAACAATAACAATAAGGGCTACAATGACAATAGTAATGGGGGAATCACTAGTATTATAGGGACCTAACATGCCCCTCTCCTTCAAAAAAGTGTTGTCCTCAACGCTTGAGTAGTTTTGGATGCTTCTGTATAAAATTCTCACCCTCCCATGTGGAATCTTCAGCGAGTAAGTTCTTCCACTTGATGAGATACTCCGAAATTGATCGATTTCGTAGCTGTCGAGTTCTTGTTTCTATGACTACTTCAGGTTCCAATATGATTTTTCCTTCCTCGTCAAGTTTAGTAGTATTGTTTGAATTGGGAGTTTGTCACCTATAACCTTCTTTAAGCATGAAACATGGAAAACTGGGTGCACTCGGGAAGCTACAGGAAACTCCAATTTGTATGCCATAGTACCAATCTTTTGCAACACCTTGTACAAACCATAATACTTTAGTGATAATTTATTATCCTTCTTAGCTTTCTTGATGAACATTTTTTTATATGGTTGTAGTCGTAGGAATACCCAGTCACCTACATCAAAACTTATTTCGATGCGATGTTGATCTGCCTATTGTTTCATTCTATTTTGCGCTAAAGTGAGGTTATCCTTTAAGAGTTGGAGAACTTGTTGTTGATGCTCGATGTGATCTTCCACTGCTTGAACCTTAGAATTTCCTCTTAAGTATGATGTGATGGACGGTGGATGATATCCATAAAGTGCCATAAATGGGGTCATTTTTGCTGCAGTATGGAAGGAAGTGTTATACCACCATTCAGCTAGAGGCAGCCATTTGACCCGTTGTGTATGTTTATCAAATACAAAGCAACGAATATATCCTTCCAAACATTTGTTTACTATGTCAGTTTGCCCATCAGATTGAGGATGACAAGATGAACTATGAGCTAACTAAGTACCAAGGCAAGAAAATAATTCTATCCAAAATTTCCCGTGAAAATGGGATCCCTGTCGCTTACAATAATCTTTGGGTTTCCGTGAAACTTTTGAATTGAAACCTCCTCCCAACGTTGGCTTGGAATGGATAAAGGTTGTAATAGACTTGGGGTCTTAATTGTTTCAAATTTATTTTGTTGGCAAACCAAACATTCTGCCACAAACTTTTGAATATCTGATTTAAGGCCGTCCCAACAAAATTCCTTCTTAACCCTGTGGTAAGTTTTTAAAAATCTTGAGTGCCCTTCTAAGGGAGATGTCTGCAATTCCATAAGAATCTTTTGTTTGAGTTCGGAATTATTACATAGGTATAAGCGATCTTTGTACCATAGCGAATCATTTTTCCAGCTAAATGTATCAGATGTACTGGGATCTTGTTGTAACTTTTGAATGAGTACCCATTGTTATTCATCATTCTTCCATTCATCCCTTGCTTCATTTATCCAATCTGGTTGGATAATAGAAATGGCGCAAAGCAATGCTTCCACATCCTCATCCTGTCTTGAGAGTGCATCTATCGCAACATTTTGCTTCCGTTTTTTGTAGATGATTTCAAAGTCATAACCCAACATCTTTGTGACCCATTTTTGTTGCTCTTCTGAAGATAATCTTTGTTCTAAAAAGTATTTAAGACTATCATGATCCGTTTTTACCTTGACGTGTCTTCCCATTAGGTAGGGTCATCATTTCTTAAGTGCATGTAGTATTGCCAACATTTCCTTCTCATAAAATTATAGCTTTGTGAAAATACTTTCCTTTGATTGGATGACTTTATGGGTCTTTCTTCTTGCATTAAAACAACACCAATTCCATTTCGTGAGGCATCACATTCCACAATAAAGGTTTTTGTGAAGTCTGCCATAGCTAATATCGGTGCTTGGAAGATTGCCTCTTTAAGATGTTCAAAGGCCTTCATTGCTTCTGGAGTCCATGAAATTGCATCTTTCTTCAATAATGTTGTTAGAGGTGCTGCTATTCACCCATAATTCTTAACAAACTTGCGATAATAGCCTGTCAACCCGAGAAATCCTCGCAGATGATTTATGGATGTGGGGATTTTCCATTCCTTAATGGATTTAATTTTGCTAGGGTGTACCTTCACACCTTCATGAGATACAATATGACCAAGATATTCCACCTCTTGTACTCCAAAGAAACATTTGGAGCTTTTTTCATATAATTGTTTCTCCTCCAATAGTTTGAGCACCCTATCAACATGTTGAACATGATCCTTCCAAGACTTGCTATAGATTAATATATCATCAAAAAATACTAACACACATTTTCTAAGGAAGGGTTTGAAAATGGAATTCATCAGACCTCGAAATGTAGAAGGAGCATTGGTAAGGCCAAAAGGCATGACAAAAAATTCATAGTGACCCTCAAGAGTTCTAAATGTTGTTTTTGGAATGTCTTCAATCTTCATTCTGATTTGATGATATCCTGAATGAAGATCCAAATTGGTGAAGTAAATTGATCCATGCAATTCATCCAATAATTCATCAATGACAGGAATGGGAAATTTATCTTCAATAGTGAGCTTGTTGAGCTCCCTATAATCCGGACACATGCGCCATGACCCATCCTTCTTGTGCACCAATACTACCGGAGCAGAGAAATAACTTTGACTAGGTTGAATTATACCAGCGTCTAGCATTTATGCAACCATATATTCAATTTCACTCTTTTGGGCATAGGGATATCTGTAAGGCCTAGTGTTTGGAGGAACACTTCCTAGAATGAAATGAATAGAATGATCATGATCACAAATAGGTGGGAGGCCTTTGGGAGTCTCAAATACCTTGGAATGATTGTCCAAGACCTTTTGGAGATCTGGATAAATAGATGATTTCAACGAGGGAACCTCTAACAAACATAATTGTGCAATTACGCCTCGTTATTATTTCTTTAGAAGCTTTGTCATTCCGTTAGAGCTGATTATCTTTCTCGGTTTCCCTGTGATACCCCTTAATTCAAATTCCTTTCCTTCCGAAGAAAATTTCATGAAAAGTTCTTGAAAATTAAAAGCTATTGTACCCAAGGATTGTAGCCATTAGACTCTTAGTACAACATCAACACCACCCATTGGAATGGAAAGCATTGGGCTATTCAATACATATTCTCCCATGGATAGCCTGATATTATGGCACTTTCCAAAGCAATTTATGGTTCCTCCACTCGCAACCATCACTTGACACTCTGGTGCTGGATTTAGGAAGCAATTCGATTCCTTGGCTATCTTACAATGAATAAAATTATGGGTACTTCCTGAATCAATCAACACTATTACCTTTTTCTTCTTGATATGTCCTTCTATCTTGATAGTTTGAGGAGTGGTAATTCCGGCCAATGTATTACAAGATATGGTCGGATTCAATTCTTCTTTCTCTAGGGTTTGTTCCTAGTGTATATCCTCTTATTTTGATGTTTCTTGTTCCTTTTCTTCCTCCTTTTCACAATCTATGTAAAATAATTTCTCATCAGCACACTTATAACCTTTAGTGTATTTGCTATCACAACTGTAACAAAGCCATTTTGCTCTTTTCTCTTCCAATTTTTGTGGTGTTAACCTTTTAGGTTGTGAAAGGCTAGGGGCAACAACACTTCCATCTTTGTAGTTGTGGGTGGTAGGCTTCCTTGTGGCCACAATTTTGCTTTCCATTTTTCTCGCCAACCTGAATGCCTTCTCCAATCTCAAAGTCGAACCTCATGTTGGATGTTATCCTTTAAAGTCCTTATGAACACATTAATCCTATGCTCCTCTGAAATATCTCTTACCCTTATATTCAATTTTTGGAAGTCCTGAATGTGCTCCATCATTGAACCCTTTTGTTTGAGATTTATCAATTGGCTAAAAAAGTGTTGCTTTTTGTACCCTCATAATGTGCTATCATTTCTTCCGTAAAAACTGCCCAAGTGACAATTTGTTTACGAGAGCAAAGCCATCGATACTGTACAAATTGATTTGGTTCCAAATATAAAGTTGCAATGCGTACCTTTTGTGTGTTTTGCACATTATGGAGATCGAAATATTGCTCCATCTGTAGTATCCATGTTACAGGATCCTTGCCATCAAACTTCCTCATATCGATCTTTGGAACATGATGGGTCTTCAATCCACTGTTAGAGTCTATGAAATCATGATTAACATTTTTTTTTTCTCCTCATGAGTTTACTTTACTACCCTTTCGCCATTAGTAAGCATTTCTTGTAGCAAAATTTTCAAATCTTCCATGTTGCCTTTAAGTTTTTCTTCTATACCATCCATCTTAGCTTCCATGTCTGTCTTCAAATCTTCCATGTTGCCTTTAAGTTTTTCTTCTATACCATCCATCTTAGCTTCCACACCTTTTTTTAAATCATCCATCTTAGCTTCCACGCCTTTCTTTAAACTATCCATTTTAGCTTTTGTTACTTTTTGTGAGGGTGAATTTTGTTGCACTTGGTCTCGTAATTTTGATATATCATGTCGCATTTCTTCCTCTTCTTCATGAGTCATGCTAAAGCTTTCAGGTTGCTTACTAGGTGTTTCCATTTTCTTTCTTCAGGGCATCAATTAATGATAATAATGCTTCATTATGCCCTTTGAATTCCTTCAAACTAATTTTTCAAGCCAAACTTATGAAAAATTAAAAAAAAAAACTACACACATTTTTTCACTTTATAGGAGCTCAATATTGAATTAGTTGTATCTCTGTAATTTCGAATCTCCAAGGTCTGAAATTGCATCCTGTGGTAGAACTCTGAGTCCTCTTTCCAACCCCACAAATCTGATCAATATTGGATTCTCCAAGGAAGAGTTATGCCAAATCTCCCACGATGACCTAATTATAGATTGGTTCAGTAGAGCAAACTTGTACGAAGTGCCACGTGTCATTGTTTTGACCTTAGGGTCTGAAACCGATACACAGAAAACTAAAAGTTGTTCTCTTTCTGTAACTTCTTACAAAATTTCATTTTGATGCTCAGAAAGAAAGTTATGACGATTTTACCCAGGTCACCTATTTGAGATATAATTCAGGGTCTTAAAAAAAGCCTAACTTCCTTGGATCATATCTTGGAAAATATAGTGAGACAAGATCTGAAATTTGGACCCAAGGTTCAAAGAGATTTTGTCTTAAATGGGTTTTGTTTTTAGCTTCTGAAACGTCGCAGAAAAAAGTTATAGTGAAAATTCCACGATGACCTATTTGGAGCAGGGAAACCCTATAATCCAAAGCTTTGATACCAAATGTTATGCAACCAACTCACAAAATAGAAGAATGATAGATCAACACCTTCAAAATTGGCCTCTTCAAGGGGGAAACCTCCTTTACATTACACAAATGAACAATTCTTGGATGATACAAATGACAAAACCTCCTTTCTATATATAGGAGCCTAAGGGGTAACAATATAATCAAAGTCGGCATAACAATAATAATATAAGGGCACAACAATAACAATAGTGGGCTTCTAGGGGGCACAATAATAACAATGTGGGGACAATGTGGGCACAAAAATAACAATAAGGGCTACAATGACAATAGTAATGGGGGAAGTACTAGTATTATAGGGACCTAACAGATCGCCAATAGTTGAATCTAGTCGTGAAAGAAATACTAACAATAGCCCATGCCCATGGTTCCGCCCTAGCTGCTCGTTGGATGCTTAGATATGTATATTTTTTTACTCTAATATGGTTGTGGCTCCACCGCAACTCCACAAACGAAGGCCCTGGCAACCAACATCCTTTTAAACATCTGTCCTTCAAATGTGAGGGGCCAGATCTAGTCTCCGGTGCCACCTTTTGCAGAGAACTTTGAAACCCCTATCGTCGATGGTGATTGGCTTGGCTTCAACATAGTTGAATACCCTAGCACCACTCGTGATTTCCATCACTCTCCTGTCCTCAAAAGTCATAAGAATAAACTAAAATATAACTTTATTTAAAATAATAGTTATTAGTATAAGAGATTTGGTTCTTCTTGGCATTTAGTCGATCCAGAGTTAAGATGGATCTAGGCCGACTTAATTATTAATTATAATTATAATTATAATTATAATTATAATTGTAATTATAATTGTTAATTATAAGTGTAATTATAATTATTATTGTTAATTATAATTATAATTGTAATTGTAATTGTAATTGTAATTGTAATTGTAATTATAATTATTAATTATAATTATAATTATTAATTATAATTATAATTATTAATTATAATTAATAATTATAATTATAAGTATTAATTGATAATTATAATTAGTAGTTATTTTTATTATTATTATTTTTTATGTAATTTGATTGAGTCAAAATGTTAACTAGGACATTATATTACAACATCTCTACTAGACCAGTCTATATCCATTTTAACTTTGGATCCAACAAGAACCAAGAGGGACCAATTCACTTTTTTCATTGTAAAATAGTTTCTCCCCTCAAGAGAGATATTTGAGATTTGATCCCTCTTACTCTTGGTAGATCCAGAGTTAAAATGGATCTAGGCTGGTTTAATTACGTTGTAAGGCGTTCCCTCTGGGAAGAACTCTCTCAGATGCCACTCTGCACTATTCTGCACCGTCAGATCTAATGTTAGACAATTGAGAGTCTTCATTCGTTAGATCTCAGTTAACTGTCAACTAAATCTTGATTTGTGTAACCGTTCTTCTTATTGATCTTTATATTTATTATAACCTAGGAATATATTGCAGTTACTTCCCCACCTTTCCCTCATTCTGTTTTCCTCAGCGACCAAGGGCTTTGAGTATGAATTCAAAGCTAGTCCTTTCCATCACTTGTTCTTTTAATTCTCCGATGCACATTTCCAAGCAGAATGTGGAGCCACTTTGATTATCAAGATCGATCATTCCCTCAAAGATGTCATTTCTTTCATGTCCATATTTTTTACCATTTCCATCAGAGTCGACAATCCCGATCTTCCACCGATATTTCCTAGTATTAAGCATAGTTATACTACATCCATGGCTTCCTCGAAGCAGTCCATTACAACTGTTTTTTATCAGACACTCTGGTATTTCATACTTTTAGTATCGTACATGATTGTTGATGTAATAAGCTCTTTGTTGAGAATGACCGAATGGATTGGCGATAACCAGCTGCCTATTCCAGGACCTCCTAGAGTCGAACACATTCCCACTGCTCTTTCTTCTGCTACAATTCACTTGGAGGACATCAGACAGATAAATAATAATTTAGGAGGGGTATGTGATCACAACCATATGCTCGCAGTACTGATTCATATTGTCTGGTTTACATGTATACTTACACCTTTGCTATGCTCGACACAGACAGTGAATGATGTGATAACGGGAGTGATTTTCTACGACATGCAACATTAATTACAGATTCGGCTGTCAGCTTGTAATATTTTTCATACTTGACTCTTTTTTATCTAACTTAATTTGATTTCAAATTTTGGAATATTTCACAATAGAATAAAATTTGGTCACTCAAATTTTTTGTAATTTTATTGAGATTTTGAAATATTCTCAAAATTTACTATCCACATAAAAATGACTCCTCATAATTTAGTAGCAATTGCCTTGCTGTCTTCAAAACAATGTCTAACTCTGATTTCTTATTACTAATTAGTTCAATATGATGAGTTACTCATTAATTTTTGGGTACTGCAATTGGTGAAAAAAGCTTGCAAGATGCTTATGAAAAGATATATGAGCCTTTGAAGGACATTGCTATTAATCAAATGAAGAAATCAAGAGTCACACCATTATGTTTCTTAAACACAAGAGTCATGGTTGGTTTATAATTGTTTGACTCTATTTCTGTTAATTAGATTTTGGAATATTTTCTAAATCTGTACAATTAAATTCATTAGATTTTGGAATATTTCTAAATATGTTCAATTAAGTTAAGGATGACTCTTTTATTCATTCTATAATCGTCATTATTTGAGATTTGTTGACAACTAATATTTGTGCAGAGCATAGATGAGATGCTAAACCCAAAAACTAAAGCGCCATGGGGGGTTACTTTGGTTTTTTGCATGTGCCAATACCTATAACAGGAAAAGTGGACAATCCTCTAGAGTTTGTGAGAAAGGCAAAGTGTATTATAGATAAACATAAAATGTCTCTAGGAGTTTTCATCAATGCAAAAAACCTAAAATATTTAGCAAAGTTAAAAGCACCCGAGTTATATTTCATATTTTTTTTTAATTAAATGGAATAAATGAATATTGTCTCTTTAATGGTTGTTCATGAGACAATCCAAGTGACTTCCATGTCTCTATACAATATCGTTGCCAATACAATGATGGTGATATCAAATATGATTGGTCCAATGGAAAAGATCACAATTGATGGAAATGCAGTAAAGACTTTTCCTTCTTTGTATTTGGAGCACCTATGGTGAGTAAATACGCTAAAGTTCTTTTTATTGGTATGCAATTAATGTTTACAATAGGGTATTCGAAGTTTAAATATTTTGAAATTAAACATAGTTTAGGGTTGAAAGTTTTTTGTGCAGTGTTTGTATGTAGCTATTCTGACTTATATGGGCACCATCAAAATTCAAGTGATGGGGACAAAACCTTATATCGATGCACATATTTTGTCCAAAGTGTTTCACAGAAGCCTTTGAAAAGATCAACGAAGCTTCCATTATTCAAAATTGTGAAAGGGAAAATATGGAGATATAAGAAAATAGTTTTCACTGATATTTGCTTTCCGAATGAGCTCAGAGCTTTTTGTAAAGTTGAGTTTGATCCCGTTTCATTGGATATGAATTTAATCGATTAAAAATTTGAATTATATTTACATTCAGTATAATTGTATTCATAATTAACATTTATATTTTATTTTTTCTATTTTCCACTTTCTCATTATCTCATATTAATATTTGAAACTTTAATACTCTGTTTAATTATTTTGTTTATTATTTTTAATTCATAATACAATTATTAGTGAGATCGTAATTTATTATTATTTAAAATATATTTTTTTAAATATAAATAGTTTGATAGTTTTTGGAAAATTTTGAAACATTTTATTTATATAAATTTCACAATTCATGTTTACAGTGCTCACAAATTCTTAAAAAAATTAATATTTACTTTCCAACTAAGTTTAGAGCTTTTCGTAAGATTGAGTTTGATCCCGTGGCGCTTTTCGTAAGATTGAGTTTGATCCCGTTGCATTGACTATAAATTTAATCAATTAAAAAACTGAATTATATTTACATTTCGTATAATTGTATTTATAATTAACATCTAAATTCTATTTTTTCTAATTTCCACTTTCTCATTATCTCATGTTAATATTTGAAATTTTTGTAATCTGTATACGAAATCGTTTTGTAATCTGTATATAAAATCGTTTAATTATTTTGTTTATTATTTTTTAATTGATAATATAATTATTGGTGAAATTGTAATTTTCTATTATTTAAAATATATTTTATTCTCACACATTATTATCAAATAAAAAAAAAAAAATAGTATTTACTCTCTGAATGAGCTCAAAGGTTTTCGTAAGACGAGTTTGATCCTATTGCATTGACTGGGAATTTATTCAATTAAAAAATTGAATTATATTTACATTTGGTATAATTGCATTCATAATTATTTTGTTTATTAATTTCTAATTGGTAATATAATTATTGGTGAAATTGTAATTTTCTATTACTTAAAATATATTTTTAAATATATAAATAGTTTGAGAGTTTTGGAAAACTCTGAAACATTTTGTTTGTGCAAATTTCACAATTCATGTTTACAATTCTCACAAATTTATGTTTACAATTCTCACAAATTCTTATCAAATTTATGAAAAATTAACTAGAAAATGTGTCGAGAAAACATAAAAGTGGTTATATTAACATAATTTTACTTGAAATTAGTTATTAATATAAACTAGTACAATGTCCTTAGTAAATGTGGTTGATATAAGTTGACATCATTTTCTCCATTTTAAAATTAATGGCTCAAGCACAATTTATTATATATTTATATTTTATACCAATACATTGAACATATAAAATATAATTACGTTGTAAGACGTTCCCTTTTGAGAAGAATTCTCTCAGCTGCCACTGCGCCTCATTGTGAAATTGTCAATTTGTGAGTTAGACGATTAAAAGAATTTGCAGTGTTGGATCATATTAGCGGTGGAGATCCGAAAATAATTGTTTGGAACGACATTCATATATCAGAATCGCCATTTTCAAACACTTTGTGTACCCAAAAAGCTTCAGGGGGTCGTGTGCCAGAAAATATGGAGCAAGCACGCATTTATCTGTTGATCTTGCAAGCATCACATGCAAATGTGGATGTTGCCTCTGGATTCCAAGCATCAGAAATATGGAGCGAGCACACATTTATCTGTTGATCTTGCAAGTAGCGCATGCAAATGTGGATGGTGCCTCTGGTACCAAGCGTCAGTGTTCATCTGCAAAGAAACTCTACATGAAATATCTTCTAGTGACAACATGTTCCGTAACATCCTTTTTATTTACAATTCATTGCTTGCTAGTTGCTTACCTTTCTTAACATTGCTATTTGTTTAGACTTCATTATTTCCCAGTTGTTTATAAAATGATAAATAGTTATGAGTACATAGTTATAATTATGATTGTGATTTTATTTTCTTAATATAAAATTATCGTTATGAGTGATATTGTGATTATTTTTATAATATAATAATTTTCACATAAAAATGATTATGAGTTTTCACATGTTGTAAAAAATTATTATAATTAGTTGTCAAACCTATATGAGGAAAAACCAATTTTTAGTTCATACTCTAGAAGCCGTACATAATTACAATTACACATTAAATCATTAAATTGTTTTGGATGATATTGTTATTTTTTCATTAATTTAATTTTGTATAAGATTAAAATGATATTTTTTAATATAAATAGATTGATTTTTAATTTTGAGAGATTGTGATTTTATATATATATATTTAATTACATCCAAAGACAAAATAATTATACTATTAAAAAATCCAAATTTAAAATAATTAAACTACAAGTTTCCAAAATAATTGAACTACAACTTTCCAAGCTTTTTTTTTATGTGAAAGTTTCACATAAAATTGAATGGAAGTAGTTACATAACGTATAAACTACTCTTTTTAACTTTCACATAAATTTGAATGGAAGTAGTTACATCATGGATAAACTACTCTTTCTAATTGAGATTTAGTTACTAGATTATATGCCTTCCAACTCTTGAGTGGACATATTATATGCCAAGATTAAGCTTTTTTGGTTGTGTAGAAGGCATAATCCTACTGTGAGAAACACTGTTATTTATGTTATTTTTTATTCTGTGCTTCAAAGAATAAAGTAAATTTATGTATTATTTATGTTATCTTCTATTTTGTGTTTCAAAAAATAAAGTAAATTTATGTATTGGCTAGCAACAATAGCACTATTATCTTAATTTTATCTAAAAGTATGATGCATGAAGACATATCTTATGTTGTGACAATATATCGTAACATAGTTAGTGTCAAGTCTATTTAGTCATCAATTCAGGGTACATTAGTTAGATTTGTCATTTAAATTGATATTTCCAAGGGTGTAAACTAGGTGCAATATATTTCTTTTGAACATGGGGGAGAGTTGTCTCTTTGATTTATGGCATTCTCATTATCATGTTTTGTGCATTTGAATTTCCTTTTGGCTTTCCATATTACTTGAATTAAATAATTGAGGTCTGGTTATTTTTCTCAAAGTTTTTCCTCTTGAAGGGAAGCATTCCTAAAAAATACATATTGAAAATAAATTTATTTCGCTCTTTCACAAACAAGTCTGCCCTTTTCAGTTAATGCAAATGTCATCTTGGGATAACTCTACTAGACTAAGTCACATTACCTGATCTATTTATCTTGCAAGCAACACATGCAAATGTGGATGGCGCCTCTGGATTTCAAGTGTAAAAAATATGGAGCGAGCACGCATTTATCTGTTGATCTTGCAAGCAACGCATGCAAATGTGGATGGTGTCTCTGGATTCCAAGCGTCAATGTTCATCTACAAAGAAACTCTACAAGAAATATGTTATGGTGGCAACATGTTCTTTAACATCCTTTTTTATTTACAATTCATTGCTTGCTAGTTGCTTACCTTTCTTGCTAGTTGCTTATCTTTCTTAACATCGCTATTTGTTTAGACTTCATTATTTACTAGTTGTTTATAAAATGATAAATGGTTATGAGTACACAGTTATAATTATGATTGTAATTTTATTCTTTTAATATAAAAATATGGTTATGAGTGATATTGTGATTATTTTTATAATATAATATTTTTCACATAAAAATGATTATGAGTTTTTACATATTGGGAAAATCTATTATAATTTAGTTTGTTGGGTTGTGTTATATTCTTTCCACGACTAACCTACGTAATGAACCAGGGGGTTAGAGGGGGGGTCAAGCGCCCCCTTTGTTGCGTCGATTGCGCAACGGGGGGGTCATAGGGGGGGCGACAGCCCCCCTGTCCGAGGGGTTTGAGGGGGGTGGGTAGCCCTTCTTTATAGGGTCTGGGGCAGCGCCCCGGGAATTTTTTTTGGACCCTATATTAGGTTGGGCGAACCTACCTATGGTTTTCGGTCCATGGTTTGGACACGATGGTTTTCGGTCCATGGTATTGGATGCTTCGGCATGTATAAATATGTATTGTAACATTGAAAGGAACATAATGAAAAATCAAGCTGGTAGTCCCAGTTTCGGGATCCAGTGGGAAAATCTCTGTGTATATGTGTTTTATGTGTTATGCTCTCGCATTGTTTATTTTCTGTGTTTTAGAATTTGTATGCAGGTAATTTCTGTACGGAGTTAAAACCTACATTTGGTGTTGGAGTTGTTTTGGCTTCAAGGGGATGGCTTTGTTGCTAAGGGGTTTCGCTCAGGCCTGTGGTAGACCCTGTTCAGTGGGAGATTTGCGAGATCGATTCTAGTGGTAAAAGAAGATGGCGAGCAGTGGAAAGATAGAGATCGAGAAATTTAATGGTCAGATTTTTGAGTTGTGGAAACTCAAGATGGACGATCTGTTGGTGGATAAAGATCAGTGGATCGCAGTAGATCTGGGTACTAAACCAACGGGAGTGACTGATGAAGAATGAAAGAAGTTGGATCGGAAGGCAAAGCGCACAATACGATTGTGTGTCTTAGATTCAGTATTGCTGAATGTATCAGGGGAAGCTACGATGAAGGCTTTGTGGGACAAGTTAGGGACTTTGTACCAATCTAAGTCTCTGGTGAATAAATTGTTCCTGCGAAAAAAGTTGTATAACCTGAGGATGAAAGATGGAGACTTGGTGACAGAGCATCTGAATGCGTTTAATATTGTGGTAAGTCAGTGATCGTCTGTTGATATCAAAATTTCAGATGAAGATAAGTGCATTAGTTTGTTGTGTTCACTACCAGATTCGTGGGATAATCTGGTTATTGCAATAGGTAGCAATGCAACTACCTTGCAGTTTGATGAAATAGTCTCATCCTTGCTAACGGAGGAGATGAAAGGGAAAAATATGGAGAGCCAGAATGGTGATGCCTTGTCTGTACGAGGACGGTCCCAGAACAGAAACAAAAATAAGTCATCGAGTGGGAGATCTAACTCTAGAGGGAGATCTAAATCTCCAAGAAAACCTGTAAAGGTGGTGTGCTAGAAATGTGGAAAGGAAGGGCACTACAAAAGGGACTGTAAATATAAAGCTCCTGACAAAGGAAAGGGATCTGATGATGCTCCTTCTGCAGAGTCGAAAACCACCTCAGATGAAGGTGGGGATGTGTACTTGGCTTCTTCAAGTACACATGTAGATCATGAGACATGGTTGATTGACTCAGATGCATCCTTTCACTTCACTCCCCATAGAGAGTGGTTTTTCAAGTATGAGGAATATGATGGTGGTGATGTATTCTTAGGGGATGATAGGAAGGCTAGAATCATTGGTCCCGGAAAAGTAAAGTTGAAGTTGCAAGGTGGAAGGGTTAGAACACTTCCGGCTGTTCTACATATTCTTGCATTGGCCAGAAATATGATTTCTGTAAGCAAGCTGGATGATGTAGGTGTAAAAACAGTGTTTGAGAAGGATACCTACAAGATGGTTTGAAGAGCACTGATATTGATGCGGGGAGTTCGGACTGGAACTCTATACAAGCTGTAAGGTAGCACTATTGTTGAAGGGTGCAATAGTTCTGTGGTTTCTAAAAGTGGAGCAGAAAATCTAGTGGTCTCTGGAGAGAAGTCCATGCTGTGGCATCAAAGGCTTGGACATATTGGAGAGAAGGGCTTTCGAATACTTAATGGTAAAGGTATGGTAGAAGGTATGAGCAATAGTTCTCTGGATTTTGATTTTTGTGAAAATTGTGTATATGGGAAGCAGAATCGGGTGAGTTTCCCCTCTGATGGTGACAGGGCGAAACAGATATTAGAGCTTGTGCATAGCGATGTGTTTGGACCTGTGAAGGTTCCATCCCTAGGTAAGTTTGTGTACTATGTATCATTTATAGATGACTTCTCAAGGAATACATGGATATATTTCCTTAAGAACAAATCTGAAGTCTTTGACAAGTTTAAAGAATTTAAGGCTCTGGTGGAAAACCAGACAGAGAAGAAGATAAAGGTGCTAAGGATAGATAACAGTGGAGAGTTTTGCAATAAGGAATTTGAAGAATTCTGTAAGAAGTGTGGTATAGCATGGTAGAAGACTACTCCATATACACCTCAGCGAAATGGAGTTGCAAAAAGAATGAACAAGATGTTGATGGAAAGGGCAAGCAGCATGCTCAGTGGTGCCAAGTTAGGACAGGAATTCTGGGCAGAGGCGGTGGAGACAGCATGTTACCTGGTCAACAAATCACCTTCATCAGCGTTGGAGGATAAGACTCCACAAGAGGCATGGACTGGTAAGAAACCCTCTCTTTCACATCTGAGGGTATTTGGATGTAATGCATATGTACATGTTCCAAAGGAGAAACGAACCAAGTTGGATAGTAAATCTGAGAAGTGCATCTTTATTGGGTATCAGGATGGTTTAAAGGGTTATAAGCTTTGGAACCCAGCAATAAGGAAGGTTGTGTACAGCCGAGATGTGGTGTTTAGAGAGGTGAAAGATGTTATTAAACATGAAGTCCAACCAAAGGAACCTGAGAAGATAGAGTTTGAGTTAAAGGAAGAAGAATCAAACTCTATAGCAGAGGAGGAATCAGAAGATGAAGAGCCACAAACTCCGGGTGTAAGAAGATCAGTTCGAGAAAGAAGGTAGCCAGAAAGGTATAGTCCATCTGCTTTTTGTTCAAATTTTGCTTTATATATCACTGATGATGATCCCAGAACTGTGAAGGAAGTAGTAGATTCAGAGGATAGAAAACTCTAGAAAGAGGCCATGATTGATGAAATGGCATCTTTGCACAAAAATGAGGCTTGGGATCTGGTGGAGTTGCCGACTGGAAGGAAACCCATTGGCAGGAAATGGGTGTTCAAGAAGAAGACAAATGTAGAAGGAAAGGTGGAGAAATACAAAGCTCGGTAGGTAGCAAAAGGTTATTCCCAGGTGCAGGGAATTGATTTTGGTGATATTTTTTCTCCTGTTGCCAAGGTAACTTCTATTAGATTACTTTTATATGTTGTTGCTGCTTTTGATTTTGAGGTAGAACAAATGGATGTGAAGACAACATTTCTTCACGGGGATTTAGAAGAGGAGATCTACATGAAGCAACCTGAAGGCTTTGCAGTGAAGGGTAAGAAAGAACTGGTATGCAAGTTAAAGAAATCTATGTATGGGTTAAAACAATCACCAAGGATGTGGTATCAGAAATTTGATACATTTATACGGGGACTTGGCTTCACCAGAAGCAAAGTAGATCACTGTGTTTATTTCAAATTAATTGGTGACCGTGTTATTTATCTGGTCTTGTATGTGGATGATATGTTGCTGGTTGGAAATGACAAAGAAATTATCCAAGATTTGAAGACCCAATTGTCCTACAAATTTGACATGAAAGATCTTGGTGCTGCAAACTATATTTGGGCATGGAAATTAAAAGAGATCGGGCAAAGAGGAAGCTCTGGTTAAACCAAAGGAAGTATGTCGTGACAATACTGCAGAGGTTTAATATGCAAGATAGTAAACCGTTGAAGGTTCCTATTCCTGTAGGTGTAAAGCTATCTGCTGAACAGTGTCCCAAGACACAAGAAGAGGAAGAGGATATGTCCTGTGTTCCATATGCAAGTGCAATCGGTAGCCTAATGTATGCAATGGTCTGTACTAGACCAAACATTGCACATGCAGTGGGAGTAGTGAGCAGGTTTATGTCAAAACCAGGGAAGGAGCATTGGACAACAGTGAAGCGGGTTTTCAGGGATTTGCGTGGCACTAGTGATTATGGTTTGTGCTACCAAGGAAGACCAGGATTAGACAGAGTTTTGGATATCCGTGGCTTTGTTGATGCAGACTAGGCTGGAGATTTGGATCAAAGAAGATCTACAAGTGGGTATGTGTTTAACCTATTTGGAGGAGCAGTCAGTTGGATGAGTAAGAAATAATCTCCAGTGGCACTATCAACTACAGAGGCAGAATACATGGCAGCTACTCATGCAAGCAAGGAAGCAGTTTGGTTGCAGAGATTATGTTCAAGTATTGGGTTAGTATAGGGAGCTATAAGGATAGACTGTGACAGCGAAAGTGCAATTTTCTTGGCAAAGAACTCTGCTTATCATTCAAAGACAAAGCACATTGATGTTCAGTATCACTTTGTGAGGGATATGATAGAAGACAAAAAGGTGTTGTTGGTAAAGGTGGACACTTTGAAGAATACTGTAGATGCATTGACAAAATCTGTGAGCTTTGAGAAGTTCTCCTAGTGTAGAGAAACAATGGGCATTTCAGGGGTGGAAAAATGACTAAGCTCTCTTGTGGCTCCCTATGGAAAGAAAAAAACAAGTGGGAGAATGTTGGGTTGTGTTATATTCTTTCCGCGACTAACCTACATAATGAACCGGGGGGTTAGAGGGAGGGGCACAACCCCCCCTTTGTTGCGCCGATTGCGCAATGGGGTGGTCACAGCAGGGGGGGCAGCCCCCCTTGTCCAGGGGGTTTGAGGGGGGCGGGTAGCCCCCCTCTACGGGGCTGCCCCGGGAATTTTTTTTTTGGACTCTATATTAGGTTGGGCAAACCTACCTATGGTTTTCGGTCCATGGTATTGGATGCTTCGGCATGTATAAATATGTATTGTAACATTGAAAGGAACATAATGAAAAATCAAGTTGGTAGTCCTGGTTTTGGGATCCAGTGGGAAAATCTCTGTGTATATGTGTTTTATGTGTTATGCACTGGCATTGTTTATTTTATGTGTTTTAGAATTCGTATGCAGGTAATTTTTGTACGGGGTTAAAATCTACATAGTTCTCAAACCTATTTCCTTACATATGAGGAAAAATGAGATCTTAGCGAGTCAAAAACAACTTTATGGCATACTCTAGAAACCATACATAATTACAATTACCCATTAAATCATTAAATTGTTTTGGGTGAGATTGTTATTTTTTCATTAATTTAATTTTGTATAAGATTAAAATTTTATTTTTTAATATAAATAGATTGATTTTTAATTTTGAGAGATTGTGATTTTATATATTTTTTAATTACATCCAAAGACAATAATTATACTATTAAAAAATTCAAATTTAAAATAATTAAACTACAATTTTCCAAAATAATTGAACTACAAATTTCCAAATTTTTTTTATGTGAAAGTTTCACATATAATTGAATGGAAGTAGTTACATAATGTATAACTACTCTTTCTAACTTTCACATAAAATTGAACGGAAGTAGTTACATTATGGATAAACTACTCTTTCTAATTGAAATTTAGTTACTAGATTATATGCCTTCCAACTCTTGAGTGGATAGATTATATGTCAAGATTAAGCTTTTTTGCTTGTGTAGAAGGCAAAATCCTATTGTGAGAAAGACTGTTATTTATGCTATCTTCTATTCTGTCCTTCAAAGAATAAAGTAAATTTATGTATTCGCCAACAACAATAGCACTATTATCTTGATTTTATCTAAAAGTATGATGCATGAGGACATATGTTACTTTGTGACAATATATTGTAACATAGTTAGTGTAAAGTCTATTTAGTCGTCAATTCAGGGTACATTAGATAGATTTGTCATTTAAATTGATATTTCCAAGGGTCTAAACTAGGTGCATTATATTTCTTTTGAACACGAGGCATAGTTGTCTCTTTGATTTATGGCATTCTCATTATCATGTTCTGCACCTTTAAATTTCTTTTTTAGCTTTCCATATTATTGGTATTAAATACTTGAGGTCTGGTTATGTTTCTCAGTTTTTTTCCTCTTGAAGGGAAGCATGCCTAAAAAATACATACTAAAAATAAATTTCTTTCGCTCTTTCACAAACAAGTCTGCCCTTTTCAGTTAATGCGAATGCAATCTTGGGATAAATCCACTCAACTAAGTCACATTACCCGACCAGTAATAACCATGTACATGCAATGATGAATTTGTAGCCAAAGCTCAAGAAAGCTTGTATTAGCAATACCCAAGGATCTACCATCCATCCTGCTTAACACATATAAATCTCATGATAGCTTGATTTTTATCTATGTTCTGCCATGCCCTTCGTTCAATCCCTTTCCTCAAGTGAGTGAATTTGTTGTAGGAATCTAATCTGTATCTTTGCTCAACTGAAAAGCCTCAAGGGCTTTTTTTCTAGAAAATATGGAGTGAGCACGAATTTATCTAGACATTTCTTTCTTTTGATCTTGAAAGCAACACATGCAAATGTGGATGCCTTTGGATTCCAAGCATCAACGTTCATCTACAAAACAAATCCACATGAAATATGTTCTAGTGGCAACATGTTCCTTAACATCCTTTTTGTTTACAATTCATTACTTCTATTGCTTGCCTTTCTTAACATCCATATTTGTTTAGAATTCATTATTTACCAGTTGTTTACCTTTTTGTCCCTGCGTGCAGCCAGAGTTTCAAGATAGAATATAAATATTTTATGTAATAAGTCATTTGTAAAACATTTGTCATTAATTTTGCATTTCAACTATTCCTCACTTTGCAGTGGAACATATCAGTGATAATTTGATGGCATGACCATTTCTGAACGCTTTGTGTACCCAAAGAAACTTTTTGGGATCATTCTCTGGAAAATATGGAGGCAACACATGTTTCTCTCAACATTTTTTCCTATGGATCTTGTAAGTTTGGACGACGTCTCTGGCTTCTCAATAGATTTATTTGTGTTTACAAATTTACTGTGTGAATGGTTTGGGGACAACCATATGGAAGTACGTTTCTTGCCAAAAAGAGATTGAGGCTGCCCAATGGAGGAAAAGTCTTGGTCAACCTTTCCCTCACTGTTTGGAAGCATCCATGAGATTGATGCTCTCAGAAGCTGCAAAGTGTTACAATCTTCTATTTCCTTATTCCCTTCATTAAAATCCAATTCATATTAGACATGGACCAGATAGTTCTCCATAGCATATCTTGTAAAATTGGCCTTTCAATATCTTCTTATATTACAACTCTCTTCATCATCATGCATGATAAAGACATAATTTCAATGCCTTTTCTAGGATTTACAAAAGCATAGAATGAAATGATAAACAATAGTATAATTTCTTGTTGTCTCCTATCAGTCATTCCTAAAATGTTAACTTAATGATTGGCAAAGATTAATCTTTTTTGTTGTGTAGAGGACATAATACTACTATGAGAAAGACTATTACTTATGCTATCTTCTATTTTCTGCTTCAAGTTTAAAGTAAATTTATGTATTCCCAACAACAAAAGCATTATTATCTTAATTTTATGTAGAAGTATGATGCATCGATGAGGACAAACATTACATAAACTTATGTTCTTTTCAATAGGAGGCAGGTAGATTTGTCTCTTTGATTTATGGCATTGTCATTATCATGTTTTGCACCTTTCCATCTCTTATTTGGCTTTCCATATTACTGGTATTAAATAATTGAGCTTTGGGATCGAAGTTTTTTTCTCAAAGTATTTCCTCTTGAAGGGAAGCTTGCCTAACAGATACATATTGTAAATAAATTTCTTTCGTTCGTTCACAAACAAGTTTGCCATTTTTAGTTAATGAAAATGCAATTTTGGGATAAATCCACTGGACCAAGTCACATTACTCGACCAATAAGAACCATGTACATGCAATGATGAATTTGTAGCCAAAGCCCAAGGAGACTTGTATTATCTATACCCAAGGATCTACCATCCATCTTGCTTCACACATATAAATCTCACGATAGCTTAATTTTTATCTCTACTCTGCCATGCCCTTCGTTCAATCCCTTTGCTCAAGTGAGTGAATTTGGTGCAGGAATCTAATTCGTATCTTTTCTCAACTGTTTTCATTTTTTAACTACAACATTGATTTTATTTGGAAATCACATCTCATTCTCATTCAATTCATTTGGCTTGTTTCTTGGGTAATAATTTTTCCAAAGTCCATGGAAATTTCAATCATTGACTAATTATTTAATTGCTTTGCTACAATCCATTACTATGGCATTATAGCACTGTGTTGAGAGCCGATAGATTAGCAGTATGTGATTGATAGGGAAAATTCAATGATGTCATGGAGTGTGGAAAATTTTATGCTAATTTTGAATGCATATATTTCTGAATTGATAATGATGTTTCTTGTCACATATTGGTGTTTTGATTACTATGCATTTCCTAGGATACTTGTGCCCAATTTTTACTACACTCTCAAGGATATTGTATGTGAGGTTGAAAAGAATAAAGAAGGATTAACTTGGTTTATTCACCATCCAACACACATATTTGGCTTTTTTCCTTGGAGCTTCATGAATGTTTTAGGCACACTGTGTGTTTACACTACCATTTGCAAACATGAGGGGTTGTTTTTCAAGTACTCATCATCCTCAAGATTCTCACCACAAAAATATTCAAACGATCATTATGATTTTTTTTCACGCAAATTCAACTATAGTTAGATCACATAACATATAACATCCTTTTTCATCTATGCTCTTCTTCTATATGGGATACCGACTTACGGCGTTTGCTTTGCAACATTTCGTGCAAATGCTAGTTATTAGCCTTTAAATAGGCCACATTAGAGAAGAATACCATGGTAAAAAACCATGGGTTATGAATACCATGGGAAAAAAACATGTGTTAGAGAATTTTATGTTTTTTTATTTTATTTTATTTTGACTAAGTCAAAATGTTAAACGTTACAGTAACGCCCCCATATTGGGCTGAAGCAATTAGGTTAGAGAGGTCTCTCAATGCAATAATAATAATATTATTAATGATAAAAATAATTAATATATAAGTTAAATATATATACATTTTTGGAAAACATGTAACAAGATTCTTAACCATGGAGTTTTTTTTACTTGTAAATCGATTTTGTTACGATACCATATAAAATACCACATACTCAAAAATCATAACTCATTTCATATGCCACGTGTTCATATAACATTGCTTTTAATTAATGAATTTAATTAAAAAAAAAATAAGACATAACTACTTTAAAAATAAATCTTAACCTTTAATTTGTGTATACTATAAATTTTTTTATAAAATATTCTATATAAGTTTAAATTCCTATCATCTATTTAATAATTATTAATAATTCAATTAAAATTATAAAAACCCTATTTAGATATAAACATCCCTATCAAAATAAGAAGGTAAAAACCACTTTGTACTACAGTGCTCACTACTCTACTACTTGATGAAATGCTCCACCCACGTTGCTTTTAATTGCTCATTTTTTACGCCAAAAGGCGTTTTCTATATGGAGTTTGTTGGGCAAACACTGTTCAGGCCAACCAAACTCCTCACTCCATTTTCGTCATTCCCTGCCATCAAAACTCAACCTGTGGTTTGTCCTGTAGAAGGTTCTTCGAGTCTTGTTTACTCCACCTTCAAGTCTCGTTTAAATCATTGAAGTGGTCAGAATGCGGAAAGCTTATGACGAGTGGTGGGCATGATCATGCAATGTGCATTTGGGACACAACATATGTTGCTTCGAATAAGTACCTGTTCCGAATGGAGGATCAGAAGACCTCGGTGAGACCATTGGCATGGTGTCCTCATGACACGTCTTTGCTGGCGTCTAGCGGAGGATCAATGAATAGGTGTATTAAACTTTGGAATTGCAGCACGAGAGTTCTCATGTGTTTGAAAAGCACCAAGACACCATCTCAAGTGTGTGCGTTGTAATGGAATCAGCATGAGTGTGAGCTTTTGAGCTCACATGGATTTTGGTATTGCAATCTTACTTTGTGGGACTACCCATCAATGAATCCAATCACACACCTCTTCGGTCATTCTTCAAGAATTTTACACTTGCCGTAGGTTGGTTTAAGTACTCCATCTCATCTACTTGTATATTATTTAACTACTTAATTCTCTCCACACTCCCTCCCACAAATCTCAATCATCTCCATTTTATATATTAATTTGGTGGACCATGTGTAGAGCCCATATGGATATACAACCGCATCAGCCTCAAGTGATGAAACTTTACAATTGTGGCATTTTTTTGGATGGGCGAGGAACACAAAGCATGCCCCCAAAGCTACGAATGTTGTAGGAGCAAGCATAGGCAATACTAATGAAACAAGTGCCTCTAATTTCAGTTTCGGCAGTGCAAATAGTGTGATTCGGTAATAAGTGCGTGAGATTTATGGGATTTTGCGATGATCGGTTATCGAATTCCGAAAAGGATAATTAATTTACTGTCCCATAATCACCAAGTTGGCACCTCGCGACACATGGTTCCGTGGGTAGGATAACCTCCGTCACATCAACGATGATGTCGGGTAATGCCACGCATTTTCAGTCGAGAGAAACAAACTATATTTTTTGTCCACTATCATGAGTGGAGGGGGATGTGGTATATGTTTCAAGTATTACCTTTAAATAAATTATATGATCTTTTATATCCCATTTGTAGTATATGTTTTTATCAAACACGCCAATTTCACACATAAAGTTATTTAACTTGTGTATTATATACCTCGTGTATAACGAGTACATGTAAAGTCAAATGAAGATGGCCATGGCTGCCAAAAATGAAATAGTCTCACGAAATATTAAACATTTTTTTGTGTAAGCATGGTATTACTTCCTTTTTCTATTAATTATCTATAAGCAGGTAACAAAATATATTTGGTGGCCTCAACTTGCCTGAGGGAAACCAGGTCTGTTGGCCACTGATCAACATCATAAGCCGTCCAAAATTTAAACAGTTTGATCATTATCATCCATGCTAAGTTTGCTATTGTATCTACTATATGCTTAATCCTTTGACTTGTAAAGTAAATGTTATCTATCATAATAACAAAATTTACTTTCTACTACTCTACATCAGTCATCAGATGACTCGATAAGGGCCGGGTCCTTGGCACTTGATCTGGGCACTTCGTTCTGCAACAAGGTTTGGATATGTTTTTCCATTCGTCCAAAACGGAGGTTCTGGTGATATTGTTGTACCTGCACAGCCTGGATTTCCTTTTGTATATCCTTTAGACTTGGTTCCTCCTGCCAGGCTTACACTGGTTCTTCTCTATCCCTGTACGTTGTCTTGGCTCTGCCAGTAGATTCTTCATGACCAGTACTAATGGATGGTCTATCTGAACAGTGTTTGATGGCCTCTAGTATGTCCCGGGTCGATAAGAAATGGCTCTCAGTCCTCCATTGGAAGTTCTTCATTTGCCGCATTGGCATTTAACTCTGCCTCCCAAGTTGCTATTATTGCTTTTACCTATGCTGGAGTGTCTGCATGGTAAACATGCATTAAGTTCTGCATACTTTCCTTGTTGGGTCCCTATAATACTAGTGATTACCCCATTACTATTGTAGTTATACCCCTTATTTATATTGTTGTGCCCCTATTACCCCCATATTGTTATTTCTGTGCCCCTTAGAATCCCTCTATTGTTATTTTTGTGGCTTTATATTATTATTGTTAGGTCGGCTGGATTATATTGTGACTCCTTAGACTCCTATATATAGAAAGGAGGTTTTGTCATTTGTATCATCCAAGAATTGTTCATTTATGTAATGTAAAGGAGGTTGCCCCCTCGAAGAGGCTGAATTCTAAGGCGTTGATGTTTCTTTTCTATCTTTTCTTGAGCTGGTTTCATAACATTTGGTATCAGAGCTTTGGATTTTAGGGTTTCGCTGCTCCAAACAGGTCATCTTCGAATTTTCGATATAACTTTTTTTCTATGACGTTTCAGAAGCCGCAAAAAAAACCCATTTGAGAAGACATCGCGCTGAACATTGGGTCCAAATTTCAGAGAATTTAGCGCGATATTTTCGGAGATATGATCTCGGGAAGTTGGTCTTTTTGCAGACTCCTGAATTACATTCAAAACAGGTGACCTGGGGAAAATCGTCATAACTTTCTTTCTGAGCATCGGATTGAAATTTCGTAAGAAGGTAAAGAAAGAGGACGGAATGTAGTTTTCTTGTATATATTTTTCAGAGTCAAAGGTTGGAACAGTGACACGTGGCACTTCATACAAGTTCGCTCTACTGAACTAGTCTATAATCAGGTCACTGCGGGAGATTGTGCATAACTCTTTCTTGGAGAATCCAATTTGGATCAGACTAGTGGCATTGGAAAGAGGACATAGAAGGCTACTACAGGTCACAGTTTTAGAACTGGATGATTCGAAATTACATAGATACATCAGATTCAATATCAGGCTTCTACAAAGTAAAAAAAGGTGTGTAGTTTTAATTTTTTAATTTTTGCATAAGCTTGGTTTGAAGGAATTCAAAGGGCATAGTAAAGCATTATTATCGGTAACTGATGCCCCGAGGAAAGAAAATGCAAACACCTAGTAAGGAACCTGAAAGCTCTAGCATGACTCATGAAGAAGAGGAAGAAATGCTACATGATATATCAAAATTACAAGAACAAGTGCAACAAATGTCACGCTCACAAAAGCTAACAGATGCTAAGATAAATGGCGTGGAATCTAAGATAAATGGCGTGGAATCTAAGATAAAGGGCATGGAAGCTAAGATGGATGATCTGAAGACAGACATGGCATATTTGAAGACAGATTTGACAAATTTTCTACAAGAAATACTTACTAATGGTGAAAAGGTTGTAAAGGAAACTCATGATGTGAACAAAAAAAATGTTAATCATGATTCCATAGACTCTAATGTTGGATCGAAGACCCACCATATTCCAAAAATCGATATGAGGAAGTTTGATGGCAAGGATCCCGCCACATGGATATTACAGATGGAGCAATTCTTCGATCTCAATAATGTGCAAAACACACAAAAGGTACGTATGGCAACTTTATATTTGGAACCAAATCAGTTTGTATGGTATCAATGGCTTTGCTCTCGTAAACAATTTATCACTTGGGCAATTTTTACGGAAGAATTGATAGCACATTATGAGGATACAAAAAACAACACTTTTTTTAGCCAATTGATAAGTCTCAAACAAAAGGGTTCAATAATGGAGCACATTGAGGAGTTCCAAAAATTGAACATAAGGGTAAAAGATATTCCAGAGGAGCATAGGATTGATGTGTTCATAGGGTCTTTAAAGGATAATATCCAACATGATGTGCGCCTTTGGGAACCTGATTCATTAGAGAAGGCATTCAGGTTAGCAAGAAAAATGGAAAGCAAAATTATGGCAACTAGGAAGCATACCATTCACAACTATAAAGACGGAAGTGTTGTTGCCCATAGTCTTCCACAACCTACAAGGTTGACACCACAACAATTGGAAGAAAAAAGAGCAAAAGGGCTTTGTTACAATTGTGATAGCAAATACACAAAAGGTCATAAGTGTGCTGAGAAGAAATTATTCTACATAGATTGTGAAGAGGAAGAAGAAAAGGAGCAAGAAAGGTCAAAAGAAGAGGATATATTCCAGGAACAAAGCCTAGATGAAGAACAAAAAAATCCGACCATATCTTGTAATGCATTGGCGGGAATTACCACTCCTCAAACCATCAAGATAGAAGGACAAATCAAGAAGAAAAAGGTAATAGTGTTGATTGATTCAGGAAGCACCCACAATTTTATTCATTGTAGGGTAGCAAAAGAATTGAATTGCTTCCTATATCCAGCACCAGAGTGTCAAGTGATGATTGCAAATGGAGGAACAATAAATTGTTCTGGAAAGTGCCATAATATCAAGCTATCCATGGGAGAATATGTATTGACTAGCCCAATGCTTTCCATTCCAATGGGAGGTGCTGATGTTGTACTAGGAGTCCAATGGCTACAATCCTTGGGTACAATAGCTTTTAATTTTCAAGAACTTTTCATGAAATTTTCTGTGGAAGGAAAGGAAGTTGAATTAAGGGGTATTGCAGGAAACCAGGAAAGATAATCAGCTCTAATGGCATGACAAAGCTTCTAAAAAAGGAGCAAAGAGGTGTAATTGCACAATTATGTTCGCTAGATGTTTCCACATTGGAATCATCTATTTCTCCAGATCTCCAAAAAGTCCTGGACAATCATTCCAAGGTATTTGAGACTCCCAAAGGTCTCCCACCTATGCGTGATCATGATCATGCTATTCATCTGATTCCAGGAAGTGTTCCTCCAAACATCAGGCCGTACAGATATCCATATGTCCAAAAAAGTGAAATTGAACGTATGGTTGCAGAAATGCTAGAGGCTGGTATAATTCAACCGAGTCAAAGTTCTTTCTCAGCTCCAGTAGTATTGGTGCACAAGAAGGATGGATCATGGCGCATGTGTCCAGATTATAGGGAGCTCAACAAGCTCACTATTAAAGATAAGTTCCCCATTCCTGTCATTGATGAATTACTGGATGAATTGCATGGATCAATTTACTTCACCAAGTTGGATCTTCGTTCGGGATATCATCAAATCAGAATGAAGATTGAAGACATTCCGAAAACGACATTTAGAACTCATGAGGGTCATTATGAATTTTTGGTCATGCCTTTTGGCCTTACCAATGCACCTTCAACATTTCAAGGTTTGATGAATTCAATTTTCAAACCATTCCTTAGAAAATTTGTGTTAGTATTTTTTGATGATATACTAATCTACAGCAAGTCTTGGAAGGATCATGTTGAACATGTTGACAAGGTGCTACAACTATTGGAGGAGAAACAATTATATGCAAAAAGATCCAAATGTTTCTTTGGAGTCCAGGAGGTGGAATATTTGGGTCATATTGTATCTCATGAAGGAGTTAAGGTAGACCCTAGCAAAATTAAAGCCATTAAGGAATGGAAAATCCCCACATCCATAAAGCATCTGCGAGGATTTCTTGGGTTGACAGGGTATTATCGCAAGTTTGTTAAGAATTATGGGAGAATAGCAGCACCTCTAACAACATTATTGAAGAAAGATTCATTTTCATGGACTCCGGAAGCAACAAAGGCCTTTGAACATCTTAAAGAGGCAATGTGCCAAGCACCGGTCTTAGCTACACCGGACTTCACAAAAACCTTTATTGTGGAATGTGATGCTTCAGGAAATGGAATTGGTGTTGTTCTAATGCAAGATGAAAGACCCATTGCTTTTGAAAGTCGTCCAATCAAGGGAAAGTTTTTAAGCAAAGCTATTTATGAGAAGGAAATGTTGGCAATACTCCATGCACTTAAGAAATGGCGACCCTACCTAATGGGAAGACACTTCAAGGTAAAAACGGATCATGATAGCCTTAAATACTTTTTAGAACAAAGATTATCCTCTGAAGAGCAACAAAAGTGGGTCACAAAGATGTTGGGTTATGACTTTGAAATCATCTACAAAAAAGGGAAGCAAAATGTGGTGGCAGATGCACTCTCAAGAAAGGATGAGGATATGGAAGCATTGTTGTGTGCCATTTCTATTATCCAACCAGATTGGATAAACGAAGCAAAGGAGGAATGGAAGAATGACGAAGAAGTGTGGGCACTTATTCGAAAGCTACAACAAGATTCCAGTACTTCTGATACATTTAGCTGGCAAAATGATTCGTTATGGTACAAAGATCGCTTATACCTCTGTAAGAATTCCCAGCTAAAACAAAAGATTCTTATGGAATTGCACACTTCTCCCTTAGGAGGGCACTCAGGATTTTTAAAAACTTACCACAGGGTTAAGAAGGAATTTTTTTGGGATGGCCTTAAATCAGATATTCAAAAGTTTGTGGCGGAATGTTTGGTTTGCCAACAAAATAAAGTTGAAACAATTAAAACACCGGGTCTATTACAACCTTTATCCATTCCAAGCCAACGTTGGGAGGAGGTTTCAATGGATTTTATCACAGGTTTACCCAAGTCTGAGGGAAAGAGTGTCATCATGGTGGTAGTTGACAGACTTACCAAGTATGCACACTTTTGTGCATTATCACATCCATTTAAAGCCAGTACAGTTTCTACTGCATTTATGGAAACAGTTCAAAAGCTACATGGAAACCCAAAGATTATTGTAAGTGACAGAGATCCCATTTTCACTGGAAATTTTTGGACAGAATTATTTTCTTGTCTTGGTACTCAGTTAGCTCATAGCTCATCTTATCATCCTCAATCTGATGGGCAAACTGAGATAGTAAACAAATGTTTGGAAGGATATCTTCGTTGCTTTGTATCTGATAAACACACACAATGGGTCAAATGGTTGCCTCTGGCTGAATGGTGGTATAACACTTCCTTCCATACAGCAACAAAAATGACCCCATTTATGGCACTTTATGGGTAACAACCACCATCAATCACATCATATTTAAGAGAAAATTCTAAGGTTCAGGCAGTGGAACATCACATCGAACATCAACAACAAGTCCTCCAACTCTTAAAGGATAACCTCGTGTTGGCACAAAATAGAATGAAACAACAGGCAGATCAACATCGCAGTGAAAGAAGTTTTGATGTAGGTGATTGGGTATTCCTATGGCTACAACCATATAAGCAAATGTCCCTAAAGCAAGCTAAGAAGGATAATAAATTATCACCAAAGTATTATGGTCCGTACAAGGTGTTAGAAAAGATTGGTACTATGGCATACAAATTGGAGCTTCCTGCAGCTTCTCGATTGCACCCAGTTTTCCATGTTTCATGTTTAAAGAAGGTTATAGGCGACAAGCTCCCAGTTCAAACAATATTGCCAGAACTTGACGAGGAAGGAAAAATTATATTGGAACCGGAAGCAGTCACAGAAACAAGAACTCGACAACTACGAAATCGATCAATTTCAGAGTATCTTATCAAGTGGAAGAACTTATCCGCTGAAGATTCCACATGGAAGGATGAGAATTTTATGCAGAAGTATCCAGAACTGCTCAAGCGTTGAGAACAACACTTTTTTGAAGGAGAGGGGCATGTTGGGTCCCTATAATACTAGTGATTACCCCATTACTATTGTAGTTATACCCCTTATTTATATTGTTGTGCCCCTATTACCCCCATATTGTTATTTATGTGCCCCTTAGAATCCCTCAATTGTTATTTTTGTGGCTTTATATTATTATTGTTAGGTCGGCTGGATTATATTGTGACTCCTTAGACTCCTATATATAGAAAGGAGGCTTTGTCATTTGTATCATCCAAGAATTTTTCACTTATGTAATGTAAAGGAGGTTGCCCCCTCGAAGAGGCTGAATTCTAAGGCGTTGATCTTTCTTTTCTATCTTTTCTTGAGCTAGTTTCATAACATTCCTCGCCCGTTTTTCTTCCCCTTTTTCACTGGGTTTTGCTCGCTAAAGCCACAAGACCCTTCATTTTCTTTTCTACCTGTTTACCTGCTCGTCGGCCTCCTTTTCTTCCCTGTCTCGCTTCTGCCTTCACCATCTTTTCCTTCGACAATTCCTTCAGTCCCCACCCCTCTCGCGTTCTTACCTGCTCCTGATGTGGAGTGTTGGAGTCTGAATGGTATAGGAGTTAATTAAACCTACAATGTTAACATAAGTGCATGCATTAAAACCAATCCGAATTTCATTCACAGCCTTATGTCGTTCCTTGTAATTCTTCTTTACAACATACCAACTACAAGTTTTCTCTCGGAAACCCAGTTGCCCCTAATTCCCTTCCCATCTTTCCTTAGTTCTCGTTGCGCTCAACAGTAAGGGCATCACTTCCCTCCCACGCTTAAAGCCCCCCTTGGAGACCTCCAACTGGGATCTCCGTTGTGGTCCATCTCCACTCCTGGGTGCTAGTAGGTAAGGATTTGGGATACCAAAGTTGGGAAAGCAAGGTTTTGGCTCTGTTTTCACCACAAGGGCAGACCACCTAGACTTGAGGTGCACCGACCCCTCCCTCTTATCATTACAAGTTCTGGCCCGCCCTTGCAGTCCATCTCGACTCATGATGACTAAGAATGGATTCCCCCTCGGCCATGCAAAGACCCACTGGTTAAGTTTCCCCCCATTCCTATTCCACTGTATCTCTTTCCTTCCCCTTGGGGTTTGGCAGCCCCTCATTAGTTGGACTAGCTAAGCAGGGCCAATCTTCCATTTCCCATACCCCCCTCCCACCGCCCACCGGTTCTGGAAGCTACCAGAACGCAGTAGGCTGCCAGAGGAGCCATGGCCTCTTCTCAATCCCAAGCTGCTGATTTTCACTATGGAAATTGCCAATTTCTTTCTCCAGGGTCCAAGAGTCCCTCCAAACCCTCCACAAATCTCCTGGCGCCTGCCACACACCCCCCCCCCCCCCCCCACCTTCCATGAAATGCAGCCAATTCATAGCCAGACATTAACAATAGACAATTGAGCCAAAATTCTCATATTTTTTCATTTCTTACAACAATTAAGAAACCAGACATCAACATCTTAAGACAAGACCAACATTTTCCAAATACTTTTGACACCACCCTCTTTCCATGCTAGACTCTCCTCCAATTTTGCGACATTGGTGCCAAATCTAGACTTAGGAAAGCTTGGTTTACATACCAATTTCGTACCAGGTTGATGCAGGGGGAATCCAGTTGCCGACGACAACCCCTTCTCCTGCTGGTCTGGTTCTCCTCTTGACTACCCCCCGCAGTACCTGGTGTAGGGACCAACCCTATAATTTTATTTTATTTTTAAATACTAAAATACAACCATAAGAAAATAGCATTGGGAACTCAAAAATCATTAAGCATTATATAAAACTTTCCTGAATTTCACTTTATTGAACATATCATCTAATTTACATATTATTAACTAAAACCATAATGAAGCCATACAAAAGAATACTATAACAACATAGGTGCCGTTCACCAGGAGACAAGATTCAAACTTGACTTACCGCTATTTGCCCTCCTTCGTTGTCGGTCGCCTCCAAGTGTGAATGTCGACGTGTTTAATTCGAATGCAATGACCCATCGGTCGACCTCCCAGCCTACTCCTTGGGTACTCTCCTTCCTCGCGGACCCCCAAGCTGCAATGGGGTTGTACAATGGAGGAATGTATTAGCTAGTAGATGAGAGCATTCTTTGGCTCAAGAGTTCCCTCTCTAAAGTCCTCTACCTCACTAACATCACTATAACTCGTAGTCTGACATAGCCTCATCCATCCAACAATAGGGTAAAGAAAAGCCCTTTCTCCCATGGCCCGCCCCTTCTTTTATAGGAGTTCTCATAGGCGACACTTGGCCTTTCATGTATAATTAATTATTTTTGATAATCCAATAGTTTGATTATTCACCCACCCATGTGTCACTCTCTCATCAAGGATCTCCAAAATTATTTATTTAAATTTTAATTTAAAAATCATATTTTTCCTCACCTCATCAAGAATCCTATTTCTTCTCCTAGTTGTCTCTTGATCCCCCTTTTTACGCTTTAATTTGTGTTCATTACTAAAGTCAATTGATAATTCAAGATTTGATCCCCTATCTACTCCCTAATTTAACTCAAGTTATCTCTTAGATGGGTATCTTAGGTTGGTTTTTTTTTTTTTTTTCACAAGAACGGTTATGGACTGTATTAATTGAATGGCCTAAATACCAGACTTCTGATTACAATGGGGGTGAGCTCGATTCAAATAGAATCGACCTTCTGAGGTACTATGGGGCTTGTATTCCCCTTCCAGCTCTTTTTGGGTTCAGCAATGTAGTTTATTTCTGCGATTTGCCCAAGCTTGAATATACAAACAAACTAATTTAAAATCAAACAATAAACCATATCAGCTGAGTTGAGTGATGGAATTGGATCCCATGTTTCGTCCCCGTCTCTTATCATTGCCTCGGCAAAGAGAAGTGCAGCTTTATTAGCTTCAAGATCTGCTTCTTTGTTGTTATCTCTCAGAACATGAAAGTAATTCAGTTTTTGGAACAGCTTCACCACACTTCTGATTCTTTGTATCAGCCTTGCTAATCTTAAGTCCCGAGGTGTAGAATTGGTCACCATGAGTTTTATGATCACTTGGGAGTCCCCAAAAATATTTGCCTCCTTGATTTCCAGATTCAAGAGCGACTTGAGACCTTGGTAGAGGGCTAATGCTTCAGCTTGAATGCTGGAGTTGATCCCCAGACCCCAGGCAAAGTTGTGGATCGATATGCCTTCAGTGTTTTTAACAGTTCCTCCTGCCCCAGCCTTGCCAGGATTTCCTTTTGCTGCCCCGTCAAAGAAGAGAGAGTGCACCTTTTGATTGGAGATCCAGTCTTGAAAATCCTCCTTATTTTTCCCCTTATTTTCCATTCCTCGGGAGAGAACATGCTTCTGATGGCTTGTTGAAATTGCAGGTTCAAGGAGGTCCCCCAATCAATGTCTAGCTGACTGAGATTCGAGTCATCTTTTTGATCTCCCAGGCATTCTTTTAACTGGATCTTTACCTTGGCCGCAACCACCATGGCATCATGCTAGATGCTTCTGAAAGTTCTGCTGTTTCGCTCTAGCCAGATCTACTAGCAGCAAATTTTGAGGAGAGAAGACCAAGCCGCTTTAATCACTTTGTTTTTTTTTTTGGGGGGGGGGGGAACGGGATAGCTGTTCTGCCAATTAGCGAACAGATCTGTTATGGAGGCAGGGAGCTCGAAATTGGGGTTCCAATGGTCCATCAGCTCTCTCCAAACCTGTATAGTGAAGTTGCATTTTAAGACAAGGTGTGTGGCACATTACACATACTCTTTACACAGGGAACACCTGGACGGGCCATAGAATCCACGCCTCTGAAGATTGTCATCGGTTAGAATTTTTCTGTGGCATAGGAGCCAACAGAAAATGTCGATTTTGGGCAGTGAGGGGATGCCCCAGACAACCTTCCACGGAGCCGGATCAGGAGGAACGTTTGGAATTAAGGCGAGATTCGCGTATCCTTGGGCAACTGTGAAACCTGCCAAAAGAGTGCCCCAACCACACCTGTCTTTTCTGCGGATGTGCGAGGGGGCAATCCCATTCAGCAAATCGCGGAGGTGGATGGAGTCCTGGAGGAGATCCAAAGGTAGATCGATCAAGCTCCAACCAGCCCAATGCATCCCATCCCACGAGGATATATCCCACAGTGTGGTTTTTCCAGAAGCCGTCAGCCAATCTCTCATCGCCTTCACGGATGGACAGTCACCAATTGGATCGTGGTCCATGATGTGGTCGGTCCAAATGTTATTTTTTCCCATTTCCAGGGATCCAGTAAGCCTTGGATCGGATCAACGGGGTAGCTTTGGAGCAGAGACTAGAGAAAGGCGAAACGCCTTGGGGGAGAGGCCCATCCAGACATCTAATCCGCTCGCCTTTGAAGTATTTTCTCCAAAGCGCTAGCTGAGCCCAGCCAGGCTTGGGCGCGATAATTCTCCAGAGGAGCTTGGCTCCCATAGCAATGTTCTGCAGGGGAAGTTTCTTGAAGTTAAGCCCTCCCTCCATCTGAGGCTTGAGGACAGTCTCCCAATTAACAAGAGGGATTCTCCTCTCATTTTGTTTACCTCCCTTCTAAAAGAAATTTCGAATATGCTGGTCCATTTTCTGAAGAATGCTAATTGGAGCTAGAAGCACTGAGAACTGAAATAATGGGAGACTGCTGAGAACGACTTTGATAAGGACTGACTTGCCTGCAATATTTAGCTAGTTAAATCCCCATGCCTGGAGTTTGATCTTGAATTTTTCTACCTGAGGAAGCTAATCCCTGTTATAGGCACGCTTGAGAAAGATAGGGAGCCCTAGATACTTGAATGAGGTCCATTCTGAGGAGGCAACAAATCCTAAGCATCTGGTGATGGAATTAAGCAGAGTGGGTGTTGTATTCCAGCAGTAAGTGTGGCACTTTCCCTTGTTGAGACTGCTTCTGGACTCCATACAAAACTCATCAAGAGCCTCTTTGAATCTGTTGGCAGAGTGGATCGAAGCAGCCCCAAGAAGCAGGGTATCGTCTGCAAACAGGGCGTGGTTGATGTTTTGGACCCCCCTCGCAATGGAAATCCCTGAAATCTCCTGATCTTGCATTTTTTTATTTAGGTGGAAACTGAGAACAGAAGCTTGAATAACAAACAAAAGAGGAGACAGGGGGCAGCCCTGTCTTAGTCCTCTTGAAGCTTTAAAGAATCCAGCAGCTCTACCGTTGACTAGAGGAGCAATCCATGGTTCCGAGATGCAAGCCCGGATCCAATTTGTAAAGCTCTCCCCAAAACCAAATTTTTTCAAAACATTCAAGAGAAAGCTATGTCTAACACGATCAAAAGCATTTGCTAAATCCAGTTTGATAGCCATACCTTTTTCCTTGCGTTGCTGGCTTGAAAGGATTGCCTCTTGAACTAAAATGAAGTTGTCCACCAATTGTCTTCCATGGATGAAGCCCCCTTGGTTCTCTGGAATGATTTTAGGGAGAATATGCTTCAGCCTGTTAGCAATAATTTTGGTGATCAGTTTGTAACCAATGTTACAAAGGGAGATGGGACGAAATCTATTAAAGGAGTTGGCGCCCTTTTCCTTGGGGATGAGAGCAAGAAACGAGGAATTTGTACTTCCTCCTATTTTCTGACAGGCTTGCGATTTTTGGACCATTTTATAGAGATCTTTTCCCACGATGTGCCAGCAGGTTTGGAGAAATATGGCGGAGAAACCATCAGGACCTGGGGCTTTATTTGGGTCCATGGAAAAGAGAGTGCTTTTGACCTCGTCCATTGTGACTTTGGCTTCTAGATGGTGATTCATCCCAGCAGAGATTGAAGAGGGAACCCCGTCCAGCAGACAAGAGTTTTGAGATGCATTCACCTCTTCGCTGTACAGATATTTGAAATGAAGAAAGGTTGCTTGTTTGATGCTTGCAAAGTCTTTGTGGATGGTAGATTCTTCTTTAATTTCAGCTATGGAGTTGAAACATTTTCTAGCTTGAGCTTGCTTGTGGAAAAATGAAGAATTTCTGTCTCCTGCTTTGAGCCAAAGGCAGCGAGATTTAATCCTCCACGTTTCCTCTTCGGCCAGGCAGGCTTTATGGTATTGCTGTTGGAGTTGGACCTCTTTATCTAGAGTTTCTCTAGACACATATGCCTCTTCCGAGAGCAAATGATGGGCGTCTAGCTGACTTTGGAGCTTTTTTTTTTTCAGCTGTTGGGTTAGCAAGAGTTTTGGCCCAGCACTTTAGGGCAGATTTCAATCTTCTGAGTTTTTCTTCCCATATGTAGAATGGAGATCTGTTGACAGGTTAGGACCAGCTTTCTTTGACTATCTGCAAGAAGCTGGGTTCCTTGATCCACAAAGGGCTAAACTTGAAGGGGATGGGGCCAAGATCAGTGTGAGCCCAGAGATCGAGCTTGATAGGCTTGTGATCAGAGGTGCTACTTGATAGAATATGCATACTAGCGTCTAAACCAAGCAAAAGAAAGGAGCTTTGCACAAAGAATCTATCCAGCCTTGTTGCAATGTGTCCAGGGCCTATTCTTTTATTTGACCATGTGAACTTACCTGAGACAGGCTTGATATCTAACAGATCCCAATCTTGGAGGAGATCCTCTGCCCATTCCCTTGCCGGATCTCGCACAATGCAGCCTCCTCGCTTTTCTGAAGAGTGCAGCGTGATGTTTAGGTCTCCTGCAATGATGACATTTTCCAGATTGCCCAGATCTACTTGTTGTCTTATTGAATCCTAGCAGATCTTTTTTTCTCTAGCATTAACCGACACATAAACGTTGAAGAGGCAAAAAGTTTCTTTAGTAATTAGATGCTGCATCTTTAGCATCAACCAGTGGGTATTTGAAGTCTCAGACACTAGCGAAAACCTGCTATCATTCCAAAGAGTACCCAACCCTCCGGAGGCTCCTCGGGCTGAGACAACTGTTGCTTTACTCTTATTCCAAAGTTTTTTACTTAAATGAAGGAAGTCTGACTCCTCCATCTTAGTCTCCTGGAGAAGGAGTATATCTGGGGCCTCTATTCTTATTAAATTTCTTATAGCCTCTTCTTTGATTTTGCTCCCCATACCCCTACAATTCCAGGAGATTATTTTCATTATTTACCTTTGCTTTGTTGGACTCCCTTGGAGCCTTGATGCTGGTTTCTTGCCATCTTCGGCTTTTTTGCTAACAACTTCTCCAGAGTTGGTTGGCTACCTTGTAATTTGTCCTTGTACGTTTCGTGCTCTCTTTTCTCCCGATCTGTTTTGCGCCCTCTTGTAGATCTCCTTACAGAGGTTTGGGAATCTCCTATTTCTCCTTCCTCCTTCGAGTCTTCCGATTCTTGATCCTCCTCCTCAACTTCAACAGGGGTTCCTTTTGAGCTTTCTGCAACACCCGTGTCCTTGGAAAAGGTAGGCAGGATACCTTTATCTGGGGACACTGGTTTTTGGACTATGACTTCATGGGTGTCCTCTGGCTGAGAGCTAAGAAGGTCGAACCTGTTCTCTGGGGCGGACTTGGGCGGGATCCGCTGAGCAGGGTCTTGATAAGGACCTTTGCCACTAGTGCCTCCCGATTTCTGGGTCTTGGTAGAAATTTTGGATCATTTAACTTGATTCCAACCGACCTCCTTCCCTTGCACAGCTTCATTGGCAGATGGGCAGTTTCTGGAGAAGTGTCCATAAACATGGCATTTCCGGCATTTGAAGGGCAACTGTTCATAGTCTAGTTTCGGCACATGTGTCCAGCTTCCTACCTTGATTTTGATGGCCTCTGGAAGCCCCACCTCCAGATATACCTCAACGCAGATCCTGGCACAATCATATTGGTCCTTGTTATTTGCTCGATCTATGAATTTCCCCAAGGCATTTCCAATGTGCATCAAAGAATCCCAGTTCCAGCAATGAACTGGGAGATTTGGAAGCCTAACCCACACCGGGACAACTTTGGGTACATCTACTGCTGGATCGAAGTTTGGAGTCCATTTATTCAGGTACAAACCCTGGGGGCCCATGAAGTAGGGGCCATTTCGAAAAATCAGATCTTTGTCATCCTTTGAGGTGAATTCGAAGAGGAAGAATCCTCGCCCTAGAAAGTATGAGGTCACACTTTCTTTGATCAGCGGCGACCAGTTTCTTTTGACCCAGCTCTCTGTGGATTTGGGGGATGGCCATAGACCAGTGAATTGGCCGATGAGAGCTCGCTCGGACAAAGACAGAGCAACCTGAATCGAGGTTTCCAGAGGAAGAGAGATCTCTGGGATATCATCAAGTTTCTTGACGAATTTCGCCGCTTCAACATTCTTCTTCTTTGGGAGTCCTTCCAAAAGCTGGCTGAAAGCCTCAGTTGAAGAGATCGGCGGAGGGGGAGGAGAAGAAGGCGCCTAGGGGTGCCCAGCACCTCCATGAGCGCAAGTCCAAAAGGGAGCCTGCTAGAAGCGAGCAGGGGCAGCTCAAACCCCCATGGCCAGGCCGACTGCAGGGAGGAGAAGAGCCCCGCACGGACACGCCCGCAGGGATCTGGGTGGCGGAGTGCGGGCTCACGCGCTGTCTGCAGGACGCGTAGGGAGCGAATCTCAAGGGAAGGCTGAGCAGGGGCCGAGATGCAGCGCTCAGTCGAAAAAATCCAGAAGCATTTTCAATGTAAAGAAAGCATGGAAAAAAAATTAGAGGACTCTCAATTGTTGTGTCACTTATATTAGTTGTTGCCACATGGAGGTTCTCTAAATTTCTCTAAAATTTAATTTATTAATCTTATTTTAATTCACCATCCTCTTCTCTTAATTAAGTTTAACTATTTTAGGATTAATATTTATCCTTACATTTATGTCCCTTTTTTCCCTTTTTATTTAAATAAATTACATTATCTACCTAAAATTTTCCAACATGGGAAGGGTAGAGTTTTGAAGGTAAAATATTTTATTTCTTCCTATGATCCCCTTAACCCAAGTTTTATTCTTGATTTAATTATCTCGGTTCTAATCATCATTTACCACTTGATGTGAGTTTTACATGGTTTTCATATCTTGAATATATTTTTAATTTATTTATTTTTAATGATTCCAAGGGTGCCAAGTTTGGTCGTGCGCTTCAAGAACTTCACTTAGAGTTCCAAGGGTGTCACGCCTAACAGTTTACTTGTGATGCTAAGGGTGCCAAGTTGGTCGTGCCCTTAAAGAAATTCCCTTGAAGTTCCAAGGGTGCCATGCCACTTGCCCTTCAAACATTCAGTGGCTAGGAGGGGAAAGTATAAGTGCAATGACAGAGACCACTATCATCTCTTATGTTGCCTGCTATAGTGAGACTAATGGTGTCGGGGATCAAGGAATCCGCATTGATACGCGTCCCCCCCGTAAAATCTTTATGAGCGGCCCAACTTTGGGACCTGCCCTCATGACATCATGATCTTCAAGGCGAAGGTGTTTCAACCTTTCTAGCCCAAGTCACGGCGAGAGTGCTAGTGGGTGAGATCAGGGACAATGTCCCACCCTTCCCATGCAGTTTCATCCAATTGTATAACCCCATCACCCATATGTGAGTCATTCGGCCAAGCAACAAATCTGTGCCTGCAACCACTAACATATCATCAAAATATAGATAAACATATATAGCAGGTTTCAAAATTGACTTAGAATTTCAAAGATAAAATAATATAAATTTTCATCAAACCAGGGGTCGTCAACTCATCATATGCGAGTGCCTCTTGTAGTTTCTTGCCATACTCAATATTCATCAGTATCAAGGTTTCTCAGTGTTAGTCATTGCAATAATAGCATCATTAAAATCATCTAATCATTCACATCATTGTTCATTGTGAACCAGAACTAATGCAAGTAGGTAACATAGGGGACACATTCATCATGGCTATCATCATCATAACATCAATGGAAACATGCATATCCATCAAAGCTATCAGCATCGTAACATCAATAGAAAATATACCTATCCATCAAAGCTATCATCATCATGATATCAATAAAGAGCATACATATCCTTTATTGCTATCATCATCATAAATTCAATAGAGACCAAACATAATCATTTATGCTAGAATCATCATAGTATCAATAGAGAACATGCATAACCATTGATGCTACAATCATCATAATACCAATAGAGAACATACATAAACATCACAACCACTAATAATATAGTCATGTGTCCGGATCTTCAATCTGAGGTCCTAAAAGAAGAAAGTGTGGGCCTTAGGGCTAAATAAATGTTAATGTCATATCACTGTCAGTCGACTAGAGTGGGGCACTACACCTAGCTCTCGTTCGAAATATTAAACAGTTTATGGCATGGAGTATTCATTAATTTGTTATAATATTTTTGGAAGTCAGATAATTAGAGATTTATTTATTTTTATTTTTATTTTTTTTAATAAAAAATAAACCAATTAAAAATATTAATTTTAATTTATTTATTTTGGTTGTGTAAATTAGGTAGACTAAATATTATATTATATAAAAAAATTATGATAACAAGTGATGTATATGTATGATTGGTTTGCCACCCGCGTAGATCCATCTTAACTTTAGATCTATCATGCGTTGAGAGGGATCAAACCTTTCGAGGTGCAAATTATTGGGTCCTTTATATAGAAAAGCAAAACTCAAGTAGAGATCGCATCCATTGACACGACCTTTTTTATTGCAATCACTGGAGTGATCCTTGCAGTATGGAGGTTAAAAAACTTTTCCTCATCAGTGTGGCATTGTACACCCCATAAGGTGACATTGATAATGTATCCTTTACACATATAGCAGGAAATAGTTTCCGTCCACCTCCCTAACTCCTCATTCATGATGTAATGTGACATATAGCACAAAGAGATTGTTTCCCTCCACATTCCGAGCTACTCTTTTTGGAGGTTCAATTAATAGATTTTATTTTTTTGGTGACACGTGTCCCACACAGTTTTACCCAGTTTTGTGCAAAAAAAGAGGGAGCGCGAAACCTACATCAAATTGCCCCGAAGTCCTGGGAACTTATTTAATTCCGGATTTCAAGCCTCCGTTAAATGTATTTGAACGCTCCGTTCCTTGGCCCACTCGGTCGTTCAAAACCCTCGACAAGATCGTTCAAAACATTTCTTATCAATTTGATCTGATAAGTAGTTGGCAGTGGCTTTCTTTTCTGCTAAATCCATTCCGACTTTCGACCTGTAGCTCCATTTCCTTGCCGAAAATAACCATTTACTGCGATTCTGGACCAAAAGAGAGCCATCTTGGACAAACAAAAAAGGTCGAAGGGTTTTTTTTCATCTGGTTTTTCCGTGCAGCAATGGGGGACTACAGTGATGCCTTCATGCGCAACAAAGATGCGGCGGTTCAAGCGCGAACGAAGGCCCAAAATCGAGCCACAGTTCTGCAGTTAAAACTGGTACGATGAAATCTCTGAAAATAACCTCTAACTTTTTGTTTTGTTTGTCTAACGCTTGAACCATAGCAGCTGTTTCTCACGGTGTAGTTTTCATTTGTTGTAACCCTGAAAAATATAAGTCTGCACTACATCTACTACTTATCAAAAGCTTGTGATTAAAACCCTACGCTTAGGCTATCTGTGTCATAAGTATTTGCCTGTTTCGTCAGCTAGTCTAGATTTGCTGGGTAGATCCCTTGCTTGTAACATTGATGCTGAAAAATAACAGGTAATAATTTCGGATCCGTTTTCTAGGGTTTGTGAATTCGTACAAATATTAGAAAGCTGTAGTTCGGTGCATTTTATTTTCTCCACATGAATATTTAATTCTTTATAACAGTTTCTAGTTCTGAGTTCACTGATATTTATATTTACAAATTAAACTTGTAGCAGGTTACCATACACGTGCTTATTATAACTCATTTTATTGCTTCATATTAATGTGCAAACGAGCGAATTGATCCATAGACTGTGGAGACATGCTTTAGTAGATCATATAGGTAAACAATATTACTGTTAGGGGGCTGTACACAACTGGCAGATGAATGAAGCAAACTTTTTTTTTGTAAGTTAAAGTTTGTATTGTGTCAGAAATTTAAAACGTCAAGATACATCTGCTATCTGTCTTGGAAAATACGCACATCTGACATCTGTCTTTGGTTTTCCAAGATTATTGAAGGCGGTCTCAATCTCCCTCAAGGGAGACCAGATATATTGACCCCCTTTTGAGAAAGAGCCATGCCAATACAAAATTACTGAAAGCCAGTCAGAGTATTAAGTAGAAAACTGCAGAATAAAATATTTCCTAAGAACATAAAGCATCAAGTATCTGAGGAGGTCACGGGTGTAGTGTGTTTTGACGCTAGAGTCTTATGGAGTTTGAAGGCTGAGGCTCATACTATTAGTGTCTCTCCAGGTGAGCTATCGAGGCATCTATGGTTTCCAAACAATGACGTTGGAATCTTTGAGTGTGCTTGATGTCATTCAGGGCAGTTAATATGCCGTATTGTTCCTCATTCTTTTCCTTTAAAACTTTGCCAAGGAGAGTTTTTAGTTGCCAGTGGAGAGTAATTGATTTGAGATACTGATTCCATCTTCCCTTGGTATGGCCAGGGTTGGGAACCTAGTGGGAAACATCTTCAATAATATCAAAATATGAAAAACAAGGCATTAATCAAAAGGTTTGGTTTTAAGATGTTGAATCTTTTCTTGGATTTCCGGTGGAACAACAACAAAGTAGATATTTGTCGCCTCATGGGCCTGTGTTTGGGCACGGGTTCGAATTTGAGAAGCTCAGTCACTTTCATCTCAATGACCACCCTCATCTCCATGGCCACCCTGCCCACCTTGATGGCTGCGCATGTGTTGTTGAGGTTGGGTGCTCATGTAAGACACCAATGTAGCGATACAAAGGCAGGAGAATTATCAAAGGGAGACCAAGAAGAGGAATAAACTTGGAGCTAGTGCATAACAACACAACTTTAGGATATAACATTTATACCACCCACCTTGACCACAGGTTGAAACAACACAACATCTAACTGTGAAACAACCGACAATTGGACTTTTAGAATTAAGGAGAGACAAGACAGGGGGGACTATAAATACTAGTAGATACGTTCGATGTGGCCCAAGGAGCAACCTGTATTGGACCTCTGAAGTCTCTACAGCTGATGTGGAAGTAAGGAGCCAATTCCAAACCAACCCACCAGTGCGCAAAAGACCATCCACGTTTCTAAGTCTCTGGTTTTGCTCGCTCTAAGACTACCTCGTCTTAGGAGGACCATGTTCACATCATTTCAGGGTACTGATCACCACAACCAAATCACCTAGTAAGTCTTCAAGCCAAGATAAACCCAAAATTGCAATAAGGAAAAGCATTGGGGCGGTTGGCCATTGAATTTTCAACAGTAATTTGAGACACTTAGGCCATAAGCATGTCTGCGCCACAAATGGGTTAGATTTTTTTCACCTAAGTTGTACACCTAAGGTGCAATGCTCAGAGTAGTAGCTGTCATTTTGATCCCTACTCACACCGTTTAGACTCTCTACTCGCTAAGTCAAGGGGGTAGTCCCTAAAGGATGGATAATGAAGGAAAACTTATTGTAACAACAAGTCTAGGAGATTTAAGGGCAAGGCAATTATTATTACTGTAACTTAATTATTAATTAGAGCAAGTGTAAATATTGATGAGCAAGGTGTATGAAATGGATTCGATTAAGATCAATGAGGCAAATACGACATGTAAAGATGGTAGAACAATGCCTTAACAATGCTCAATGAAAATTAAGAAGCTTGCAAATAGATATCTCAAGTCACAATAATAACAATGGTGCAAGGAGAGAAAAAGTTAGACAAATGAAATGCAAAACTAAATTAGGTGTGATGCAAGATCTTGGTTATTTTTAGTTATATGTCTACTATAGTCAATTGTTTTGAAGCAAGTCTCACACAAGGTTGTAGAAAGAAGTCCAAGGGAAGGAGGTTAAGACTTCATTAATGATACCTACCCTGAAGTTCTAATGATCTAGATGCCTCCGTTCCTACTATTAGAGTATATCTCTATTTAGTAATGCTCAGTCTTTTAGCTGTTGCTATTTTTATTCTTTTTAGCAGTTTCTTAGATGAAACTGTTTGTTCTATATTCTACATAGAAACCCGATGTTTCTATTATTGTAAATATCTTTGTATTATCACTGAGCTGTTTGCTCCAGGTTAATCAATTCATTCGATATTCTTTTACATGCGTGTTTTGCACTGTTTTATGGTATCAGAGCACAGGTTTCTTTCGAAATAATTTTTCACTGTTTGAAAAATTTTGTTTCATTTCGAAATTGCTCTTTAGGGGTCTGGATTTTTTGTTATCGTGGCCACATTCGATTTTTTTTTTTTTTTTTTTTTTTTTTTTCCAAGGGTTAGCGTCTCCATTTACAATCTGGTCTGAGATCTGAAAGCTATTTTTATATTTTTTTTCTCTGTCCGGTTACGGGTTCGAATCTCTGCGTGGGTGCTGTCAACTGAATGAGATAGTTCAACCGCTACAGGGTCTGACGTGACTGCAACCTCAGCGAATTTTTCAGGTGTATCGTATACGAACCGTCGGGCAGTCGACTATTATCTCCAGGCTGACAGAGGTTCGCTTCATGCTTCCTCGCGCTGCCAATCAATTAGAGGTTATTTGATTTTTTTAAGTTCACCGTCATCTCTCTCGGCTTCCATCAGCAACGCGTTGACCGCCAGTGTCGCTGCCGGGAGATTGGGTATCGGCAGTTCCAGCGTGAGAGGGAGACGTATCGAGAGAAGCGGAAGCAAATCATTTGCAGGGAAAGCGTCGAACGGGCACGCGATCTGCAACATACACACTGTGTATCTTCTGCCCGAAACCCGTTCGTTTTATCCGCTCTGTTCATTTCGTGGTCAAACTCAGAATTTCTGCTGTGGCACCTAGACGTGAAGCCTTGACGACGTCCAACAGAAATTTCCGCTGTATCAATCCGCTCACTTGGAAGCCAAGCAGATTACAAAAACAATTTTTTGGTGAGCCCGTGTATGTTGACCAGAGCCCGTGTATGTCTGAAGAAGACTCCGCCGTTTTTCTGTTGAATTGCCGCAAATGGCCGTAAGATAGCCACATTTTCCCTTTGAACTGCCGCAAAGGGTTTCATTGTCGCCGAAAGATAGCCGCATTTTTCCTTTGAACTGTCGCAAAGGGTTTCACTGCTGTCGAAAGATAGTTGCAGCCGCATTTTTTTTTTAAACTACCGCTTGAAGAAGAGCTGCACGAACCTGTCTCGAAAAGATCCGATAGCCGAACAAAAATTGGAGGTTCGGTGCAGAGGTGATATCGGAGACCGTTGCAGAGGACAAATCGTTGGTGGCCAGAGGAGAAACTGTCGGTGGCCAGAGGAAAAATCGAAGACTCTCGGCCCTTATTTCTTGTTACTTGATCTCTGAAGTTTAGCATTTGTTTGCTCAAGGCTGCCTGTGGAGAATTTGTTCTGCAGCCTGTGTTAAACCGGCAGCTGTATAGTCAATAAAATCACTTCAAACAGCAGTGTAAGACTTGTGAAAGAAGGGTACAGCTACAGCAGTGGAATCTGCTCTATTGCTATTTTTTTAGACTGTGGAGATATATTTTTTTTGCTGGACTTCTGTATTGTCTTTGGGAAAATGGCCACGCTCACCAATCTGATGTTAGAAGGAAATCAAGCCTTTTACGCCTTTATGGCTAAAAGGTCTTCAGATCATGTTCCTTCTTCTGCATGGTACATTGATTCTGGTGCATCACGCCATTTCTCTCACAGGCGTGACTGGTTTATTGACTTCTCACTTTTCAGCGATTCAGTGGTATTTGGCGGAGGTGAAAAGTACACAGTAGCTGGCAGAGGTACAGTTCAAATTCAGTCTGGTGGGCGCACACTCATATTTCTGAATGTATACTATGTTCCTGGTATGGAAATTAATCTGTTGTCTGTCAGCCAGATTATGAGGAATTCTCCTCAGCTTGATGTTGTGTTCAGTGCACACAAGTGCTCTATTATTGACAGGGAGACTAGTCTAACAGTTGCTGTTGGCCTAGAGGACCATGGTCTATATAGGCTACTTGACACCGGTGACTCTCCAGAAGTGGCTCTAGCAGCACGTGTCTCTCCCATCAGTACTCTTTGGCGTCAACGATATGGGCATCTCAATATGCAGTATCTCTCTCAGCTCTCCCGGGAGGGACTTGTGTCAGGATTACCTGATATTCAGACTCAGCAGTTGGGGGTATGCGGCGCCTGTCAAGAGGGAAAGCAACATCGGTCTTCATTCAAGAATGGAGAATCTTGGCGCGCATCTAAGGTACTCCAGTTACTTCATGCTGATATTTGTGGTCCTATGAATACAGCTTCTATCACTGCTTGCAAATATTTTTTACTTATTGTAGATGACTTCAGTAGAAAGATGTGGGTGTATTTTCTAAAAAATAAATCTGATGCACTTAGTACCTTTCAGAAGTTTAAAACCTTAGTTGAAAAAGAGTCTGGCTGTAACATCATGACTCTTAGGACCGACAATGGGGGGGAATTTTGTTCTTCAGCTTTTGCCAATTTCTGTGATATTCATGGCATCAAACATCAGTTAACCGCACCCTACACTCCTCAGCAGAACAGTGTTGTCGAGCGCCGCAACCGCACGGTTGTTGAAATGGCTCGTTCCATGTTACAACACAGGAGTGTTCCAAACAGATTCTGGGCTGAAGCAGTATTTACTGCTGTTTACCTTCTTAACCGATCACCCACTCACGCTGTTACAGGGAAGACTCCTGAAGAGGTTTGGTCTGGCCGTAAGCCTAAGATCAGTCATCTCAAAGTATTTGGATCAGTTGCATATGTTTGGATTCCAGCTGCTAAGCGCTCTAAGTTGGATTCCAAAAGCCAGAAACTCATGATGACAGGGTACAGTGATCATCACAAGGCCTATAGGCTGATAGATATAGCCACTGGTCGTCTTAGCTTCAGTCGGGATGTAGTCTTTGATGAGGACAGAGGATTCTTTCAGCAGTGTTCTGAGGATCAGCCTCACAGTGTTCTTCTTCCGGTCGGTCCACCTGATGGGAGGGATGATGTAGCATCAGTATTTGATAATACTCTATCTGAGCTTCCTCCAGAAAATAACCCTCCTCTTGCGGCCCCTATTGCTCTTGAGTCTTCTCCACCTCCTCCTGATATTGGTTCCTCTACTCTTCGGCCAAAATGGTGGGCTAAAACCATTGGTGATCTCCGGGATGATGAGCTCCTTGAAGGTAGAACTTCTAGACATAAGAACAGACAACAGTCTACAGTCAATTTTGCTCTTATGGCTAACATACACAATATTTTTGAGCCTCAAACCTATTCAGAGGCTAAGGGTACATCTGAGTGGGAACAGGCTATGGAAGCCGAATTCCAAAGTCTTCAGAAGAATCATACATGGACACTTTCTGATCTTCCTGCAGAGAAAAAACCCATAGGCTGCAAATGGGTGTATAAAGTAAAATACAAAGCTGATGGAACCATAGACAAGTATAAAGCTCGTCTTGTGGCTCGAGGGTTCTCACAGAAGGAAGGCATTGACTATGAGGAGACTTTTGCTCCTACAGCCAAGATGAGTACCATAAGGCTTGTGCTTGCCCTAGCAGCTCAGTTCAATTGGAAAGTTCATCAGATGGATGTAAAGAGTGCTTTCCTAAATGGTGATCTCCAAGAAGAAGTCTACATGACGCAGCCTCCAGGATTCAAGGTTGCTGGTCAAGAACAGAAAGTGTGTCGGTTAGTTAAAGCAATCTATGGATTGAAACAAGCTCCTCGGGCTTGGTACATGAAAATTGATCAGTACCTGACAGATCAGGGTTTTCAGCGGAGTCCATCTGATGCAAACCTGTATATCAAGCATACTGGTGATGATATCTTGTTTGTAGTTGTCTATGTGGATGATCTTATCATTACTGGCAGCTCTGCACATTTGATCCATGGGATCAAACAAGATCTATGCAGAACTTTTGAGATGACAGACTTGGGACTTCTTCATTACTGTCTGGGGGTTGAAGTGTGGCAGACTGAAAATCAGATCTTTCTCTCTCAGTCCAAGTATGCCAAAAATCTTGTGGAAAGGTTCAGAATGCAGGATTGCAAACCGGCCACGACTCCTATGGAACCAGGGCTCAAACTTTCAGCACAGTCACCCTCTCCCCTTGTAGATGAAACTTTATTCAGGCAATTAGTGGGCAGTCTCATCTATCTTACTGCTACCAGACCTGACATCAGTTTTGCAGTAAGCTACATTTCTCGCTTTATGTCAGCTCCTAACGCTGATCATTGGATAGTAGCAAAGCGGGTGCTACGATATGTGCGTGGTACTTCTGATTATGGCCTCTTATATACTCGCAGCTCCAATCCCATTCTCAGTGGCTACACTGACTCTGACTGGGCCGGTTCGGTTGATGACCGTAAATCTACTGCTGGGTATGTGTTTAGTCTAGGATCTGGTGCTGTTACTTGGACTAGTAAGAAGCAACAGGCAGTGGCTCTCTCTTCAACAGAAGCAGAGTATCGAGGAGCAGTTAAGGCAGCCTGTGAGGCAGTTTGGCTTCGTCGTATGCTTGCAGATATGCACGTTTTCCAGACAGGGCCTACTTCTTTGTTTTGTGATAATCAGGGAGTGCTCAAACTTGCCAAGAATCCAGTCTTTCATGAACGAACAAAACATGTGGAAACTCACTGCCACTACATTCGACAGCTGGTTGAAGACGGCTCAGTTCAGTTGCACTATGTTCCCACAACAGAGCAGCCCGCTGACATTTTCACCAAGCCTCTTGGTCCTGATAAATTTGTAAAATTCCGTGGGTCTATTGGTGTTGTAAATAGATTGAGCATTAAGGGAGGGTATTAGAGTATATCTCTATTTAGTAATGCTCAGTCTTTTAGCTGTTGCTATTTTTATTCTTTTTAGCAGTTTCTTAGATGAAACTGTTTGTTCTATATTCTACATAGAAACCCGATGTTTCTATTATTGTAAATATCTTTGTATTATCACTGAGCTGTTTGCTCCAGGTTAATCAATTCATTCGATATTCTTTTACATGCGTGTTTCGCACTGTTTTACCTACAAGGGATTGCTCACAAGAGAATTGCAAGGTCACATGTTTTAACCGTTGGGCAAGGGTCAAGCTTCCCAAATTGGATGAAGAAGGTGGCCCTAACTTTCTATCAACCAAGCTTATGCCCAGAGGTAAATTTTAGGAGATGCAAAGCTAGACTAGAATGAGGATGCAAATGTTAACAAAATTAGATTGCTTCAATATCAGTTCACTTGTAACTAAGATTGCCAATTATCACTTTTCAACACAGGATCACAAGATGCCAATAGCAATTAATGACTCAATGAAACAATAATGGCAATAATATCAATTAGATGTGCTTATTAGGATTCTCTTTCAATTATGTAATGTAGCAATTAGAACAAGTGAAGCAAAAAATAATGATATAAGCATAATGAGATGAGATTGCTAACAATGATTTTGAATGAGGAAATGCAACAAGAACTAAATGCATTTTCTAACCATGCGATGACAAGAGAACTACAAAAAATGAAAAGGTTAGTAGGTCACTAAGAGTCAAGAGGCTATCCCTGATACTGTGATGAGATCACAAAAGAAAAACCAAAAGCGATTACCAATCTACTATGCCTTTAGCTATCCAAATGCCACAAGATTGCACAAGTTAAATCAATGATGAACTTTAGAAATAAAGAGCACTGGACCTTACTGTCCATATACATCAGTCCATTGTCAACAAGATTAGTCACTAAAGAGACCACAATTATGCAAGAATAAGAGCCATAATACTTATTAAACTCCTTGTGATTAATGTGTGACAAATTTTAATTGTTTTGGGGCTTATTATTATTAGTTTTCAATGTCATTAGCCTTTGTATGCAATACGTCAGATCTGATGTATTTAGACAGTCTGCAATAGGTCACGGTTGGGGAAGATCAAGGCCTCAAAGCCTTGCGGCCTCACTTCGTGATTGATATACCAAAGTGCAAAGTCCAAATAACAATGTTTTGCCTTAAAACAAGCGATGTAATCCTTCCAAAGAGTAATGTAATCCCTACAATTACAAATGCTAGCCCTAGGTATGACAAAAGATATGGAACAAACCTCTAATTGTTTGCGACCAAGGCTAGAAGGGCCTCTAGGCCTTGCGGCTAAGCCAAAATGGCTCAATAACCCTTGCAAGTACTCAAAAGAGGCTAGTAATTAGACTTTGAACCACAAGAAAATTCTCTATGAGTCTACAATAAGTCACCAAGTTAGGTTTTGGCAAGAAAATGATGAAAATAACTAAAAAAATTATTTGCAATTTTTTTGATTGGTAAACCCTTTTCAAAATCTGAATTTGTAATGTGATTAGCCCTTTTAGGGCTTGTGGCCTCTAGAAAAAGGTTGAGCATTAATGAAAACGGGCTTGAATATGGTGGATCAAGCCCTTGAGAGGCTAGTTTGGCCCTAAACCACCTGTGACCTTCTCAAATAAGCTAGACAATTCCTTCCAAGGTGTAACGTCGCCCAAACCCTAGTTGTATAAACTAGGGTGAGGGCTAGTGCCTTCCAAAATTCAAATTTGTCTTTGATCTTAAAGTAATGGCACTTGCAAAACAATAAACCCTAGTTGTCCCTCTAGGTCCACAAGAAAAACCAAGCAATAAAATAAAACCCCAATTGGCTATATACATACAAGGAGAAATAAATACAAGGGTTACAAATAATATACAAATTATCTACAATATTCACAAATAATTTTTTAGCTCTAATTATCAGATCTATCTTTGTTTGCACAATTGATTTAGAGATAAATGAGTAAAATAAGAATTTTATATGTGAGTTTTGGCCAAGATCTTTGCAAAACAATCATTAGATAAGTCTTGGAAGCTTAACACAATGGGCTCTTGAGCTTCTTGTCTTAGGAGTTGGCTGGTCCAACTGAAGACTTCCCATCACGCCCAAGATCTGAATATTGATGAGATCTCGATACACTTAAGATTACGTTATTAGATCAATAGAGGCTAGATCACAAAATAAACCCCCAAATCTAGAGATACTTGCTAGATTAATCAAATTTAGTGAGCTAATCTGAACCCAATAACTAATGCAAGATACTTGTGCAAATAGTTAATCCAACCACAGGTTAATGAAATGATAACTTATTGAATTATTATGCAGTAGAGCATTAAGAACATAATCCAAAAAACATTACCACAATAAGCAAAAGAGGAACACCATCACGAATAAACCCCCAAAGACTTGTTTTATTATTCCAAAAAAAAGAGAATTACATCCAGCAAAGCTTGACTTAAAGCTTGATGCAAATGATCTTTTGACGAGTACATGATATAATGAGGAGCAAAATAACTCCCTTGCATAGAAAAATGAGGTCATCAAACCCCTCCAAGTGGAAATAATGGCTAGTTTCCTTTATCTATGGCTTGATCCTTGCCAAATTAATTTGATCCCTTGTTAATTGGTGCACAGACCTCCAAAAGAATTCAATTTCCTTGACCAAAAATTGAATTCTAGGAGGTTTTGGACCACTAGAGAATCTTCAAAAAATAGATTTATTGTAATTCTCGCATTCAAATAACTACCTTGATCCAAAAAATTTGATTGCTAGCAATTTTTTTTTTTGAGAGTGGAGATTTCCACGGTTATTCATATTGTTTGAATCTTTTGTATGTGAACTGTGTAGTGGATTTCTGTATTTAACATTTTGGGTGGACACTCCACCCATCATCAGGGACCTGAAAGCTCATAGATGGTAAGCGTGAGAGTTGATCGACACTATAAGTAACAAGAGAACAAAGAGGAGAAACGGTCACAAAGATGAACAAAATAATCATAATAATAAAGTAAAATAAATTATGAACGTTTAAGGGATAGAAGAAATGGTCATAAAGATTCAAAATAATAAATAAAATTGTAAATAACAAATGATGGATAAAAATATTTGACTTTAATGGTAAAATAAAGATTTAATGAGGTTAAAGATGTAAAGGACGAACTTTAAAAATGTAAGGTCAAACATTAAAATTGAATTGGATATTGATATTCAATCTATATAAATATAAATAGAAGCTTATTTATTATAATTTAATAATTAGGGATAGAATTAGTCAAAGGATAAGGTTTATATATATATATACACGACATTTTTCTATTAAATCATGAAAAAGATACATCGTGGGAAGCCTTTTCTGAAAATAAAAAATGGCCTCCCTTTGACCAGATTTGTTGGCCTTTAAGTATAAGCAAAACAACATAGTGAGCAACTGAGTAAAGCAAGGGCTCAATCTATCGACAACCCACCGTGCACAAAATCTATCCAAAAAATACATAAAACCAATATTCATTCTTACAACTGAACTAGGTTGGGGGCATTTGTCTCTAGAGCTCTTTCGTTGTCATTTGGGTGGTGGAAAGCTTCATGAATGTGTAATTCCACATGAGACATGTGGGTCTCAAAACCATCTAAGCGATTTTGAGGTTGCCGTTGAACCCTCTGAAGAATATGTCTTTGATTATGAAGAATATCCGTAAGAAAGCCGACCAAAGTTTGCGTCTGGGCAAGTTGGTACATCGAGTAAGATGATGGTGGATAAGAGGCTTCCAGGAGTGGCTAAGATTATAGCCATCCTCCCTATTGAAATTATTAGAGTGCTTTTCAATTTCTAAGCCTTCCCTGATGACGCAAGAATTATGAAAAGGGATATAGGTTAGGGTTTGAGCTTGGTCAAAGCAAATAAGGTGTTTGGTGTTAAAGAAGTGCTCAACTATAGCGGATTTAGCCACTCTATGATGGTTGTTATCGACAATGTGTTCCTTAAGGTGGGCTATGACCGAGCGATCTGTTTGGCCGATGTAAGACTTACCACAAGAACAAGGAATTTGGTATAACACTTGATCCTTGCATGGGGTCCGAGTCCTGACTTATCTTTGGCAGACCAAAATAATTGACTGAGGGTTCTATGGGGTTTGAAAATAGTCCTAATGTTCTTTTTGGAAAGAATCTTGCGATGATATCAGTGGTTCCTTTTATGTAAAGGAGATAGACTTGACTCACGTGCATGGACGGGTGAGACTCGAGAGGGATTGGGTTTAGGTTTAGGGTGAAAGGAAACATGGAAAGCTTTTTGAATTTGAGAGGTCGTGTAGCCAAAAAGAATACTTTGTACAAACAAAAGAAAATATTTGGGAAGTAACATTTTGGTTACTAAGTACGCGGCTTGTTGGGCTTCGTCAAAATTCATCATATCTTGAAGCTCTGTTTATCACTTTTCCTTAATCTTCCTCAGTTTAGATTTGTCAGTTGGTTTATCTTCATCCATCTTAAGTGTTTTTTTGTCTTAGGCCTGATTAATTTCTTGCTTAAAGATTGGCGTAGTCAGAAAGACATTGGGTTGTCCATCAAAGTATATTGGGTCCTCTTCATGTGGGTGATTCTATAGCCTCTTTCACTAACTTCTTATCCCATCCAATTGGACTGCTCTCGTACTAGGAATTGTCCCTCTCTGGAGGAAGGAGGAGTAGGTGATGACAGATGTCAAGACTCAAGACTAAGCTGTTTTAATTTTGCAATGCTGGGTATGATTCTTCCAAGTAGATTTTTGTCACTAAATGCTTTGTAGTGCATCCCTTATTCTTCAAATTGTCTTGCTAATCCCCCTTTTTCATGAATAATACTAGATGGAGAGTTGCATGATTTGGGAGAGAGGAGTAGTAGAATGGCGAATTTCCACTAACCCTAAATACAACTTGTTGCAAATTTGGCAATAGTTATAGAAAGTTGGCAGAAGGGGTGGAGCTCATTAATATGTCCTAGATTATTGGAATTTTGCAACAATTGCTATTAATAGAAAATATAATTTTTCATGGTCGTTCTCCCCAGCAAAGCCTAAGAGCTTCAAATTCGTGACAACAATTTGAATATCCCTTGGAAGGTGACCAACAAATGCTCTTTTCCTAGTGCCGATCAATTGCGTTGTGTAACTTGCTTTCTCATTCACTTGATCCTTTAACTCTTAATCAATGTATGAATCTATGATCTTGAGAATTGGGATTACCTTGTTTACCATTTAATAAGTTGGGTTGGCTATCTAGTTTGCTACGTTGTTGGTGTTGTCCTGACATCATGGAATGACTTTGATCTTCTTGAAGAGGCCACCCTTGTCCATTTTCCTTGGAATTCAAGCATCCATCCTAGACATATGAGGTTGAGTTGTGCAAATGCAGGGGAAATTATAAGGATGGAAATTATCTCAAAGTCTAGAAACCTTGGTGTATCTTACAAGTCCCTAATATGCAATCTATAAAAGATTGGAATTGTAAAAATATTTAAATTTCTAGTGATCTTATATAACCTATACAAAATTCTGGATATTTTTAAGGTATAATAATTTTATCTTATAAAATTGGGTGAATTATTTTTGAAAAAAATAGAAATTATTGAATCTTCTTTGCACCGAGAGGCGCCCTCCAACCGAATATATCCTAGATGATTGGAATTTTGCAACATTTGATATTAATAGAAAATTTAAATTTTCATGGCTGTTCTCCCCAACAAAGCCCGAGAGCTTCAAATTCTTGGCGACAATTTGAATATCCCTTGGAAGGTGACCAACAAATGCTCTTTTCCTAGGGCCATTCAATTGCCTTGTGTAACTTGCTTTCTCATTCACTTGATCCTTTTAACCCTTAATCAATGTATGAATCTATGATCTTGAGAATTGAGATTACCTTGTTTACCATTTAATATGTTGGGTTGGCTATCCAATTTGCTACATTGTTGGTGTTGCCCTGACATCATGGAATGATTTCGATTTTCTTGAAGAGGCCACCCTTGTCCATTTTCCTTGGAATTCAAGCATCCATCCTAGACATACGAGGTTGAGTTGTGCACACGTAGGGAAAATTTTAAGGATGGAAATTATCTCAAAGTCTAGAAACCTTGGTGTATCTTACTAGTCCCTAATATGCAATTTGTAAAATGTTTGGAATTGTAAAAATATTTAAATTTCTAGTGATCTTATATAATCTCTACAAAAATGCTGGCTATTTTTAAGGTAAAATAATTTTATCTTATAAAATTTGGGTGAATCATTTTTGAAAAAAAATATAAATTATTGAATTTTCTTTGCGCCGAGAGGCTCTCTCGAACCCAATATGGAAGAGATGTTGTAATGTTGTGTTATGTCAAACATTTGGACAAGGTCAAATTACCAGTGGTTTTCAAACTTCGAGTTTTGACAACCCATGGTTTTGGCATAGAAGGCCACAATGCAATCCTCATAGTTCTCATCCCTAAGCCACACTCAATTTGACTCCAACAGAACCCGAGTATGATTACTGGGGCGCTCCTAGAGTTAAGCCTAGGATGTTGAAGGTTCCAGTCCATGGTCTTGTCAATCATCCCTCGCCAAGTTCGAGTTCGGTGACCAACGAGAAGTCATTTGAAGCTGAATCCCAAGAAGGTTGTTTTGATATCAATTGATTCATAGACTCCCATATTGTCTTCAGAGAGCAAGAAGGTTGTGGCTCCCTTAAGGGATTAGGCTTTTGCGACTATTGAAATTCTGTTGGCTTTCTGAAGGTTTTTTGCTAAGAAGGGTGCACCTTTAAAGAATTTAAGGGTTATACATGACGTGAAGGCAAAGGCCGAAGATATACACCATCATTTTGCTAATCGTCAAGTTGTGGAGTCAATCCTTCAGAATGAGAAGGAATGCTTGAAGATCATCGAGGGGATAATGTCACTGCTTCTTAAACTTACGTAGTTCAGGTATGTATTCGAATGTTCTATGTTGTATTAAATTATATTTGAATATTTGGTTGAAAGCCTTTTCTAACTTTTGGTTTTGATCAAAGCCCTGTTCGAATCTAATGTTTGGCTGGACACCTTAGTTTGAATTTATAAAATACAATAGTCATATCATTCAAACTACATAAAAGGAAACAATTTGAAAAAATATAAGTTTCATAAGTTAGTTATATCAAAATTACAAGCTTTAAAATTTGAAACTTTTCATCAGATTGAAAAACTTAAACTTGTAATGTAATGACATGTGTTTAATTGGTGGTCTTATTTGGCAACATGTCTATACCTTTCACAATAACACTCACTTTATTTTCAAAGTAATGATTGTTTCTTGTGGTTTTATCAAAAGTTTGTAAGTATAACAACAAATTTCCATCGCCCCTTATCACTCTCGGAGATGTGATATCTATGATATGAATTGGTGAATCAAACTAGTAGTTGTTTGTGAGATATCAAAAGGTGAAGTGTTAAGATTAAAAATGTGAGTGAGAAATTTTAATTAACTATATATATATATATATATATATATATAGATATATAAACCAACAGATCCATCTTCACTTAGGATCTATCAAGCGTCGAGAGGGATTAAATCTCTCAAGGTGCAAACCTTTCCTCAAGTTTTGCAATAGAAAGAGAGGTTTGCAACTCGAGAGATTTGATCCCTCTTGATGCTTAATAGATTGGGAGTTAAGACAAATCTAGGTTGGATTTAGAAGTAGCATGGAAAATTAACCCAACTGCGAATATTAACCCCTACGCTTGATTATGAGCCATGAATTGGGAGTCTCCCTCAATTTCCATTCTCCGTAGACCTAGTTTTTGATAGGTTTTAATATCTCCCATTGAGGCTGTTGCCATTGCTTGATTATTTGTGTCTATCACTATGTCTACATATAGATTGCCGCAATATTCCCATTTCTGTTTATTGGGACCCTTTCGGTGTTGGCATTAAGAGTCTGTAAAAATATTTAAGAATAGGGAAATAATGCTAGAAATAGATATACACACAAGATTTTACCTAGTAAAACCCTAACAATTTGTTAAGAAAACATCTACGAGCAAGGCAAGGATTTTATTATCAAGATAAAAATTACAATTAGGCTTACCACCTCTTCAATCTCTTGGGCTTCATAAATGAGGTAGGCATTGTTACATATGTTATGATAATTATCATTTTGGTTTTGTAAGCCAACACTGTTAGGGCAACCATAACAAAATTCACTCAGGTAAATTTGGTGTCTACATTTTCTTTAATTGTTATCATACTCTAACAATCTCCACAAGCTTCCTGATACCTTGCCAAAGTCCTTTCACACCTCTTTTGTAAGCCAAGAGAATCCAAACACTACTATAACTTCTCTAACAACATTGGTTTTATAAACATGTTTGCATAACTTTCTTCAATGTGGATCTTTTTGAGATCTACTTCACCTTCATCAATAACTTGTCTTACAAAATGGTACTTTATATCAATATGGGCTTCATAAATGAAGTAGGCATCGTTACCTTAGTTATGATAACGATCATTTTGGTTTTGCAAACCAACATTGTTAGAGCAACTGTAACAAAAATTTACTTAGGTGTACTTAGGTGAATTTGGTGCTTACATTTTCTTTTAATTGTTATCATCTTTAACAATCTCCACCTTGACAACAAGTTTCTTGATACCTTGCCAAAGTCCTTTCACACCTCTTTTGTAAGCCAAGAGAATCCAAACACTATTGTATCTTCTCTAACAACACTGGTTTTGTAAACATGTCTGCATAGCTTTCTTGAGTATGGGCCTTTTCGAGATCTACTCCACCTCCATCAATAACTTGTCTTACAAAACGGTACTTTATATCAAAATGCTTAGTGAAACGATTATTTACAGGTTTCACATTATTCATCTTGATTTTCACAAGTATTTTCTCAACATGCTTGTGTTGTGAAAACCCGAGCTTACCATCTTTTCTGTCCCTGTGTATTTTAATGCCCATGATTTGTTTTGCTGCTCCTAGATCCTTCGTATAGGTTCTAGCCATTTGAGTCTTCAACTTGTTGATCTCTTTTTTCCATGCTTTTGCTTGCAACAAGCATACCATCAACATATAACACTAAGATAATAAATATATGATTCAAACTTTTGAAGTAGATACAATGGTCATACTCGTTTCTAGTATAACTCTGGCTCATCATGAAGGAATCAAATTTCTTATACCATCGTCTAGATGATTGCTTTAGGCTATATAATGATTGCTTGAGCTTTCAAATTAACCTTCTGTTGTGATCTTACACAAAACCTTTTGGCTGTTCCATGCAAATCTCCTCATCCAAATCTCCATGCAAGAATGTCGTTTTAACATCTAATTACTCTAGTGCAATCGCAATACAAATAGATACAAGTTTAACAACTTTTGAAATTATTTCATGGAAATCTATACCTTCCATTTGAGAGTAACCTTTTGCAACCAATTTTTCTTTATACCTTTCAACATTATCATCAACGCCTTTCTTCAATTTGTAGATCCACTTACATCCAACAACTTTTTCATCTTTAGGAAGTTATACCTAGTGCCATGTTTTTTTTTTAAAATAAGGCATCCATTTCTTCCTTCATCACCACTTTCCATTTGGCAGTATTGTATCATCTACTACTTCTTGATAATAAGAAAGGTTCCTCATCATCAATTACCAAAGCAATTGATGAAATAAATTCGATAGACCTTTTAGGAGGATTTCTCTTTCATGTAAGTCTTCTTGGTGTAGTTTTTGGAATTTCCACATTTTCCTAAATGTCTTTAGCTTCTACAACTTCTTTATCATAAGAAGCTTCTTCATGCCTCCTTTTGTCTGTGATGGTTTTGTCTCAAATTGAATTTGTTGATTTTGAGGTACTTGTTCTTGTTTCAAAACATCTTCTACACTGTTTGATTTAATAGGAGGAGATTCATCAAATATCATATCTCTGTTGATGATGATTTTGTAGGAAGTAGCATCCCACAATCTATATCCCTTAGCAACATCATCACAACCAACAAAGATATATTTCTTTGATCCAGGGTCTAATTTAGAACACTAATTCTTAGAAGTAAGAGCACATGCTTCACAACCCATTTTCTTTTTATTAAGTTTAAATAATCGTTGGGATGACCCATCCATACCTCTTCAAGGACTAATTTATTGCAATTGACGGTGATTGATTTACAATAGAACAGGTGATAGTTACTACTTCTGCCCACAGCTCTTTTTGCAAATTGGCATTGTTGAGCACGCATCTTGCTCTTTGTAGAAGAGTCTCGTGCATCTGTTCTGCTATGCCTTTTTGCTGGGGGGTATATGTATAGTTGTTTTTTGTCTTACAATCCAGCTTCTTTGCAATACTGTTTGAATTCTAAAGAAGTGAACTGGCCTTCGTTATCCATTCTTAAACATTTGATTGTTTTGCCAATTTTCTTTTCTACCGTTACTTGAAATTGATTAAATGTATTAAATAGATCAACTTTTCTTTTCAAAACATAAACCCACACTTTTCGAGAGAAATCATCTATAAATATACCGAAATATGATGATCCTCGAAAACAAACTATAGGGTATGGCCGCCAAACATCTAAGTGAATGTAATCAAGAGTACCTTTACTAATATGACTACCTACTTAAAACTTCGCTCTACACTATTTTCAAAATATGCAATGATTACGTAAATTACAAAATTCAAATTCATAGATTTTACATTTGGAAGTGATTTGCAATTTATTGCTCATACGACCCAGTCACTGATGCCATAAAATGAGTGGATTCTACTGCCTCCTTAGATGCCTTTGCTGTTTTGTTGATCTGATCTATCCAACTTGTAAAGGTTTCCTGTGTTTGTAGCCTTCATGACCACTCAAACACCCTTCGATTGACCTGTAAACTGTGAACTTATAACCACCCCCAGAATCGAAATTTCCCAAAGAAATTAAATTCTTCTTTAGTTCAGGCACATGTCTAACATTTGTTAATGTTATTATAATATGGTCAAACATTTTAATTTTTACGTTTCCCATCCCAACAATTTTACAAGAAATGTTATTTGCCATAAAAACAATTCTGCCATCAACAACTTCATATGATGAAAATCAATTTCTATTTGGACATGTCTGATGAGAAGCACTAGAATCTTATTGCCATTCTTCATAGTATTGAAGAATAAATTAAATAGACAAAAATTCATCAATCCTAGCTGAACCTAATTCAATTGAGTTTGCCTTCTTTTTTGAATCTTCCTTGGATTTCTGTCTCTTCCAACAATCCTTCTTGAGATGCCTTAACTTGTTGTAATTCCAACATTTAATCCTGCTCTTCTTGCCTTTTGACTTTGATCTGGATGCATCTCTGGAGTCTTGACTTATCTCCTTTTCTCTAGAGCAACCTTTAGCTACTGTTGCTTCTGGTCTGGAGGTTTCAATATTTGATTTCTTCTGCACCTCCTCAGATAACAATGCTCCAACAACAGTATCGAATTCAAGAGTCTCATTTGTATTGAAGCTAACAGAAGTTTTTTAGATGATTCCACGAGTCAGGCAATGAACATATTAATGTAACTACCTTATCTTTGTCATCATGATTAACATCCATGCTATTCAATTGGAAAATAACAATATTAAACACATTCAAGTGATACAATTTTCGCACCTTCTTTCATTTTCAAACCATAAAGCTGCCTCTTCAAGTAGATTTGATTCTTCAAGGATTTTGTCATATAGAGGCCTTCTAACTTGGTCCACAAGCCTGTTGTTACTTCTCCAATAATGTTAAACAAGACATAATCAAGTTGTGTTGAGGGCTTTGGCATCCAGGTCCTCCCACTCATCGGTCATTGTTGCAGGTTTGTTTCTCTTTCTGCCTAATGCCTTATGCAACTCTTGTTCTACTAGTATCCCGTATTTTAAGTTTCCACAACTAGAATTTTCAACTTAGAATTTAACAATATTTGTCATTTTCACCATTATCCTCTACACATAGCCTCTCCTTCCACATTGATTTTCATCACTAGATGTGTCGGTTTGGAACAACAATAAATACTTTACAAAACCTTGTTTTATCAAAAAATTGTTTAGAAGTCCAGTTTCACAAACTTTGTTTCTCAAACCCCCAGAAACCCCCTTTCAGAGTTGGTTTCTTTAAGGTTTTGATATAAATAATTAAATATATGTGTTTCTCTCCCCCTTTCTCTCTAAATAGGGTTTTTGTCTTAAAATAATTTTTTGTTTTGAGGAACTCTATAGATTTTTTCTTTCTCAAATTATCATCTCCACATGAAAAATGACTCTCACATGCAATGTTTACCTTTGTCTCATGGGCTCGGTTTTCAGCTTCAACTTGTTGATTTCTCTGCAACTTCCACACTTTGTGCAGTATTTTTTTCCCACTTGGTTAGGGTGTCAACTCAGCCTTCTTTTTAACTCAGTCAAAATTTTGACTCTGTTGGAACCTATGGCTAGAGCGTCTGATGCTCTGCCACCCTTCCACTGTGAGGGTTTTGGTGGTCTCTGCAGCCTTTGCTCTAACTTGATGCTCGCACTCACCATTTGCGTGTCGGCCTCCACTGCGTGCTGCTTTGCTGTAGTTTGATTTTATGGCTGTACTCTCAAACAACTAATGCAATGTGCTTGACCTCTGACATTGACTAACCAGAACGTGGCTCTGATAGCTTTGATGTGTCACTCTCTTCTGTCAAATTTTACTTTCTGTGGTTTTGCCATTTTGGCGGGGTACACTATGAGTCTGCAAACAACAGTTAAATCCTCCAACAGGCATAACTGCAGGCTCCTTTTCATGCAACCACCTCCAATGGACAATTTTCTTCTTCTTTAATGGAATTGTGGTTCCTTTGGGTCCACGAGTTCCTCTGCAATGTGACTTGGTAACATAGTAAGTTCTTTGTGCTGCAACTCCTTAAGTTGATTTTGATCCCTCGGGCTCTAATACCACTTGTTGTATTTGGATTTTGTAAAAATATTTAAGATAGAGAAATAATGACAGAAATAGATAGTACCCACAAGATTTTATGTCGTGAAACCCCAATGATTTGTCAAAAAAACATTCATGGGCAAGGCGAGGATTTTATTATTAGGAGAAAATTTGCAATTTAGGATTACCACATCTTTAACCTATTGGGCTTCATAAATGAAGTAGGCAATGTTACATTGATTATGATAACCATCATTTTGGTTTGATAAACCAACACTGTTAGAGTAACCTCAACAAAATTTAGGTAAATTCGGTTTTTGCATTTTCTTTTAGTTGTTGTCATACTTTATCATCCAGTAGCTGCCTTCACCAGATTTCCTAATGTACCCTTATCAAAATTTAACTCAAGTTCCTCCATTGGGGGCTGGGTTGCCGTTGTACCTGTTGAGGACCAGTGTTTTGCAGTCAAAATTAAATTTGGTGTTTTTATGAATTTTCCTCATTTGTTTTCATATACCAATCTCCTAGAGTGTTATTTGTGAAGTATAATACCCAATGATTTATTTGGTTTAATTTAATCTGCTGTATAGAGTATGTGTGGAGTGACCCTTCATCTATGTTATATGCCCTTTATTTCAGTTTTTCAGATTTCTAGTTTTTGAACTCTTCGGCTAAGTTATTTTATGCTCTTACATTATTTAAATTTATTTGGTCTTTGGGTCTTTGAAAGCTACTATGACCCTTCAGATGCTTTGGATTATATTTCTGTTAGTGCAACTATTTTGTAGATTTTGATTCTCTTACTCTTGCTGATTATGTGCAGATAGGGCAGAGTCACCCTACAGGTCTTACTAGCAATCTATTGAAGCTTTTTGAGCCACGACCTCCGCTTGAATATAAGCCGCCACCAGAGAAGAGAAAATTGCCACCATACACTGGTACAGTTAAACTTTCTGCTTATGGTCTTTCTGAGTCTTCTTTCTGAGGTGTACATTTTGTCAAACAATGGTTTGTTTTTGGCCTTTAACATTCCCTGTTAATTAGTTGAATGTGCGAGCCATAATCATCATGTTTGCTATAACATAAATCACTAGCAAGGGTGGGTTCTTTTCTTTTAAGTTTTGAAGAACTAAAGATCAAGAGAATGAGTCAATCTCTAAATTTAGAGATCCTCTTCGACAGTTCCCTAAGCTGGAATGCTAGCTTGCTTGCTTGTGTGGGGATGCAGAAAATATAATTTAGGATATGGGGTTGGCTAGCTTAATTGTTGGGTTTGAGTCTGTTCAGGGTTCATGTCCTTTATTTCAGGTCGACATAATTTTGTTTTTCCTGATTTTTTAATGATGCCAAGATCTTGCAAAGTTCTTTTAGGGAATTTATTTGTGCTTTACTATGCAATTTGATTTATAAATCTCCATTTTAGTTGTCAGATTGCTTTTGAGGTTTGCTGCTGGCAAATAAATTTATCTTTTCGTGGGCAGGGATGGCACAATTTGTCCAAAATTTTGCAGAGCCAGGAGATACTGAATATGCTCCTCCTGTTCCACATGTTGAAACTCCGGTATATTATATCATTCTTTGGCTTTTATTTGTATAGACAATAGAATTAGAGGACTCTTGAATTTGTATGATGCGCAAAGCATTACATTCAATTTTTGAACGTGTTCATTTCTATCTTCTGACTTTGTAAATGAGGTCAAATCATATCATATACATTCTTAAGAGGGTTATTCTTTCCTGTTTTCATCTTCTGATTAAAAAACTTTATTTTCCAAGGCATTAAATGATTACTGTGGGACTATTCCTAGATTCTTATCATATGTAGAAGAAATTTTACTGTGTAGGGTTTTAGGATATGCTGAATTGCTCTATGAATGCCTGATATAGGTGTAATACATGAATTATATTCTTATAATAGTTTTGTGAAATTGACAGTAACATGGAGTCTGACAATAAGAATTTCAAAGGAAGAAGAAAAGAATCATCTCTCTCTCTGTGTGTGTGTGTGTGTGTGCGTGTGCTGCGCGCCTGCACGCACATTAATGGCAATTCTAAGTTTTCCAATAATTATTAATGGCAATTCCAAGACACATTTCCAATAATGGTTACTAGCAATATTGAATAATATAATATGATTTGTTGAATTGAGGCTTCTGTGATCCATAATATTTATAAGTAGGACTTCGACGTAAATCACATAAAGAGAGATTTGTCGACGCGTTTCGAACCAACTAGTGTGGTCCATCGTCAGGACAAGTTGAAGAAACAGATCCAGCTTAGCAAGTTAAATAGTCTGAGCAGAGCCTCCAACGGCTAACTTGACCACACTAGTTGGTTCGAAACACGTCGACAAATGTCTCTCTTTATGTGATTTACGCCGAAGTCCTACTTATAAATAATATGATTTCTTTGGTTCCTGCAGTTTAACCGGCAAAGTGGTTATCCCAAGGAGGGTTTCAAAAGTGAATATTGGATTTCTTAGAAGTTCAATGTTTTGCCATGACTGCATCAATGCCAGATAAGAAAGCAGCCCACAGTAAACTAGTTATGTTTCTTTCTTGTTGAATAAAATTTCTTGTTTTTTGTTTAATTCCGGGAACATTAACATCTGAGACAGACAGCATCAGAACGATAAAAAATGTTGTGCTGTTGTGATACTCAGTTACATGATGAAAACATCCAATTATGAGATCTTCTATGCTTTTGCGGTGATCAAGGACAGCTATTAATTGCCACAGGTTGCAATTTTGCTGTGATGTCGTTTTATTTGACATGCTTAATTGAAGCCTGTAGAAGAAATAATAGCCAGCTTGAAGTCAATCTAGTCACATTGCAGCAACTGTTGATCCCTTTTCCTTTATCCCTATTTTTTGTCCCATTATTTTTGGTGATGATGAAAATATTTGATCATTTGCTCACAGGTTGCAATTCTTTTGTGATTTTATTTGACAAGCTTACTTGAAGCTTTGGGGATAAATAGTAGCGAGCATGAAGGAAATCCAAATACAATTGCAGCAGTAGTTGATTCCTTTTCCCATATGCCTACTTTGTTAAGTCACATTATTTTGTATGATTTTGATTACCCGCTTATTAAATAAGTGGTGGTGAGGAAATTTGTTTTAATTTTAACCTACTCTCTGTTCATATGAATTTTATTTATATATTGAACTCTACCATTTTTTCAAAATATATATATGTTAGGCATTAGCATAAAACTGCACTGACGTGTGTAAACAGATCAATGAGTCTGAATAGTTGGTAGGGCCTACCTCACTTCTCATCATACCATAGTGTTGTTCTGGGTAATTGCATAGGGTAGAAAATGGAGAGTGAAATTGGGTTTCAACCTAAGTCACCTGACACGGGACATGAAGGACACAGGGATTTGAGTGTCGGACACAGACACATTGACCCCCTAGAACAGGACAGATTCGGACACGTTATATATATATATATATATTAAAAATTAGATATTTCTTACACAAATTCTCATTCATGATTCAAATTCATTGATTCAAACATAGATCTTCATCTAGATGTAAGTTTTACAAAGTAACATTATGCATACAAATACACTTGTGACATAAATGATATATCATAATACATATTCAATTCATCAATGATCCAATAGGAGAAAGACAAGATAGTAAGAGACTGTAGTTTTCTCATTAAGTCATCAAAATCAAAATGTGTTACATAGGTAGTGCAATGCCAATGGAAAATAGAAATAGCAAATACAAGCCTCAAGGCAGTAGGTAGCTCACGAGTCATCAATCCTTATCATCAAAATCAGCATCACTGTACTCATCATCATGGTCACCACTGCTCTCCTCTGCTGCATCCTCCTCTGTATCCAATGTCATCTCTGCATCTGCTGCATACTCCTCCTCTGTATCCCCTTCCTTTGCCCCTTCCCTTCTGCCCTTGATTGAGCCATGGATGCTGTAAAAAAATAAAGAAAAAATGCACATGCAAATTGCTGTAATAAAAATGCAAAAAAGGAGAAAAAATGCACTTACCTGTTGCTTGAATTGCCTCCAAAATGCTCCCACACCTTTTGCTTTTCGCTCTCACACACCCACAACAAACCCACAGCAAGAGAGAATGAGTATTGTGAAGTTAGAATGGCCCAAATCGGCTTTTTATGGCCGCGCGGAGATAAAAAAACATGACAAGTGTCCTGGAATCGGGACACGAGTTGTTCTGAATGGGACATGCTCGGACACGATCCGGAGGACACATGTCCCACCTAATCGTGTCCAATTCACCTGATTCAGGACAAGTGAGGTCTGGGCAACGAGTCTGGTCGCTCTCACACACCCACAACAAACCCACAGCAAGAGAGAATGAGTATTGTGAAGTTAGAATGGCCCAAATCGGCTTTTTATGGCCGCGCGGAGATAAAAAAACATGACAAGTGTCCTGGAATCGGGACACGAGTTGTCCTGAATGGGACATGCTCGGACACGATCCGGAGGACACATGTCCCACCTAATCGTGTCCAATTCACCTGATTCAGGACACGTGAGGTCTGGGCAACGAGTCTGGTTTCTTACGTTTCAACCTAGAAGGTGAACCTTGATAATAAGCAGAAGAAAAAAAATCAACACTGTTTTTTTTAAATGCATTACTTTTAGATGAATTGAAATGATGCCTTTGAAAATTGAACTAGATAACAATGTTGCAATATAAAAATTAGAGGTCTGGCAAATAAATAATAAGAGAGGTTTCTTATGAATTTTATTTATATCATCGGACTCTTTTCTACCATTTTTTGAAAAAGGATTTTAGGCATTGCCATAAAGCTGCACTAACGTGTGTAAAGCTTTAACAGATCAATGAATAGTTGATAGCGCCTACCTCACTTCTCATCATACCAGTGTTATTCTGGATAATTACATAGGGTAGAAAATGGAGACTGAAATCATATTTCAACCTAGAAAGTGAACCTTGATAAGCAGAAGAAAGAAACCAACACTTTTTAAAATGAATTATTGTTAGTTAATTGGAAATGATGGCTTGAAATAGATAATAAGGATGCAATAGAAAGAATAGAGGTCTGGCAAATAAATAATAACATTGTGTTTTCTAGATATAAAGTATAGAATAATCTAATGTTTTTGGGCTCAAATTACATTGCTGTTTCTCGATGATGAATCTGATTGACGTGCAAATATTTATTTTCAGATTTCAAGGCTCTTTAAAAATTCTGATACCTGTCAGTGTTCTCCAGTTTACCATACCCCAAAAAGTCTGACAATTATCTGACTATGGCAGTTAATCTGAATGTATTATTTTTTTTTAACAAAGTCGTCTACTCGTATATTAAAAAACCAACAGTCCAGTATTCTGGTACAAAAGAGGGAAATTTTGGGAGCTGAGGTTCAAAATTGGGTTCGCAGACCCATAATCCTCGTAGCTTCTATTGATTAAACACAGAACTAGAAATAAACGGCTATATTGTCTGACAAAATAGCCTCCTAGCCAACAAAATTTACAATGCATAAGTATCAAGGGGAGTGCTGGGTAACAGAGTCATCCGGGAGAGGCCCTCTCCTGCTTGCTCTAGTTGAGGCTTCAGCCTGCTGGCTTTCGGTGAGGGAGCGAAGATGGTCTATGGCAGCTTCCATGTGAATGCAACGGTCTTTTAAATCTTCGATCTCTTTCTTCCTTTTCTCCAATTTTTTGCGCTTGGAATTTCTATCAGCATGATAATCCTCGGTCAGCTCCTTCACCTGTTTGTTCAATGCATTTATCATGATTACATGAGCTTTACACATGTTACAGTCCTTATTGTTGAAGATGTTTCCCATAGAATTCCTGGGCTGAGCCTGATTAGCAGGTTGATTTTGCTGATCCGCCATTCTGAATTGGGATTCTAAATCAGCAGTACCCCGAGGAGTTTATGAAGTGGCAGTGTGCGTGAGAACGATACCACTGATCTGCTTGCTCGCTGGATTAGTTGCCAAGGGCCTCAGAACGAAGCTAGAGACAAAAACCAGACAGTTAGCAATGATGAAAGCACTATAGTGGAAAAAAACGTTTACCCAGGATGATGGATGAGCGGCTGAGTTCTGAATCGAGGTGAGCGCCTTCAGACGATGCCTGGGATTTGGAAGGGCACTGTAGGCTCTGAGAAACTGAGAGTCTTGACTGCAAACCGAGAGGGGCTCGGTGTTGTCTTTGAGCAAGAAACTGCCCTTATGATCCTGAGATGATCCTTCTAACTGAAGCTCCCGCCTGTAGAGAACCCTTCGCCTCTGATTCTGATCACCATGAGTTGTGAAAGTCCTGAGGGAATCGCTGTCTTTTATAGGAACGAAGAGGGCTCGCTCATGCTTGAATCGAGCAGTGGTAAATCTATTTTTGAAGTCCGGGAGATCTTTGGGGTTGCTTTTCCCCTGTCCTTGGAGTCTGTCTTCAGCATGGGCGTGATCACGCCCTGAGATATTGTCTGGGTTGATTTTTGTGAGGATCCCCGTCTTGCCTGTATTCCTCGAATCCGGAGACCGATGCACTGTCCCGTAACTCCTGTTTTGACAGTCGAGGAGGATATGGTATGATGAAGATAAGATAATCTCAATCCAGCAGCTTTGAAACGGATGCCTGAGGTGACCAATTGTCCTTTGCAAAGGGAGGACGTCTTTACTATGGAATATCCCTGTCATATATTTCATTGTTTTCCTTGACCTGGCCCTTGAGTCTTCCCGTGGCTTTGTTTGCCTGCTCGTCAGCTTCCGCATTGTTGTTTCTTAAAACGTGCTTGTAAGTCACTTTGCTGATGCCCTTGATCTGATCCATAATTCGGCCTTTGATTCTGTTTAAGGCGATTTGACTGAAATCTTTTCCGGAGTTCATTGCTGCAATGATGATCGCTGAGTCTCCAATGACTAAGAGATTTTGAATGCCTAACTTCAGGGCGATGGAGATCCCCAACAAAAGGCTATAAGCCTCAGCCTTATTATTCGTCATGGTGCCCAAACCCCACTCGTAAGTAACAATTATTTTCCCTTGAGGATCTCTTATTATTCCCCCGGCTCCAGCTCTGCCTGGGTTATTTTTCGAAGCCCCGTCAAAGAAAAGCGTGAACCGCTTTTGGTTTTGGACCCAACTGTGGATTTCCTCCTTTGTCCCTCTGAGTTTCCAATCATTCTGCCCTGCTCCTATTCTTGACATGTTTTTTGTTCTTGTTTTGCAATTGAATCTCCCGATCCATTCCTTTACCCTATCCTCTTTGTATTCCGGGTCTGCATGAGAAATCCCATTAGCTTCAATTGTTTCAGCGATAATAGCAGTTGTTTTAGCCAGAATGCTAGCTATACTAGGTTTCTTGTTTTTGAATATACATTCGTTCCTGGCTAACCATAACTGCCAGCAGAGGTTTGAAGGGATGCTGGTCCATATCCTCTTAGCTAGATTCATGTTCTTGGTGGCGTAAGGGAAGAGTTTCCCCCAACCTTTCTGGAGGAGGGAAGTCTGATTGGGAAGATCTCCAATGTTTAGAGGACTGGTTATGAGTTTCCAGCAGGATCTTGCTACTGGGCAATCAATGAATAGGTGGTTGATGGTTTCTTCCGCCTCCCTACACATGAAACAAAGTGATGGACCCTGAATTCCTTTCTTCCTTAGGTTTTCTGCTGTCAAGATTTTGCCATGAAGCAAGGTCCAATTGAAAATTTTTATCTTAGGAAGGCTTTCAATTCTCCATGCTGCTTTGTGGAGTTGCCAATTGTTGATTGCCGTTGAATTTTGGAGTGCCTTGTAACCTTCTTTCACTGTGTAATTGCCTCCGGTTGGATCCCAAACATAGTTATCCTCTATCACTCTGTTTGTAGGAGCTGAACCTGTGAGAGAGAGCTTGAGGTCTTTCCATAGATTCTCCAGACCTGTAGGTAGGTGCAAAGTTCTCCATCCTTTCCAACTGTTTTGATCCCAGAGTGAGATATCGAAAAGAGTTTTAAGGTTGGCTTCTGACATCCACTGCTGCAGAGGTCTGAAATTGATGGAATTTTCCCTAGCTTCAGTACCCATAATTCTATCCTTCCACACATTGATATGCTTACCATTACCTGGGACTGTGGAGATGTGAGGCTTGAGGAGGGGAAGAGTTTTTTTGATTAATTTCCAAACAGGGGTACATTGTCTGTCAGTGATTGCTTCGGAGAGGATGTTGCTGTTGATCCCATTCAGATATTTCCTTTTGATGACCTCTGTCCACCAGGTCCCTTTCTCTTTTAAGATTCTCCATATTAACTTGAAGCCCATTGCCATATTTGCCAGCCTAGGAATTCTGATTCCTAGCCCTCCATTTTCTATCGGAAGGATGACCTTTTCCCATTTCACCAAGCTGAATTTTTTGGTGTTTTGCTTTCCCCCCTTCCATAGGAAGCTTCTAAGAATCAGTTCCATATGTTTATGTATGCTTGAAGGTGCGAGGGTGATGGCAAATTGATAGATAGGGAGGGCTGAAAGAATGGCTTTAATGAGAATTGATCTGCCCGCCAAGTTAAGCCAATACATCCCCCAGCTCTGCAGTTTCCCTCTTAGCTTCTCAATAAGCTTGATCCAAACTTCATTTTTGAGTGCCTCTTTGGCCAGAGGCAGTCCTAAGTACATGAAATGAGACCAATTAGATTGGGCTGGGATTTCCATTATTAGTGAGATTCTTTGGGTTATGTATCTTGGTACATTCCAAGTGTAAATCATGCACTTATTATTGTTTAATTTGCCCCCCGAGGCTTGAAGGAAAAGGTCCAGGATGGTCTTGAATCTCCTGGCCATGAGGCTTGATGCACCTCCGATTAATAGAGTGTCATCTGCAAATAAGGAGTGATTGATCCCTTTTGCTCCTCGGATGATGTCCACTCCTGTTATTTCCTTCAGCTTTCGCTTGTTTTCCAGGTGCAAGTTCAAAGTTTCTGCCATGATGATGTAGAGGAAAGGAGAAAGAGAGCATCCTTGCCTCAGGCCTCTTGAGCTCTTGAAAGCGCTGCAAGGCCTACCATTAATTAAGGGGGCTGTCCAATTTTGTGAGATGCTTTCCATAATCCTGCTGATGAAGAGCTCTGAGACACCGAACTTCTCAAGGACATTCCGCATAAATGTGTGATTTACCCTGTCAAAGGCATTCGCCATGTCCAACTTGATTATCATACCCTTCTCCTTTCTAGCAACGCTACTGTGTATCGCCTCCTGAACCAGGATTACATTGTCTGTTATATGTCTCTTGGGGAGAAATCCTCCTTGGTTATCGGAGATAAGAGAGGGAAGGATTTTTTTGAGCCTATTTGCCAGAATCTTAGTGATAATTTTGTAAGAGACATTGCATAATGAAATCGGTCTGAACCTGTCAAAGGATTTGGGATTGGGTTCTTTTGGAATTAGCGCTAGATGCGAAGACTTGATACTGCTGCCCATTTTACATTTTGAGTGGAAGTTTTTCACCATTCTTATGTAATCTTTCTTGATGATATCCCAGTGGGTTTTGTAGAAGCTCACCGTGAAGCCATTCGGCCCGGGGGCTTTGTCTAGAGGCATACTATTGACTGACCATTCGATCTCCTCTATAGATATTTCTTTGTCCAGCTCACGATTTTGTGCTTCTGAGACCTTTCTCTCTATAATGTTGGCGAATTCTGGATTGTCTTGGTAGAGAGGATCAGCTGTGAGAAGAGTTTGGAAGTGTTTAGAAGCAGCCTCCTTGATTTCCTCTTGGTCTTTAAGTTCTTTGCCTTCGACCATTACCCTTTCTATGTTATTTCCAGCTCTCCTTACTTTGAGACTGTTGTGGAAAAACTTGGTGTTTTTATCCCCAGAATTGAGCCATAAACATCTCGACTTCTGTCTAATTTCTTCCTCTTCTTTACGATGCTGATTGTAAAGTGCTTTGTACAGCTCGCTTTCTTTCCTCTGGTCTTCCTCCGTTTCTTGGACTGCTTCCTTTTCCTGGTTCCACTGCTCTAAGTTCCTTTGCAATTCATTTTTTCCCTTCTTTTCCTCGATCACGTGGTTCCTCGCCCACTTCTTTATGGCAATCCGCAGCAGTTTGATCTTTGTTTCCCAAACGAAGTGGGGGGAGCCTGTTATCTCTGTTGTCCATGCTTCTTTTATCGTGGTTTTGAAGTCTTCATTGGAATCCCATGCTCTGTTATATTTGAAAGGCAGCGGACCCATGTCTTCTCCTTTGTCTAAGTACAACGCCACTGGTTTGTGATCTGAGTTGAAGCCCTGTATTATTGTGCTGCGGATCCTCTGGAAGCTGGTGACTGTTCTCTCCTGTACTAAAATTCTATCAAGTCTCTCTTTGATGTTATTCCTACCTGTTCTTTTGTTTGACCAAGTGTAGCGGCCATTTTGGGGAGGTATGTCTATGAGGTTATGTGTTTGTATAATGTCCTCCAATTTTTCTCTATAGGGATCCATAATAAATTTCCCTCCTAGTTTCTCCTCAGCATTCCTTATTAGGTTGAGATCCCCGCCTAGGAAAATATTCCTCCCCTGTGCTGTCTCAAGATCTTCAATTAGGGAGTCCCGACATGAAGCTTTGTCCCTGAAGTGAGGGGGAGCATATACGTTGTATATTGTATATTCCTCCTTCTTGTCTGTGCTTTGCATATCCATTCTGATCCACCATCTGCTTTGCCTGTTGTCTATGAGTCTCCAATTACTTTTGTTCCATATTGCCCCTATTCCTCCTGATGCTCCTATTGCACTCGTGGCTATTCCTTCATATTTTCTATTTCTTATCAGGCTGTTTTGGAATTCTTGTTCACTGATTTTGGTCTCCTGGAGTAGGAGGAAGTCTGGGTGTTCTGCTTTAATAAGGTCTCGGACTGCGTTTTCTTTTAGGGAGGAGCCCATCCCCCTACAGTTCCAAGAGACCAAAATCATCATTTACCTGATTTGTTGTGGATCCCACTTTTCTCCTTCAATTTCTCCCCGCTTCCTTTGGTCTTATCAAGATAAGTGTCCATTGGTTGCTGGGTCCCTGTGGCCATTTCTTTTGCCGCATTCTCATCTCTTATTTCTTTATTTGATTTCCTTCCTACTTTTCTCGGAGGATCCGTGGCTGAGATGTTTTCCTTTGTTTTATTTCTAGTTAGAATTCGCTCCACTGTTGGAGGGGGGGAGGCCGGGCGAGGAGAAGAGGGGGAGGTTCTGGGGCCCTTGGGGGACGGAGGTGGGGATGGAGGTTCCTCTGAAGCCAGGGATTCAAAGGGATTAGAGGAGGAGGGGATGGGAGGCCCAGAACTAGATGGGTGCATGGAAGGGAATGGGGTTTCAGATGAGGGCTTAGATGATTCCGGGGGAGGGTTTGTCTTTTTTTTTTTCCTGACTATTTCCCATGCTTCCTCAGTGGTTTCATTATTGCTAATATCTTCTGTTCTAGATTTGCTGCATCTGTTAGCAAAATGACCGTATTCATGACATACCTTACACTTGAAGGGGAGCTGCTCGTAGTCCACTTGCTGAATGTGCGTCCACTGGTCTACTTTGAGTTTGATTGCCTCTGGTAAGCCTTTGCCCAGATATACTTCTACGCATATCCTTGCACAAGCATGCATATTCTCCTTTGGCTCCGATCTGTCTACATATTTCCCTACTGCGTTCCCGATAGCACGTACAGATTCGTCTCCCCAACAGTGCAGCGGTAGGTGCGGCAGACGAACCCAGACAGGGACCGCATTGGGGACGTCCATTTCTGGGTCGAAATCAGGAGTCCAGCGATTGAGATAAAGTCCTCTGGTGTCCATGAAATAGGGTCCGTTTCTGAAGATGAGGTTACGATCCTCCACTGATTCAAAGAGGAAGGTGAAGAAACCCCTTCCGCAAAACCTTATTGCGATTTTCCCTTGGACCATCGCATTCCAGTTTCTTTCCACCCAGCGTTGGACCGTGCGGGGGGAAGGCCATAACCCCGTGAACTGTCCAACCAGGCCTCGTTCTGCAAGAGCCACAACAGCTCTTCTTGGAAGTGCTGGGGGAAGAGAGACTTCCGGGATTTCATCCAACTTTTTGACAAACTTTGAGGCTGAAGGGCGGATCCTTTCCTTATTGCTCTCTGGAATGAGAGATGCGAAGGCTTTCTCCATTTCTGCTTGCTCATGAGAAGGCGGTTCCATTGGTCCTCACAGGGGCTCGCAGGCAGCTTGCTAGTAGGCCCGAAGAAGAAGAAGGCAGGGGGCCTTGAGAAGGAGGGAAGGCAGCGGGAGGCAGCAGCAGCCTCAGGGCTGCCGCGGAAAGGGCAGGAGGCCCGAGAGCGGAGAGGGCAGAAGGCCCGATCAGGCAAGAAGAGGCCAGGAGGCCCGGATGCAGAGAGGGCAGGAGGCCCTGGACGAAGGGGATCAGAAGCAGAGAGCTACGGCCCAGCAGCAGAGCTGCCAGGCACGGGTGTGCTCAGAGAATCAGGGGCGCGACAGGGAGCAGGGGCTCTCCATCCATCCCGCGCATTCTTCAAGTGATCTCTTTTTTCCTCTGAATGTATTATTAATGTAGGTATGCTTGGAATGATAACATAACGACCAGGCAAAAAGAAAGTGGAAAAAAATACTATAATTGCGTCGGAGTTGATTTGAACAGTAAATATAGAATACCAAGAAAGGAATAATTGTTAGCGTGCATCTTCATGAATGAGTTTTTTGAAGCCTTCAATTTGATTCTAAATAAATGTTTGTGCTAAGTTGCACTGAAATAGATATGGAGGGGAAATGGACATGGCAAATTCTCAGAGAAGGCTGGATAGTGGATACAATATATAGTGGATAACCTTTTGTTTTTTGTTTTTTCTGTATGAATTGCATGCCCAGTATTGGTGTTCAGGATCAAACAACTTGTAGTATTACTGATCTCCCAAGGAAGAATAGGATGATTTTTTTGGAATTTTCTAATGTTTATCATTTTTAGACAGATGTGGGTCTTTTTGGCTGGATATGTTTCCTACATTATGTAACATTGGTGGAATGTGCTTGAAATGGCCATCATCCCTGAAATGCAGTTTCCTGAGTCTGGTCCATGGTTGTTTTTCCCACATATCTCTTTTGTTTCAGTGTCCAAAACTGTGAAGGGTGTTTCATGCACTTCTGGTAGACATACCCGTGAACTATACTCTTCTTGCAAGTCAAGGAACCTTGGCAAATCTATATTATCGACAAAACATCTTTGTCAGGGCATTATTCTCATAACAATGGGAGTTATCTTTCAGGTCACCATGAAACACACTTTCTCATAATTTGATCAAATATGGTGGATGCTTTTTTGATACCCTCATGAATATCCTCTTTGTTTCTGCCATTTAATCTAGTTCTGACCTGGTTAATTGTATCCTAAGCCATGACATATTTTCTATTGCAACGACTTTTTAGGAAACAATTAATGACTATTCATTGAGTTGCATCCAGCTCTATTGCTACTATCCACAGAGTTTTAGTTTTTCGGCTTCTGTTAGGGGATTTTTCCCCATATTCCCCGAGACCTCTCGACCATATTGTTTTTTTGGGGGCAAGGCTTGTGCATATTTGTGGAGACTCAATGATCCATGTTAACTTTTTTCAGTTGTTGAATGTGTGCTATGGCTGTGCTGGTGACTCTATTAATTAGATACTAGTGCCTATAAATGTGACATTGCTGGCGGAAAGACTTTGTATTTCAAACATTGGAATCAGCAAAAAACACGTTAGAAAAATTGCAGAAAAATTGGCAAATTTATAAAACTAACCAAAATATTCCTTTTTGGAAGTCCAGCAAAAATTCTCAGAAATGGCTAAATAATCGAAACTTTTTGCAATATACGAACCAACTAATTGACAACTGCCCCACTCGTGTTGTGAGATGCGCAGTATTATTGAGGGGCATGCCATCCATTGGATGACAATTGAATAAAGTCTTGATGAATCTGAGTCGTTGTGATAAAACATAGGTTCTTTTTCCGATAGGTTGAGGTCCAGTTAGCTCTCTAGACTATCATTCGATCTGCTCAGCAGCTAGTTTGCCTGTTCATATCCTTTCGTTATTGTATGTTGTTTGTTCAGTGATAACTCTCCGAGTCTCCTTGCATTAGACTATTAGGTTTGGCATTGCAATCTTATTTAGATATGTGATAATTAGAAGAATCTAGGAATCAACAATCATTATAACTGAAAGTTGATTGAAGTTGGTTTTGAAGGTTATTTTGTGTTGCATGGAGCTGCGATTCTTTGCTTAATGTGTTTTTGTTAAGTGGTCTGGTCTGAGGTGTTTTTAACTTCTGAAATGTTATGATAGCTATACTTTGAAATAGGTTGGACTTTGTGTATCTCACTATACAGGTATTTACTGGGTCGAAAAAATAGTGACCTTTTCCATTCTTTTGAAAATCATCCTATTTTTTCTTGTATTTCTTTCATCGGACAGACTCAAAGGAGGGCCAGAATACATAGACTTCGATTGGAGAAAGGTGCTGAAAATGCAGCAAAGGAGCTTGAGAAATGTAATATACGTATTTTCCATTTTTTTAACGCATAAATTGCAAATGTTGGTAGGTTCCATGTTATGATATGAATCAATATGGCCTGAATTCTTTTGACACGCCATGTATTTGCAAACTGTGGAAGTTAAGTGGTGTTCTATTATTGGTTTTTCATTTATGTGGCTTGATCACGTGTGATTTCCCCTATTATGCTAAGGAGCTTAGTGGATGGTACGTGTAGAAGTCTACTAACATTGCAATGATTGATGTAGATGATCCTAGCAAAGATCCAAATGTGTCAGGAGACCCCTACAAGACAATGTTCGTTGCAAGACTGGTAATTTCCCTGGTACTACTTGTTTGCTTAGTTTTAGTACATAAATGCGCATCCACCCATTCAGATGTAGTGGCTATGTTGTGGTTCCCTTTGATATTGTCTCTGTAAGGAACTAAGCCTACTTTGTGCATTTACGCAGAGCTATGAGACAACGGAGCATAAAATCAAGCGAGAATTTGAGGTCTATGGACCTATCAAGCGGGTAGGTATTTTAGAGCAATATCACCAAAGGGGCTAGACTTGTTGCTCTTGGGTAAGAATTATTGCTGGATCATGTTCACCTGTCAGGTTTTGCACTATACATGATGCTTCTGTTGTATTGTATTGCTCTCGTACTGTGTTTCGCACTTATTCCTAGATCGTGTGCCTCATGCTTAGATGCTTAGAATTGGAGCATATGAAAGTTTGTATTTATTGGCGACTTGGGTACGTTGCATTTAAGGTTTTCTTCCTTACGGGATATTTTCATTTAAAATAAATGTTGATCAAAGTTGACTTTCCTCATTAGTCAATGTATTATTCTATAATTCCATTTAAAGCAATTAGTTTATGTATGTCATCCTTGGTAAGGGGGAAGGTTCCATATATCTTTTGGTAAGTCGGCCACCTGCATGCTTTTATTCTGCCAACACAATTTGCCATGATGGTGGTGCATTCCCAGTTGAACTTGCGTGGCGAAGCTGTACACCTCAAAGGTGAGCACGGCCAGTGAGGCATAGTGCCTGTCTGCCGTGCCAGTTTAGGTTTAGACGTTTGAAATATTGTAGGCCTAAGTTTGAGTGCCGTTCTGTGTTAGGTGCTTCTCGGTAGATAGTCTCAGCAAAAATGCGAAAGTAGTAGCATGGTATAATTTGCTATTTTTGTGATTTGTGCTATATTCAGGTTCGCCTGGTCAATGACAATGTCACGAACAAGCCAAGAGGTTATGCATTTGTTGAGTATATGCACACACGTGATATGAAAAGTATGTTTCTTCTAGCACAATCATCCAAGCCTGTTTGTTATAGGATGCAGTTTAATTCTCTATATTAATATATTTTCTGATTTTTGTTAAAGTCATTATCTAATTGCTTCTCTCCATGTGCATGACGATTACTTTGCATCCTATTATATTTTGCAGCTGCCTACAAGCAAGCTGATGGCCGCAAAATAGACAATCGGAGAGTGCTTGTGGATGTTGAGCGTGGAAGGACTGTTCCAAATTGGCGGCCTCGAAGACTGGGTGGCGGCTTGGGATCCACTAGGGTTGGTGGTGAAGAAGTCAATCAAAAGTACTCTGGACGGTCGGTGACATTTCCTTTTCCAGAAGGATGGTTTGTTTCGAATGTTGATTTTCATCATATATCTTTAATTTCTTGGACAAAGCTTGATGGTTGTTTGTCCTCTATAACAGAGAACCTCAGCTACTTTCAGCTGGAGCACAACGGATAGAGGAGCCAAAGATAAGAGAAGAGCGGCATGATGATCGGTAATTCTGTTTTTTTTTAAATTTTTTTTTCTGTGGCTGATTTTATTGTGATGTTTCAATTCGTGCTCTAGCTTTCTTTGGTTTTAACAGTGAAAGGGACGGTGAACGTGAACGTGACCGGGATCGTGACAGGAAGGAGAGGGATCGAGAACCTGAACGATCACATGAGAGATCGCATGAGCGTAGCCGTGGTAGGGACCGAGATCGTGACTATGATCATGATCGTGATCGGGATATGGTAAGAGAACATGATAGGTATCATAGAGACCGGGATAGGGATCGTGAAAGGGACAAGGACAGAGGTGAAAGGGACAAGGACAGAGATCGTGGTCGAGATCGTGATCGTGATCGCCATCGTGACCGGGAACGTGACCGGGAACGTGAGCGCCCTCGTGATAAAGAAAGAGAGAAAGAACGCATAGAACGATCTGATTCACGCCCTCGTGATAAAGAAAGAGAGAAAGAACGCATAGAACGATCTCATTCACGCGATTATGAACGGGAGAGGTGAACGATTTCATAAAGGTTTTTATCAGTAGGTAAAGATGGTGAGAACATATTATTCTTTTACAGCATTTTATTTTTGCCCCAAACTAGGTATTAATGGAACCTCTAGTGTCTCTGATAGAAGTGTCTTCAGAAGTCGGATAATGCCGGATTTGCAGGCCGCCGCATATAAATTTTTTGGGAATAGTTCAAACCTGATGCCAAATGGTTGTAATCGCTGATATGATCTAGTGCCGTGTTCTGTCAACGTTTTCCCTTTATGCAAGTGCTTTGAATTTTATGATTTTTACGGGGTTGTTGATTGGCCTATAAATATCGTTCGATTCTTCTGTCATTTTCTTCCAAGGCGATCCTGGTAATTTCTTCCACAATTCACATGAAAGCTTATACGTGCATTTTCCTTCTGGAGACATTACAATGATTACAGTTATCTGGATTTACTGCTTCTAGAAGTTATACTAATCCATGCAGCATGAATTCTGTTGTTATGCTTACAGTTGTTAAACCATATGCATAGTAGGGAACTGCAGAACTTTTAGGTGATTTAGTGATCATCTGTCCTGGGCGAGTAATGTCTGGCAGGGACACACCACAAATAGGCAGCGTGTACTTAAAAAATCAACACTAAAAGGTAGTGAGTACTAACCATATGTGGTGTCAAGTGTATATACAAAAAATTAATACAATCTTCGTTAGTTGAAATGGCTGGGACAAGAGAACGGTGCACATCAGAATAAAGGGCGATAATTTGGTGTGTAAACAAATATTTAGAGAAAAACGCAAACAAATGTTAGAGCTGATACATTTTACATCAATAAAAAATCCAATTTTTTAATTAAAAACAAAAACACATCTAATTTTACAAAATTTTAAAATTTAAAACGCAAAACTAAGAAACATGAGGAAATCGTATAAATATATGACTGTTTAAGAATGAGTTGAGAAGGCATAAAAAACATAATTAATAATTAATAAATAATAAATAATAAACAAAGTCATGAAGTTTCTGTTTCTGAATTCAAGTTTATTTAATATCTTTCGGTAGAAATTACATATGAGAAATCAACTCCATTTCTGAATTCAGGTTTATGTGATCCTTATTGAATCAAGCCCATCAAACTCTTTCAAAATCTCAAAATCTTAACCCCTTTAGCCTTTTCAGCCTCCTAAACTCTTCAAAAATTTACTGCTTGGGACTTCAAATTTGACACTTCCAATTCAGGCCCTGAATCCTCAAATTTAACTCTCCGAAGTCTTTAAACCATCGAACCTTTAAATCCCGAACTTTTCAAATCCAAAGCTCAACACTTACGACTTCAAAACTATGAATCTTCATAACCGCCTTCGATTATTAAGTCCGTAAAACCATATGAAAATCCCTAGAACCTTGATCTCCTCGGCAGTTTTTTTGAACCGTTCCGAACCTCGCTCAATTCTGAGAATAGATTAGATTTTGTGGCAGCCACGCAAGCTTGTGCAATATATCCGATGAATTTCGAGGGGCGTCCTTTCCTGTCCGATCCGGTCTCATCGATCAGTTCAATGGTATGTATACCACATTGGTCAGTGGTTTGGTTTTATCTCCAGTGTCCGGTTATTACCCATGGTAAGTTATTTCAAAATAGATCTAAATAACTTTCGAGCTGAATAACAATCTTTATTAAATTAGAAAAATGATATGAATGCATTTTATATCATGTTTAAATAAATAGTCAAGTTTTACCTTACATCTGTCCAAATAAATGGTCAAGTTTTACCTCTTATATCATATAATAAATGGTCAAGTTTTACCTCTTATATCATATATTTTGTTTTTTTAGTAAAGATCCAAGTGTTGATAGTGGAAATAGGTTTTAATTTTTTCACATCTATTTTAATATTAAATATTATAATTTTGAAGATTTATTTTTATTTTTATAAATATTATTTATTTTTAATTTAATATTGCAATTTTAATATATATATATATATATATTTTTAATATTATTTTTTATTGATTTTTTAAATATTATTTAAAAAAATTAAAAATATTTTATTTACTCCATTTTTCTATTCATTTAAATTTTTATAATATAGATTTTATGATTATTATGATTTTTTAAAATGTTTATAAAAATTAAATTATTTTTTATAAATTTGGATTTTTTTTTAATAATATTATAGTTGGTATTTTGAAAATGAATAAGATTTATTCTGAATTTTACAAAGTTAATAAATTTACATGCAGGAAAATTGGATATATATATCTTTTTATATTCAAAAATATCTGATTTTTTAAAATTTTGTGTACACTATCAAATTTTGGAATTTTTTCATCAAGCAAATTGTTTTTTTTTTAATAATTTGGAAATGCCTATATAAATTAAATTATATCTTTTTATATTTAGAGATTTTTTAAAAGAATTTTATGTTGTCCTTGAAATCATGAATGTGTGTGAACTTTGCTTCAAAATGTTTTCATGGTCTTTTGTTTTGTTTTTCCTTTTCTATGTAATCTCAGTTTTGATAATTTTGTTAGGTTTTAGACTATAATTACATGATAGTGTTTGGTCACCTGTGGGTATGAGGGATACAAAATTAAGAGTATGGCATAACCAACAAAGAAAAACTACCTTTTAAAAGTTCAATCTATTTATCTTTTATAGTATGTGGATGTGTCCAAATGCCAAATGTTGATTTCCAATTGTGAAGATAGAACATTAGTTTTTGGCTTCAATGTCTAGAGACAATGCTTCATATGCTAGCATTTCTAGCTTTTTAGGGGCTGGAGTTTCCTTGTAGTCGTGACTTTAGAGTGTTGTAAATCTCATTGTGCCATTATGTAACTCTTTTTTAGCTTTTTAGGGGCTGGAGTTTCCTTGTAGTTGTGACTTTAGAGTGTTGTAAATCTCATTGTGCCATTATGTAACTCTTTTTCAAGTAATATATGTTGTATTTCTCTCACTGAAAAATAAAAGAAAAATGGAATCCATTATAACATCTTATTTTGTAGGTGACAAGAAGACCTCATTTCTCATTGCTAAGAAAAGTATGCATATGGCACCACAACTTGTTTGATATGTATAGACAAACTATGAGACTCCATGGAGATGGGGCACTATATTGTTTATGAGTTACACATACATGTATATGTAGAATGTGATGCACTATGAAAGAACTTGTGGCATGTACATTAAATAGAGATCTCTTTAAACAAACAGTGTCATCCAAAACCTATTGTTAAAGCAACCAATATACAACAATAGTATGATTATTAATGGGGAATTGCATTGAGTTATATTTTTGGTTTGCGTTCACCCTAATCTATCTAATTTCATTCAATTGGCCTAGGTTCAATTCTCAATGTACCCAGTTATGGTCTTACTTATTTCATTCAATTGGCCTAGGTTCGTTTTTCAATGTACCTAGTAATGGTCTTACTTATATCATTCAATTGGCCTAGGTTCGATTTTCAATGTACCTAGTAATGGTCTTACTGGTCTTACTTGAAAGAAGACACAAAGCAATGTCTTTGGAGGAACACAGAGGAATAAAGGTTTCTGGAAAAAAAACCTTACACCTAATCCTTTGGTTGCTCTCTTCCTAACTAATTGGATTTTGTTGTGATGTTGGAAACAATTGACTCCACTATGTTTGTGTTGTTGAGTTCTAGAACTAAATTAAAGATAAGGTTCAACCTTTATTGGTTTCCCAAATTAAGCTATTATGAAGAATTTATGTTTTGTTTCCCAAATTAAGTTAACATGAAGAATTTTTGGTTTAAGCTTATAACAGAAATGAAAGTTTACACGGATTGCAAATGGTTGTTTGGGAAATATTGGTTTGTAAAATTGTGAAAATCATGATTAATATTTTGAAACTCTATTTTGAATGTAAGATTTAGATTTTTTTTATTACAAATTTTGTGCGTTAAAAATTACTACTTTGAAGGTAATTAAATTTATTGCGTTGTAAAATTTATAAATAAAAAGTTATGAGTATTTGTGTTATTTAAAAGACTTTTTGAAATTATGTCACTGATTCGAGAAATATTGGTTTGTAAAATTGTGAAAATCATGATTACTATTTTAAAACTCTATTGAATGTAAGTTTTAGATTTTTTTTTTTTACTTGGTCTGTGTCCTAAAAATCATTCCTTTGAAGGTAATTAAATTTATTGAGTTGTAAAATTTATAAATAAAAATTTACGAGTATTTGTGTTATTTAAAAAACTTTTTGAAATTATGTCACTGATCAAGGAGTCAATGCTAAACTTGACTCAGTTTTTAGGCCTAGTAAAATTTACGAGTATTTGTGTTATTTAAAAAACTTTTTGAAATTATGTCACTGATCAAGGAGTCAATGCTAAACTTGACTCAGTTTTTAGACCTAGTAAAGTCTTCTTCTGTTCCAGTAACAGATCCAACTAAATTCAAAAGCACCAGCATCAAACACATCAAGTAGCAGAAATACCTAGAGCAAAGTGCATACCTACTCTTGTTTCGTTTGTAGACGAATGAACATTGATAAGAACCAATGAAAAGAACTTAGCTAGACGATTGCCTGGCTTAAGCCGGTCTAATCCTCTGTTGTGCTGTAGCGGTGGAGAAAGGCGCCTACATTAAAGGCGGCATGCATTGAGAATAAGCAGAGAAGGGGCCGAAGGAAGTCCCACATAAGGAACAAAGCACTTTTTCACCCTTTGAACGGCCACATAAGGACCATTACGCCTTCCTTTCAACTGGTTTCAATAAATCAAAACCTTGTAACAAATTCAATTACATTTAATTTTATCTGAAGAAATTTAAAAAGCAGTTGAAGACTTATGGTTTATATTTTATTAAAAATAAAACAGGTTCTAATTTTTTAATTTAATGAAAAGTATATATTATTAAAAGTATATCAATCTTGTGATTTTTCAAATTTAAAAGAATATAATTTGTTAATATTTATAGAAAAATACTAAAGTGGTTTTATATCATTTATATATGACTAAAACATGTGTAATTAATCAACAATAGTCGCAAAACATACGAGTAAGAAGACTTACATGGATGCCTTAAAGGCCTTTGCGCAGGTGTGTTAGCAAGAAGACTTACATGGTTGCCATAAGGCCTTTGCGTAGGTGTGGTGACAAAAAAGGTGCCGAGGGATTTTTTTTTTATATATATATATATATATATGAATATATAGTTATAATGTGTTTTTTCCACGCATCGGAATATTTTTTAGTTATGTGAAGTGATGCCATTAGTTATTAAAGTTGTGTTGTGCAATTTATATATATTGTGAATATTTGTTATGTGTCAGAATTTAATTTGGGTGGAGAAGATTCTGTTTTTTTTCAACTATTTAAAATAACTGATATATATTAATATTATATAATTAACTGATATATATTAGTGTTATATAATATATGTTTGTATATTAATTACTCCACATATACATATGAAGTTAATTAATATATTTTCTATATAGAATATGTTATAGAATATAAAATAATGTAATCGAATGAATATTTATACTATAGGTTAGAATATATAAAATATTTAGAATAAGATATATAGAATATATGAAATATTTATATATTAATTAAATTAATATATCAAGTAGGTGGTGGTTTATTTCTTTTATGTTTTTTTGTTAAATTCATATATTCGCATAGGTTTATCTTAATTTTGGATTTATCAAGTGTTGAGAGATTAAATCTTTTAAGGTGCAAATCTCTTTTTTGAGTGTAAAACTTAAAAGTTTGCAACTTGAGAGATTTAATCACTCTCCATGCTTGATAGATCTAGATTTAAAGATGGATTTAGGCTAGTTTAATTAAATCACATGAGGTGACTTTATGAGTTATTAAAGTTGTGATTCATATATAGTGTCAATATTGTTATGTCAACATCTGTCACGTCACTTGTTGAAATTGAACTTGGGTGGGGAGGATTCCATCATTTCCTTTTAACCATCCAAAAAAACACCAATTGACATATTAATTATATATAATACATGATTATATATTAATTACTCCACATATATACATACAAAGTTAATTAATATATTTTCTATATAAAATAATAGAATCTAATGAATATTTGTACAATAAGTTAGAATATATAAAATATTTGGAATCATGTAATCCATATATGAAATATTTATATATTAATTAAATTAGTATATGAAATCTTATATATTAATTAAATTAGTATATGAAATCTTATATATTAATTAAATTAGTATATAATGTATATAGTGGTTTACTTTTATTATATATTTTTTAAATTAATATATTTGCTTAGGTTTATCTTAATTTTGGATTTATCTAAGTGTCGAGGGATCAAATCTATCAAGGTGCAAATCTCTTTGAGTGTAAAAGTTGTGAAAATGTTTGTACGTTGAGATTTAATCCCTCTAGAGTTAAAGATGGATTTAGGTTGACTTTATTAACAATTTTATTTCATTGTTTGCTAGTTTATGTGAGCCTTGAGATGACTAGCACTACTAATCCTATGACTTGTGTCGTTGTGGCCTAGAGGCATCTAAACTGTCAAGATCACCTGAGGATCACAATCGGCATCGGCCACACCAACTCTTACCGTGGTTGGATTTTTTCCCATGGATTTTCGAACCAGTGACTTTTACAACACAGAGTCCCTTAATAGAACAACCATTTAAACTGTCAAGATCAGCCGATGATCACTCTTGGCATGGGCCACACCAACCCTTACCATGGTTGGATTTTTTCCCATGGATTTTCGTACTAGTGACCTTTACAACATGGTGTCCCTTAATAGAACAACCAGCCTCTGTTTGCTATGTGCCTTGTCAGCAATTATTAATAATTAATAATTTATTTTATTTTAATCTTTTTAATTTTAATTTTATTCTTATGTAATTTGATCGAGTTTTAATTATTAACAATTATATTTATTAATAATTAATGATTATAATTTGTTTTTTTTGGTGACCCATGAGGAGGTTTGAACTTGAAATCTCAAGGAAAATAACACTTTATTATCAAGGCGATCACTAATTGAACGACTAATTATAATTAATAATTTTATTTTTTTGGTAAAAAATATTTATGTAACATAACCTTCAAAAGTACTAGGTTGGAGAGTGCCTTAGCACATCAAGATAAATGATAAACTTTAATTACCAAACCTAATCCCTAGAAGATAGTGGACCCCAACCTCTCGAACTTTTAGAGACTTGTGACCTCCCCAATTATGAGTACGAAATTAGAAATCTCATATTTAATTTATAACCACTTAAAATAAACCTCACAATTAATACCATCAATTATTAACTCATAAAATACAACCTACACCCCAAACCAACAAAAATATAACCTATAATTTACAAATTACTTTCTACACCCCAACTGAGTAGGAAATACAAAATTCATATAAATTGATACCATCAATTATTAACCAATAAATTACAAACTACACCCCCTCACCAATGAAAGTCTAAACCTTCAATTTACAAACTACATTTTGTGTTGGCCAAAGTTTGAAATGTGCACCCTTATATAATTGGCAAACAATATGACAACATGAAATATCACCTCATAATTTGCAAACCACATCGAACAAAGTTTGAAATATGCAACCTTATATTAGTGGCAAATATATGACACCACAGAATATCAATCACCAAATTATTCCTGCTACTGCCAGTAGAGAATGAAATACATCTGAGCTGGACCCAAGTTAGTAGAGTAATCTCATACATTCGAGTTGGACGATTTCTGATATCGAATCCTATGGATCAAAGTTGATATCCACCAACAATGTCAATTTTGCAAATCTTTTCTGCAGAGATGAGACAAAATACATGGATTGTGTTGGTATTTAGAGTTGGTTAAGACAAATGAAATAAGAAAGAAATGTAGAAAAATCGGAAATTGAATTACACAACAAACATAGGAATTACGTGGTAAAACCCCAACAATGTGTCAAGGAAACCTCCACGGGGTAGGGGATTGGAATTCTTATTGCTCTAGGTCAAAATATGATTCTCAAAGTTACATAAAGCCTCTCAGGTAATCACCATTTTAATATGGAAAAATTCGTTCTATAACTTCCTATAGTTACAAAACTGGTTGAATCGTAAAACTACATTTACTCAGTTAATTACATAGAGTGATTTTCAAGAAAAAATCTCTTCAAAAGAAAAACCTTAGAAACATATTTCAAATTTGTTGTCATTCTTTAACAATCTCCACCTTGACAACAATTTTCCTAATCCATTGTCCATGCCCATTCATCGTCTTTTTTGCAAGCCAAGAGAAGCCAAATACCATCACAAATTCTCTACTAAAACATGCTTTGTGAATATGTTTGCACGATTCTCTCATGTATGGACCTTCTTGAGAGCTACTTTGCCGCCATCGATCACATGTCTCACAAAATGGTACCTTACATCAATGCTCTTTGTCTTGTTGTGATAAGTTGGATTTGTAGCTAAATGAATAACACTTTGACTATCACAAAACACATTCACTTTTTCCCGTGTCCTTCCAATTTCATCAAGTAGACCTTTCAACTAGATTGCCTCTTTACAAGCATCTGAAGTAGCTATATACTTTGCTTCAGTAGTAGACAAAGCATCTGTTTCTTGAAGCTTTGACATCTAGCTAATTGCTTCACTTGCAAGAGTAAAGACATATCCTGTAGTAGATCTCCTCTTGTCCAAATCACCTGCATAATCAACATCCACATATATGTAGATTGATCCTTCACTACCATTAAAGATGATACAATGGTCACTTGTGCCTCTCAAATATCGAAACACCCATTTCACTACTCGCTAATGTTCTTCTCTTGTATTTTCCATGAACCCACTGACAACTCCAAGTGCATGTGAAACGTGAGGTCTTGTAGATACCATTGCATACATTAGGTTGCCTACTTCATTTGCATATGGGACACAAGACATACACTTATTTTCTTCATCAGTTCTAGGACTCAAAACCGAAGAAAGCATAAAATGGGAAGCTAATAGAACATTAACATGTTTCACATTGTTCATACTTAACTTTTCAAGTACTTTGTCCACATACTTTTGTTGTGATAACTAGAGCTTTCCATTTTTTCTGTCTCTGTGTATCTCCATGCCCAAGATATGTTTTGCCGTTCCAAGATTCTTCATATCAAACGTCCTCGAAAGATGAGCCTTGAACCTGTTGATCTCTTCCATGCTTTTGCTCGCAATAAGCATATCGTCAACTTACAAGACCAAGATAATGAATATGCCATTGAAAATTTTAAATTATACACAATGATCATACTCACTCCTAGTGAAGTTTTGGGTCACCATGAAGGAGTCTAAATTCTTGTACCATTTCCTGGGAGACTACCTCAAGACGTACAATGATTTCCTGAGCTTACAAACTAATCTTCTATTGCGGCGTTGTACACAACCTTCCGGTTGTTCCATATAAATCTCTTCATCCAAATCTCCATCAAGAAAAGTTGTTTTAACATCTTAACTGTTCTAACTGAAGATCAAGTAATGCAGTTAGTGCTAACACAGTTCGAATAGAAACAAGTTTCGCGACTGGTGAAAAATATCATGAAAGTCAATACCTTCAACCTGAGAATACCCTTTTGCTACCAACCTATACCTTTCGATACTTCCATCAACATTTCGCTTCAATTTGAAGGCCCATTTGCATTCGACTACACTTATACCTTCAGGAAGTTCTACAAGATCCCAGGTTTTGTTCTTGGCCAAGGAATCCATTTATTTGTCCATAGCCTTTTTCCACTTTTCACTATGTACATTATCCATTGCTTTATGATAACAAGAAGGTTCCCCATCTTCAGTGATCAATGCAATAAATGAAGCAAAATTTTCATACCTTTTAGGTGTTCTCCTGTAGATATCCTTAGATGACTGGTTGCTGAACTGGTTCTTGAATTTCTACAGTTTCCTTTGCATCTTCTTCACCTTTTTCTTTAGAAGTCTCTCCTTCCTTTTTACTTTTAGAAAAAGGTTTAGTTTCCAACTGAATTCGCTGATTTGGCGATACTTGTTTCTGCTCATCTTTTACAACCTCTGATTTTAGAAGAGAGAATTCATCAAATATTACATCTCTAATAATGACTATTTTCCGTGAATAAGGATCTTACAACCTGTATTCTTTCATCACATAGTCATGCCCAACAAAGACATAACATTTTGCTTTTGGGTCTAACTTTGAACGTTGATTCTTTGGAATAAGAGCATAAGCATCAAAACCAAAAGTTCTTAAATGTGAATAATCAAAAGATTGAGCCGACCAAACTTCTTCAGGAATTTTACAATTAATGGCAATTGAAGGTGATTTGTTTATCAAATAACAAGTAGTAGATACTGCTTCTGCCCATATCTCATTTTGTAGGTTAGCATTATCGATCATACTTTTGAATCTTTCCATAAGATTTTGATTCATACGTTCAGTAATGCCATTTTGTTTAGGAGTATAAACAACAATTTTATGTCTAACAATCCCTTCATTCTTGCAATATTGTTCAATTATAAGGAAGTAAATTCACCGCCATTGTCAGTTCTTAAACATTTAATTGATTTTCCTGTTGTCTTTTCCACCATAGTTTTAAGTTGTTTTAAAACATTAAATACATCAACTTTTCTTTTCAACATATAGGCCCAAACTTTCTTGGAGAAATCATCAATAAATGTTACGAAGTATAATGCACCTCCATAAGATACAGTAGGAGATGGTCTCCAAAGATCATAATGAATATAGTCTAAAATTTCTTTACTATTATGACTTCCAATTTTAAATTTATGTTTACACTGCTTTCCATATACACAATGTTTTCAAAAACCCAACTTCAAGGATTTCAAATTATGAAGCAATTTGCTATAATTTAGTACCTGAAGACCCTTCTTGCTCATGTGATCCAACCGCTAATGCCATAGGCGAATATATTCTTCTGACTTCTCAGATACAGTCGCTGCCTCACTGACTTGAGTAGTACCTTTGAGTCTGTAAATATTTCTGATCTTCTCTGCCTTCATAAAAACTAGAGCACCCTTTGAAACTTTCATCACTCTATTTTGACCTGTAAACTTGTAACCTTCCGAGTCCAATACTCCTAAAGAAATCAAATTATTTCTCAACTCATGTACATGTCTAGCATCAGTCAATATTATAACTGTATCATCATATATTTTAATTTTGACATTTTCCATCCCAACAGTCCGACAAGATACATTATTTCCCATAAACACAACTACCATTCATAGTTTCATATGAAGTGAACCAATTTTTGTGTGGACTCATGTGATGAGAAGCACCATAATCTAACAACCAATTTTCATAATTATGGGAAACATTTCAAACATGAAAAGCTTCATTTACCATATCTAATTCAACAGATAAAATTTCATCAATCATACTTGACTCAACTTGATTTGATTCCTTCTTTGGGTTTTCAACGAACTCATTTCTTTTCTAACAGTCTTTCTTGAGGTGTCCTATTTTTTTGTAGTACCAACATTTGGATTTACACTTATTGCCTTTTGATTTTGATTTGGAAGAACTTATTGCTTTCTACCCTCTTTCCTTAGACCGACCTTTGGCTACCATGGCTTATGGTGCGGAAGTTTCAATGCTAGACTTCCTCCATACTTCTTCAGATAACAAAGTTCCCACAACATAATCAAATTCCAAAGATTCGGTTGTGCTCAAATTGATAGAAGTCACAAAGTGATCCCAAGACTTAGGCAAGGAACACAACAAGGTAATAACTTTGTCTTCTTCTTGAAATTTAACTTTCATATCTAACTGTTGAAACCTAATCATAGGGATTGGGTGAACAATTGTAAATAATAGATATCAATATTTCGGATTAATCACATTGTTGGGATTTGGTCAATGTTTCGAACCAACTAATGTGGTTCATCCTCAGGACGGTGTGATTAATCCAAAACACTGATATCTACATTATGGGTCACAAAAGTCTTAGATCTAAAATTGTAAATAATTATTAAGAGAAAATGAAGAGTCATTGGGAGGTGAAACTCAACAGTCACTCCCTCATGTATATAATTATGAACAACCAAAATGAATAATATGAATATTATTTGAGGAGTTACCTCCTAGCCTGACATGGTATCAGAGCCAACTCCATTTTTGGCATTGCAGTTTACCATTGTAACTCCCTTTTTCCATTTTTCAGAAATTTGTCCTGCATTTCCTACAGTCTGCCATATTCTTCTCTGCCCTTTGCGCGATAATTTGGTGTAACACTTGGTATACCCATCGAATACGTGCTCCAATATGTTGCTCCTCATTGCAATTATCTCTCATCCAACGTTCAGCCTGGTGTTGTCATGAACTTCTCTTTTTGGGCTGCAATCTTTAATGGTCTAGTCACTCGATTTATGGAGGAAGCGAACAAGTAATGGCGTCGATCTATATTACATGCTAGGCCAATGGTATGAAATTTTTTCTTACGCTGCATCATAACTGTTCATTCCCTTGCAACAATTTGAAAAGAATGCACTCCAGAATGTTCTGGTCTCTATGCCGATGCTGGGGGATGAGAAGATAGGCGTGCGGTCGACTCAATAATGAGTGTTTTTTCATATTGATTGGTTCAGTGCCTTAAAGTGCACTACATCAATTTTTTTAATTGCTGATTTCATTCCTCGAATCGAATGTTGTCCATATAGAGTCAGTTGAGGCCTCTTTGCACAGGGGAAGCATTTCCCAGCTTTCGTTGCCTCTCTTCACTGTATTGCATCTCTTCACTGTTTTTCTCCCTTAAGCGCTTTTAGTGTTCTATTGCCAAACCTCCTACCTCTCCAATACGCAGACCTCCGTTGCTAGACCTCCGGTTGCTCATACGACTCCACACTGCTCCCAATATGCTATACGCTGCTCACAATATACGCTGCTATCTCTTACCTAATACGCAACCATCAACTCTCGCCTCCACTTACAACGTTGGCTCTCTAGTACGCTTACCTCGACCTCTCCACACATATATGCTATAAATGGTCCCTCCTCCACATATATCCGCTTACTGACATGATCATCCTGCTTCTACCTCGACTTGTATTGACCCCATATATCCCCTCCTCCATACCACTCCTTTCCCATATAATCCCTCCCCCAATAATACCTCTGTGATATCGCTAAAATAATTGCATTTTTCAGAATATTGCTATTATAGTGCATTTTTTTTAACACCAGAAGTGAAAATATTTTATATATTGGTAGCAAAAGTATATTTTTTTTACAATACACGGATTTTTAAAATGAATTCATTGATATCTATTGTGGGAGTGGTTCTTACTGCAAGGAGAACTATCCATAATGGTCAGGGAAAATCAAATGCACTCTCATTTTTAATGAGTTGTGGAAAGGAGTGTGTGTTGGAGACAGAGACAAAGAACCAAAACAACCTATCTCAGACAAGGAATTCTCCATTTAGGAAAATAAGAACAACAAAGATTATGCCTTGATTGCAACATCAGTTAATGAAGAGGTGAGTCACCATATTTCACCATTTTTAAATGCTTTCGAAGCCTTACAAAAATTGAAGGAATTCTATGATTCACACTTTGCAATTGAAGTTGTTCAACTAATGATTAAATTGTTTAGCCTTGAATTACAAAATGACGATCCTCTTGTTCTTGCATCAGAAGTAAAATCTATTATGCATGATATCAAAGTCACTAATGTTGAACTGGACATTCCTCTGATAGATTTTGTCAAGGCACTTTATCCTACTTATTCAAATTATCTTGAGTCATCACAAGCAAATGGAAACCTCAAAGAAATTACCTATGACTCCCTTGTTAAAAAATTTGCTGAAAGAGAGAAAGCTTTGGGGAAGAAGACAACTCCTCAGTCTTCTAAAGAGGTTGTGTGTCTTGCACATAGAGAAAAGAATCTTTTTCAAGATTCTTCCAGAGGAAGAGGTGGTCGAAGAGGAAGGGGAAGAAGAAATTTTAGAGGTAAGAGGGGCAGACACTCTCAAGGAGAAAAGTCATATTTATATTGCATACGTTTCAATAGAAATGGATCACATGATACATCCACATGCAAGTTGCCTTTGTTGGCATTATGACACAGGTTTGGCACTATGACACAGGTGTTGTCCTTGATGGCAACTCACTTAGATGACAAATCACAGTTCAGGCTCTCAGAATGAAGGAAAAAGAGATATACGCAGGTTCCCCTTAACCAAGCCGCGTATACACGTGGGTTAGCCGACCAAAAGGCGCGTATGCGTATACACACACTTTCACGCAAGGAAAGGCGCGTACATGATGGAGAATTTGGTTTTGGTCCGTGGTATTTGGACCATGGTATTGTTCCAAGGTATCTTGTCCGAAGTATTGACCCCAGGTATTTGGTTCAAGGTTTTGAAACTAAGTGGTTTTGGACCATGGTATTGAGTAAGTAAGGCCTAAGACCATAAAAGGAGGAGGAGATCATTAGGCAAAGGTACTCAAGAAATTGAATATCTAATGAAGAGCAAGATCTAGAATACTAGTCATTGGGTTATGGTGCATAGCTGGATCTGAATCAAGGAGGAACCTGAGCGCTTGAAGAAGGACAAGTTCTATTGATGGGACAAGATCTTAAGGCTTGAAGAGAAGTATCTTTATGTGGTTTTGATCTTTTATCTAAATAATTGGTGCATGTCGTAATCTATAAATCTGATCATCTGGGTATAACTAATGTCTGAATAGCTGTAAAGGTTAAATCATCTTTTACAGATCTGTACGCAGGTTCATTACAGCAAGGGCGCGCATACATGCTGGTTCAACATTTCAAAACAGCGTATACGCAGGTTTGTCTTAAGCGAAGTGCGTATGTACACAGGTTCAACACATTGAAGTAGCGTACACCTCATAATATATGTTTTAGCTACTTCTGTTTGCTGTTGCAGTGTTCTGGGTTCTGGCTTGGGTTCTGTGGTTACTATTACTGTGTTCTAGTTACAATTTTCAGAAAAGTGATTGTTTGATTTAGTTTTGGTTTGGTACAAAGGAGATTGATTGATGCAGATATATTTGATGTTTGATTAATGTTATTGATGGATCTAGTCTGAAAATTTATGAAACGTGGTCCTTGGAAGAAAAGAGAAGGTTGTAGCCTTCTGTAGCTCAGCACCTACGTACTAGTACATCAGTTAGTACAAGAGCTAAGGGGGTTGTAGCTCCCTTCCCGGAGAAGCTGGTGAACGAGAGAAGGTTGTAGCCTTTTGCAGGTAGAAGCTTGCATACTAGTATAAGACTGCACCAGTACAAAAATATTGAAGTTTCTTATTAAAAGAAGATAGAGATGAATTGCAGTGGGTGGTTTTCACCCACTTTGGGTTTCCACCTTATATCTTGTGTTCTTATGTGTGATTGTCTGCTCTGTTTTTACTGTACCTGGCTGCTGTTATATGGTTTTGATACATAGATTAAAGATCAACATTTGATGAATTAACTAAATTATAAGTCTGTAGGATATATGCTAGTTTTCTTAACAACAGTTGCGTATATACGCAAGTTTCATTAACTAAAGTAGTGGATACAAATCTGATTGTGAAAAGAAATATTATTGACTTGATAACACTGATTCACTGCCCCCCCCCTCTTAGTATTATTTCCAACAATTGGAATCATAGCAGGTTCTTCAGAAGAAGCTTGATCACTTGAAAGAAGATCTATCATCATGAGTAACTACGAAAGAGGCATTCATTAGACCACCAATCTTTGATGGGAGAAACTTTATCTATTGGAAGGTAAGAACCTATCTTCAATCTCTTGGAACCGATGTTTGGGAAATCGTGGAAGGAGGATGCACTTTTCCATCAACAATTCCTACAGATATGACAGGTAAAAAACAGTATGAAACAAATGCAAATGCTGTCAATACTCTATTAGGGAGTCTATCACAATCAGAATTTGTCAAGGGTATGCAGCTCAAAACTGTGAAAGAAATATGGGACAAGATCATTCTAAGCTATGAAGGAGACGATCAAGTAAAACGTGCAAAACTACAATCTCTCATAATTCAATATGAAACTCTCAGAATGCACAATGATGAAAGTATAACTAATTACTTCTTACGTATAGATGAGATCGTTAATCGCATGAAAAACTTGGGTGAAGAAATAAAAGAAGTTACTTTAGTTGAAAAGGTTTTAAGATCTCTGTTTTCTAAGTTTGAATCAAATGTTTCTGCCATGGAAGAAAAGAAGGATCTTCAGAGTATCACTATGTCACAACTGCACAAAATCTTAACTGCTTATGAAATGAGAAAAGGGGGTCCATCAGATATGAGAGAAGGCGCATTCAAAGCTTCAGGAAAGGGAGAACTCAATGAATCAGGACATACGTTAGAAGGAGAGGAAGAATCCAACTTTGTCAAGAACCTTCAACGAGGTTATGGAAGATTCAGAGATAAACTACCTTTCAAATGTTTTGCTTGTGGAAGAGTCGGTCATTATGCTGCCAAATGTCCTCACAAAGATAAAGGTAAGGAATCAACAAAATGGAATAGAAAACAAAGTGTAAATAAAAAGAGCTACTATACGCATGAAGATAGCAATGGTTTATCAAATAGTGATGAAGATGAAAATAGTAATGATTATAGACTTCTGATGGATTTTGAAGATGATTTCTTGGATGCTTTAGATGAAGATGGCCTTTATGAAGAAATTTCTAAACTTTAAATATGTTTAGAAGAAAAGAATATGATCATAGATACTCTGACATTTCAACTTGCTGAAAGGAAAAAACATAATGAAAAATTAGAATGTGAAATAGTGGGACTAAGAAAAGATATTGAGAAAACAAAAGCCCTCAATCTCAGATTTGCTAAAGGATCAAAAAATTTAGATGAAATTATCAAAGTACAACATTCTCCTCTAGTAAAGACAGGTATTGGATATACTGAAGAAGCATCTCAAACACAGAAGTCGTCAACCTCCAAAAGCTATCTTGATGCAGCAAGGAGAAGTGAACAATTTGACAATTGCCAACAAAGGTATAAAGCAGATCACTAGGTAAATCGAGTTCAATCTACTTCAAGAATGAACAAAAGTTATAACCAACCACAGGTAAATCATTCTCAATCTGCTTCAAGAATGAATCACCAGCTCAGTAGGTTCGATAATCATAGGAATTTATTTAATGGCCAATGTTTTTCATGTCATAACTTTGGACACAAAGCTGCTCAATGTGTTGCTTACAAGACCATCATGACTAGAGAAGCATGAAATCAAAGGAATGTGACTTGGATCATGAAAAGGACCTACAATAACTTTTCTGCTCTTGAAAATGATATAGAATGCTCTATTTGTAACAACTTCGGTCATGAGGACTCTGAATGCAGGAGTAAATTTCGGCAAACATCTCAGAAGGAGCAAGCTTCATTGGGTCCCAAAACATGGAGAAAGAAAGAACCGCAAACCGAAAAATGTGGTATAGCCTTATATGCAGAAGGATAAGAAAATCAATGGTACATCGATTGTGGATGCTCGAAACACATGACAGGTGATAAAGAAAAACTTCAATCATATAATACCTTAGAAAAGGAAAGGAATGTCTCATTTAGAAATGACACTCCTGCAGTCATAAAAGGTAAAGGTTTTGTTCTCTTAAAAGAAAAGGTTGAAGCTGGGAATGTTATGTATGTTGATGGTTTAAAGCATAATCTATTGAGTGTCTGTCAAATGTGTGATCAAGGAAATGAGGTAGTATTTTGATCAAATGGATGTGTTGTTCGTGAGCTTGATACAGGAGAAACAGTGATCAAAGGCATAAGAACTCCAAATAAGTTATACATACTCAAGGGAGGACAACAACAGTGCTATCTCAGCAAAAATGATGAACACTGCCTATGACACAGAAGATTGAGGCATCTAAGCTTCCCTCAGATAAGAAAAGCATGCAAATACCACATTGTTCGCGATATTCTTGACATCATAATTCCAGAAAATAGAATATGCAAATCATGTCAATCTGATAAGCAAACCAGAGCACATTTCCCTGAGAAGGAAGGATCAGCTAGTAAGCATCTTGAACTTGTCCACACTGACTTATGTGGTCCATCAAGGAAAAAGTCACCTTGTGGAGATGAATACTTTATATTGTTCATTGACGAATTTTCCAGAATGTGTTGGATAGGACTTCTAAAGCATAAAGACGAAGCATTTGAAAAGTTCAAAGCCTTCAAAGCTTTGGTTGAAAATGAATTAGATCGCAAAATCAAATGCCTCAGGTCTAATCGAGGAGGGGAATTTACCTCGGATGAATTATTCGAATTTTGTGAAGAACATGGAATAAGAAGGGAATTATTTAACGCAAGGACTCCTCAGCAAAATGGAGTGGTAGAAAGGATGAACAAAACTGTTCAACAAATGGCTCGTGCTATGCTATATGAGTCTGGAACTCCTGCAACCTTCTGAGATGAAGCTGCATTTGCTGCCGTCACTATTCTCAACAGAACAAATGTTCGGCTAAACAACACTCAAACTCCACATGAACTTTGGTATGGTAAGACTCCTACTGTAAAATACTTAAAAGTTTTTGGAAGCAAATGTTACATCAAAAGGACTGATGAAAAACTTGGCAAGTTTGAACCTAGAGCAGATGAAGGCATTCTCCTTGGTTACTCTTCCCGAAGTAAAGGATACAAGTGTTATAATAAAAGACTTGGGAAATTTTTTGAAAGTATTGATGTTGTGGTTGATGAAGCAGGTGAAAATCCAAAGCAGATAAAAACTGAAGAGTGGGAAGAAGATGAGAATTATCCTTCCACATCAAATCAGACTAATGCTGAAGAAGAAGAAACCAATTAAACACCAGAAGAGCAGATAACGGCAGGAGAAAAGACTCCATCCAGATATGTTCAGAAAAATCATCCAGAGACTCAAATTTTGGGACAGAAAGAGGCAGGTGTGCAGACAAGAACTATTACAGAAGCTTCAAGCTATCTAGCATTGCTTTCCTCCGTCGAATCGCAAAATGTACATGAAGCATGCAAATATGAATGTTGGGTCAAGGCCATGAATGAAGAGCTTGAGCAAATTGAAAAGAATAATACTTGGGAATTAGTTCATAGACCTCATGATAATAATTTAATAGGAACCAAATGGATATTCAAAAACAAGCTGAATGAAAATGGAGAAGTTATTAGAAACAAGGCCAGACTTGTTTGTAAAGGGTATGCTCAACAAGAAGGTATAGACTTTGAAGAAACTTTTGCACCTGTTGCTAGACTTGAAGCCATAAGAATGTTCCTTGCTCTTTCTAGCTTTCAGAAGTTCAAAGTATATCAAATGGATGTGAAATCTACCTTTCTTAATGGAGACCTAGAAGAAGAAGTTTATATTGAGCAACCAGACGGATTCATCCTTGGAAATGATCCAAAACTTGTATGCAGACTCAGAAAGGCTCTTTATGGTCTAAAACAAGCTCTAAGGGCCTGGTATTATCGTCTTGACAAATACCTTCACCAACAAGGTTTTTCAAAAGGATCAGCTGATAGCAATCTATATATAAAAATTGACAATGATAAATTGCTAATACTTGTTGTGTATGTTGATGATATCATTTTTGGTAGCAATGAAAAAGCCATGAGTCAAAACTTTGTTTTGGTAATGCAGAAAGAATTTTAAATGTCCCTGCTTGGTGAGCTCACATATTTTCTTGGTTTACAAGTTCAACAGAATAAACATGGTATTTTTCTATCACAAACTAAGTACCTCAAGCAGATCTTGAAGAAATATGGCATGGAAGATTCTAAACCAGTATGTACCCCTATGGTAACAGGATGCAACCTCAGCGCAAAGGATGAATCAACAGCAATACATCAACCAACCTACAGATCCATGATTGGTAGTCTGCTCTATCTAACAGGTACCCGACTAGAGATCATGCATGCAGTAGGAATAGTTGGAAGATTCCAAGCAAATCCAAAGGAAGCACACCTTCAGGCAGTCAAAAGGATTCTCAAATATCTTCAAGGAACACAAAACTTTTGTTTATGGTATCCTAAGGATACAGATCTTACACTTCATGCATATACAGATGCACATTGGGCAGGAAGCGTGGATGATAGAAAAATCATTAGTGGTGGTGCATTCTATATGGGTTCCAGATTAGTATCTTGGTTCAGCAAGAGAAAAAGTTCAATTGCATTATCTACAACTGAAGCAGAATATGTGGCTGCTGCATCTTGCTGCACACAACTCCTTTGGATGATGCAAACATTGCAAGACATTCAAATCACATGTACTCCACCCATTTCCATTCTATGTGATAATACAAGTGCAATCAATATTTCAAAGAATCCAGTCATGCATTCCAAGACCAAGCACATACCTATCAAGTATCATTTTCTCCGTGAACAAGTGTTTGAACAAAAGGTCAAATTGGAGTATGTTCCCTCCAAAGAACATGTTGCTGATATATTCACCAAACCGCTGCCCAGAGAGACATTTGAATATCTTAGACAGAAGCTGGGAGTAGTTGATGCATCATCTTGCTATTGAAACCTATCTGGTTCAGAGAAAATTGGTTGTACGTGAGTTTCATGAAGCATATCCGTGTACATATGCTGGTTGTTGTGGATACAGTCGTGTATATGTTGGTTTGAAGAAAAACAGTGGGCCAGACTCAGGATGAAAAGAGTCTGATATGGGTCTGACAGAGACCATCTGGCACAGGTTCAGGGGGAGCATATACTTCTAATTGTTGGAATTATCTTAGAAGGTCTTGGTACATTTTCACAGTTGTTTTGATTCAGGTGGAACAGGTGCAGAGGGAGATCATGGTTGCTAATGGTGATTGACAGATGCTGCTAATGATAGTTGCTGATAACTATCTTGTTTTAGATATTTTGTCTCTATGTCATGTATATCTTTTATTATCAAGGTCATGTAACGACCTATTTTGTTTCCCCACTATGCCTGGGATGGATGATGTAATGTTCTTGTCTTATCATGTATAATCTTTTGGTGTATCCCCACTTGGTTGGGTGGATGAGTCAATCTTGGTATATCCCCACTTGGTTGGGAGATGGATGTATGTATGAGTCATTGGTGATAGGAAGGTCATTTATGATGTATAGAGTCTTGTTCTTCTTGAAGAACATCTTTTTGCAGACCTTGCTTACAGTCAAGGGGAGCATGAATAACACGCTTCAACATATTAGAGAACTCAACATGTACTCAAGGGGAGCATAACCCTTTGCTCTTGATGACAAAGGGGGAGAGTGACTTGGGGTTGCCATCAAGTCCAAAGGGGGAGATTGTTGGCATTATGACACAGGTTTGGCGCTATGACACAGATGTTGTCCTTGATGGAAACTCACTTAGATGATAGATCACAATTCAGGCTCTCAGAATGAAGGAAAAAGAGATATACGCAAGTTCCCCTTAACCAAGCCGCATATACACGCGGGTTAGCCGACCAAAAGGCGCGTATGCGTATACACGCACTTTCACGCAAGGAAAGGCGCGTACATGATGGATAATTTGGTTTTGGTTCGTGGTATTTGGACCCATGGTATTGTTCCAAGGTATCTTGTTTGAAGTATTGACCCCATGTATTTGGTCCAAGGTTTTGAATCTATGTGGTTTTGGACCATGGTATTGAGTAAGGCCTATGACTATAAAAGGAGGAGGAGATCATTAGGCAAAGGCACTCAAGAAATTGAATATCTAATGAAGAACAAGATCTAGAATATTGGTCATTGGGTTATGGTGCATAGCTGGATCTGAATCAAGGAGGAACCTGAGCGCTTGAAGAAAGATTAGTTCTATTGATGGCACAAGATCTTAAGGCTTGAAGAGAAGTATCTTTATGTGGTTTTGATCTTTTATCTGAATAGTTGGCGCATGTCGTAATCTGTAAATCTGATGATCTGGGTATAACTGATGTCTGAATAGTTGTAAATGTTAAATAATCTTTTATAGTTCTATACGTAGGTTCATTACAACAAGGGCACGTATACACGCTGGTTCAGCATTTCAAAACAGCGTATATGCAGGTTTGTCTTAAGCGAAGTGCGTATGCACGCAGGTTCGACACATTGAAGTAGCGTACAACTCATACTATATGTTTTAGCTACTTCTGTTTGCTGTTGCAGTGTTCTGGGTTCTGTGGTTACTATTACTGTGTTCTAGTTACAACTTTCAGAAAAGTGATTGTTTGATTCAGTTTTGGTTGGTACAAAGGAGATTGATTGATGCAGATATATTTGATGTTTGATTGATGTTATTGATGGATCCAGTCTGAAAATTTATGAAACGTGGTCCTTAGAAGAAAAGAGAAGGTTGTAGCCTTCTGTAGGTCAACACCTACGTATTAGTACATCAGCGAGTACAAGAGCTAAGGGGGTTGTAGCTCCCTTCCAAGAGAAGCTGCAGAACAAGAGAAGGTTGTAGCCTTCTATAGGTAGAAGCCTATGTACTGGTATAAGACTGCACTAGTACAGAAATATTGACGTTTCTTATTAAAAGAAGATAGAGACGAATTGCAGCAGGTGGTTTTCACCCACATTGGGTTTCCACCTTATATCTTGTGTTCTTGTGTGTGATTGTCTGCTCTATTTTTACTGTACCTGGTTTTTGTTATATGGTTCTGATGCACATATTAAAGATCGACATCTGATGAATTAACTAAATTATAAGTCTGCAGGATATACACTAGTTATCTTAACAACAGTTGCGTATATACGCAAGTTTCATTAACTGAAGTAGCGTATACAAATATGATTGTGAAAAGAAATATTATTAACTTGCTAACACTGATTCACCCCCCCTCTCAATATTATTTCCAACAACCTTGGGTAGGAAAGAAACCAACCCAAATGTAAAACCAATGACAAAGAGAAAGGTAAAGCACCTAAATCCGCTCACTATATTGTGGCACACTGTAATATTGGAGTAAACGAAGACTTATTTAATGTTTCACTTGCTTCTTGGAAAAAATAATTGGTTGCTTGATTCAGGAGCAACTTTCCACATGAATTTTAGAAGAGATTTGAAGAATTTACTGACAATGTTGATGGAGCAGTATACTTTGCAGACAAATCAAAACTCAAGCCATTAGTTCTTGGCACAATCAGGCTTAAATTGCCTGGTCTTCCAGACTTTCTTCTGCATCATGTTTTATATCTCCCACATCTGAGGAGAAACTTGCTGTCCTTGGTCCACATTCGCCAGCAAGGACACTCAATTAATATGTTTCATGGCAAGGTTGAGGAGAGAAAAGCATTAGATCACTCACTTGTCATGGTGGGGATAGAAGAAGAAAGGTTTTTCAAGCTGCAAGGTACCTCTGCTAGTGCACAAAATTTCTCATATACTTCTCATTACGATGAAGGTACATTTCCATCAAGTTTATTATGGCATGCTCTATTTGGACACTTGAACTATGACAACCTCCTCTTGTTGAAGAAAAATGGTGTTACTGGTTTGCCTAAAATTCCTAGGAAACTTAAGAAATGTGATGCTTGCATTCTAGGAAAGCATAGCAAACAATATTTTCATGATTCACATTCCAGAGCACATAGAAAAATTGAACTCATTTATTCAGATTTATGTGGTCCAATGCCCATTCCTTCTGCAAATGGAAATAAATATATGATGACATTTATTGATGACTACACCAGAGTGTGCTGGGTTTATTTATTGAAGAACAAATCTGATGCTTTTCAAACATTTAATAACTTTCATACATGGATTGAAAATGATGCACAATCTCATATTGGCTCTATTCGCATTGATAATGGAAAAGAATACACTTCAAATGAATTTGAAAACTATCTTCGCCAACATGGGATCAAAAATCAAACAATTGTGCCTTATAATCCCCAACAGAACGGAGTCGCTGAAAGAATGAATAGGGCAATCTTAAATATGGTGCGCTCCATGATGTTTTTCAAGAATGTAAAATTGATGTTTTGGGCTAATGTAGTTCTATGTGTTGTATATGTAAAGAATAAATGTCCATCTAATGCTATTAGAAACAAGACTCCTTATGAAATGTGGTATGGGCACATTCCTTCGGTAAAGCATCTCAGGGTCTTTGGTTCCACAGTTATGCCTTGATACCAGAGGTACATAGAAACAAACTTGGTGCAAGGAGTCATAAGTTTATCTTCTTGCGGTATTCAAACACCTCCAAAGCATACCGTCTCTACGATGAAGTCAATAAAAAGTTTGTTGTATCTAGAGATGTAATATTTCTTGAATCATCCAAAGATGACAATGTTGTTGATTGGAAACTTGATCACTTGGATAGATTCACAAATGCAAAACCATTTCAAGAATTTGATAATCAGATTCCACATCTTGAAGGGGGGATTCCTATACTGGATCAACCTGTGGAATTTTCTTCTGAAGCACTCTCTCCCCCGCATGAAACTCCAACCACTGATGATACTTTGAGTGATGTGATTGACAGAATTGGGAGACTCAATCTTGATTCAATCCCAACTCAATCAACTGAGCAGCCTGGACCATCTCAGAAAGGTCACCAAAGTGGCTGACAAAGACACTTGAAAGTGTTCATCCTGATGAGGTTGGAAAGACAAGAACTAGAAATTCAACCCGGCAAAATGGAGGTGATGTAGATGAATCTGATTCATCTGTTGATATGGATGTTTCTTATGATTGTGAATTGAATTTGTCTACACATTTTGAACCAACTTCCTTAAAATAAGCCGCTTCTCATGATGAATGGAAAGAAGCGATGCAAAAGGAGTATGATGCCTTGATAAGGAATGGCACTAGGAAGCTGGTTGATCCTCCATTGTGAACCAAACCAATTGGCTGCAAGTGGCTCTACAAGAAAAAGTATAAAATTGATAGCTCACTTGACAAGCACAAATCCAGGCTTGTCGACAAAAGGTTTTGCACAGAAGGAAGGGGTCGATTATGAGGAGACTTTTGCCCCCACAGCAAAATGGGCTACCATCTGGACACTCTTTGCCCTAGTAGTTCAGAACAGTTGGAAAGTCCATCAAATGGATGTAAAAACTTCTTTCTTGAATGGAGATCTAAAAGAGAATGTTTTCTTGTCCCAACCTAAAGGATTTGCTGTGAAAGGACATGAACAGAAAGTATGCAAACTTGTGAAATCCTTGTATGGCCTCAAACAAGCACCGTGAGCCTGGTATGAAAAACTAACTAAGCATCTTTTGAACCTCAATTTCAAACATTATGATCTTGATGATGCAACTTTGTTTTTCAAGAAATTTGGTCAAACAATTGTATATTTTGTGGTATATATAAATGATCTTTTGATGACAGGGAACAATGAGAGCTACATTGCATCCATAAAGAAGGAATTGAGGAAAGGTTTTGAAATGACTGATTTGGGCTATGTTCATTACTATCTTGGTATTGAAGTAACTTAACATCCGAAGTCCATATTCCTTTCTCAAAAGCAGTACATTTGAGATCTGTTGAACATTTTTGGCATGGCTGAATGCAATCCTCTAACTACTCCAATGGAACAAAACTTAAAGCCCACATCCATTGAAGGAAAATATTTGAGGATGCAATAAAGTATAGACAACTTGTAGGAAGTCTTAACTACCTGAATAGTACCATACCATACATTTCATTTACTATTGGAATCCTATCTAGGTTTATGCAAAAGCCTTGTGAGAGACATTAGTTTGCTGCAAAAAGAGTTCTAAAGTACTTGAAGGGAACTCAAGACTTTGGACTCAAGTATACACACGCGGGAAACTTCAGCTTGATTGGATACTTTGATTTAGACTTCGATGGAGACAAAGAAACTAGGGTATCTACTTCTGGTTATGCTATGAGTCTTGGATTAGACACTGTCTCCTGGAGATCACACAAACAATCAATTCCAGCAGATTCTACAACAGAGGCAAAATATCTGGCAACAATTGAGGCAACAAAAGAAATTGTGTGGCTCAGGAGAATTTTATAAGATTTGCAGGGAAAACAAGTACATTCGACACCACTCATGATTGAAAATACCTCTGTAATAAAGTTGGCCAAGAACCCAAAGTTCCATGATCGAACGAAGCACATCAATACAAAATATCATTTGATTCGACATCATGTTGAGGCCAAAACAATCCATCTTCACCATTGTTCCACTAATGAGCAGATTGCATACATCTTCACCAAAGCGCTTGGAAGAGAAAATCTTGAAAGGTTCAGAACGATGCTTGGACTCACCAACATCCCTTAAAATTAAGGGGGAGAATGTTGACACCTAATCATAGGGATTGGGTGAACAATTGTAAATAGTGTAAATAATTAATAAGAGAAAATGAAGAGTCATCGGGAGATGAAACTCAACAGTCACTCCCTCATGTATATAACTATGAACAACCCAAATGAATAATCAAAATATCATTTGAGGAGTTATCTCTTGGCCTGACAATTGGAAAATAAGTGTATTAAAAACATTTACGTGTTTTGCAATTTTAGTACCCTCCTTCATCCAAAGGATATACAATTTCCTCTTCAAATAATTTTTTTTGGTTAAAGATTTGGTCATATACAATGTTTCCAATTTTACCCACAACACTGATGCTGAGGTTTCTTCAACAATGTTAAAGAGAACTTCATCTTCCAGGCATAACCCGATGGTACTGAGAGCTCAGGCATCCAAGTCCTCCCAATCCAAATATGTCATGCCAACATGTTTCTTTTTAACCCCATCTAATGCTTTATGCAACCCTTGTTGAATCAACAAATCCCTTACTTTCAGTTTCCATGATGCAAAATTATTCTTACTGATGAACTTCTCCACCTCAAATCTAGCATTAGTCATATTTTCCATTTCTTCCTACACGGGCTCTTTAAAAAATTGACTATGTTCCTTTAAAAAATTCTGCCACTCTTTCTGCTTTCAATTGGGGTTTTTCCTTTCTAAATTTCTTGTTTCTTTGTCATTTGGGGTTTTCAACTAGGGTTTTTAAAAAAATTTAACCAAAAATTTGTTTCCCCCCCCTTTTTTTTTAAATACCAAAAAACACTTAATTCTCTTCAAATTTCTGCTTAGGGTTTTTCTATTTCAAAAAAAAAAATATCCCCTTAACAAAACATCAAACCCAAAATTTTTAAATTTCCTTCTTCTTGTTTGAATAAACCCTACTTCAATCTTCTCAACAACAAAGTGATTTTCACCAAAAAAATTTCTTCAAAAGAAAAACCCTAGAAATAGATTTCAAATTTGCCGGAATTCTGAACAATTCCACGAAGAAAAGCATTACTCGGTGACAAGGTTTCAATTAACAACTCTTACACAACCCTGAACAAATCTCCAAGAATGGATCTCTAATCCACTGCTCTTCCAATCAAATTTTCTAGTAGACAAAGGACTTAGTGTTAGGTGGCTTAAAAAATGACTTCTAGTTGCTCTGTCAAAGGACGCGACTCCCATGGTGGAGGCTCTATTTAGGCTCAGAAATGGTGCGCGTTGCAGTCGGTCAACATTCAAAAAATGCGGCTCTTGTGATGGCGGCTCAAAACAGGATTAAACGACTGCAATCCCTCAACGATTTTTGGTGGTGTCAACACAATGTTTATTTCTTCTGCATGGCTTAGTGTACTTCTTCTGACTTGGCATCAAATGATCTTATAAAGGTGGATTTTGGCTTACTTTCTCTATGGCGGTAGAGGCAGGGATCCTTTCTCTCCGGCGGTTCTGCTCGTCCTCATCAAGACTTCAAACAAATAACCTCTTGTTCCATGGCTTAAAAAAATGACGCCTCTCTTCTTTTTAATAGAAAAAAAAAGAATCGTGACTCCAAAAAAAATGAGACTCCAATTTTCGTGCCCAACTTGTCAAGAAGAAAACTTCTATGTTGATTCCCTCTGCTCTGATTAGCTTCTCACCCTCACTCTGATACCAATT